>JADBJO010000348.1:607500-737500 GCA_016801955.1 Conus betulinus | reverse complement strand
ATAACGATAATAATAATAATGGCAAAACAGCAACAACAATAGTAGACATAATAACACTATACGGTAGCAATGAAAAAAAAACAACATCATCATCATCATCATCATCATCATCATTATCATAATAACAGCCATAACAATAATGTTAGTGGTGAAAATCAAAACAATGGTAATGAATTTAACGGCAACTGGAATGAAACTGTTCATGAGGAGGAGGAGGAGGAGGAGGAGGAGAACAGTGATGATGATGATGTTTATGACGATGAGGATGACGACGGCGACGACGACGATAACGCTGACGCTGATGATGATGATGATGATGATGGAAGGCTGCTCATTACTTTATGCAAAGCAGGGCTTCCTATTCCACTGTCGACCTTTTGAAGCAAGTTCATGGAGTCAGTCAGTATGATGTCTTGTTGAGTTTGAAGCTTATCTGTGAATGAGAGCCACTGGAGCGCTTGTGCCACTGCCTCTGTTTGTTGGACTTGAAGTTGTCAAGTTGTTTGCACCTTGTCTTCCTGGAGAGTCTGAGCCATTCTGTTTCATCGTGTATTCCCTAGCCCGACTTACCATTGGTGGCTGAAGCGCCAATGTGTAGAGCGATGTCCTCCATTTGCCACAGGTTTTTCCACCTGCAACTGATTTCATGCATTGATTTTGCCTCTTGCCATCTTCGACAGTGTCTTCCAAGCTCTGATGCCACGCCAGTATGCATATACAGAGGTGTTTGAAGTGGTCAGATGGATACTTTTCGATTCGTTAGTTTCTTTGTGTTCTGATAGATAGCACACAACCTGTATGTTGTCTTCTGCCCATCCCATCCATGATTTTCTACGTCCTATTCGAATGCCTTTTGTTTCCTTGACCGCCTCATGTAATAGGTTTGGCTGGGAGATGTCTAAGTGCTCTAGCTATGCCTTCACCTGCTGTGCCGTGTGTCTGACCTGCACTGAAGGAAGGCCGCGCAGGTAACGCATAGCTTTAAATTGGTTGGTCCTTTGCAGTTCCAATGATCAGCCTCATTGCTTCTTTTGGATTTGTTTTCTCATTTGGAAAGATTTCTCAGGGAGTGCGTTGTAATCCCTAATCCATAATTAATCAAATTAAGCACAACTGCCTGGTGCAGCGATTAGAGGAGGTGTTGTTAATTGCCTGTAGCTGCCGTTGCTTTCACGGCAATCCTCGTTAGTCGGTAGTTCCCAGCATGATTTCTATTCACAGGCTGGAACGGGCTCTCCTCTCTCTGGTCTGCATTTTTCTGGAACTATTTTAGACTCTGTGTGTGTGTGTGTGTGTGTGTGTGTGTGTGTGTGTGTGTGTGTGTGTGTGTGTGTGCGCGCGCGCGCGCGCATGTGTGGTGTGTGTTTATGTGTGTGTGTTTGCATAGTGTGTTTGTGTGTGCGTGTGTGCACACGTGCGTGGTGTGTGTGTGTGTGTGTGTGTGTGTGTGTGTGTGTGTGTGTGTGTGTGTGCGCACATTTGTGTGTACGTTGTTGTTGTTGTTGTTATTGTTGTTGTTTCCTGCAAGACAGACTTTCTGATTCAGTCAGTCAATAAGCTGTTTGTTTGTTGCGTATTATATGTGTTAAATGATTCCCTTAAAAAGAAAAAGAAAAAAAGGGAAAGAAAAGGAAAAAAGTTTGCCGAAACCTCACCAAGTCAGTTTACTGCATTACTGATGTAAGAGAACGAAAGAACGACTGAGTGCAGAGTTGTTCATGTATAAGTTTTGAACCGGTTTACTTTAGGTCTCATGATGGCCTTGAAATGTCTTTGTCCGTGCAAGACCCAATGGACCGGCACTGGAAGCTTCAGAAGGCAGACAGGCATCACACTGAAATGAATAAATGAATGAATGAACTGAGTTCAATTAATCAATTAATTTTATGATGATTTTTTAAAAATAGATTACAAACATAGTATCCGGATGGAATTCCACAGAGGAAAGGTTTTCGGGTTGTCCGCATGAGCCTCGCTGAAACGAGTGTTGTCAAGGCACTGAGTGGCTAAGATCAGACAATTTACCGTGAACCTGAGAACCAGACAGAGTCGTCAGCGGGACTGAGTTGGCTGGAGGATGAAGAATGAACAACGTGGCTTTAGAATCCTAGTTCATGCTATCAGCCGACCAACGTATAGTGCCATCACAACACCTCGCCTACATGTATTCACTCTAAAGACAGTCACACTCACTGCGAGCCTACCTATCCACTACGCGCGAGCAATGCTGAAGTAGAGACTAAGACTGACACCCGGGGTGGAAATGAGAGCTGATCATGACAAAATCAGCAAACTCTGGCATGCGGAAGAAAACCAGCAGTCAGGATATTGTCACATGAACACACACACAGACGGCAGGCAGTCCCACGCCGCTGGTTGCTGACCACCCACACAATGGCGATGCAACCCGGTTCCTGACACTTCAAGGCCCAGCTCTAAGATGTGCACTGAGGCTATAGAGACCGTTGGTCATCATCTCGGCCAACGCCTTCAAGGTGTCACCTTCCGCAGCCCAGATAACATCACTGATGGCCGACTCTTGGGGTTGTCCCGAAGGACGAAAATAACTCGCATCGGCTGTCATAAGATTAACTCTTTTTCCGCTGCCAAGGAACCGTCAGTGCATCTCAAAAGAAAAATTGAAGTGACTGTCAGTGTTAGGGCTGCGCGTTAGTTGTATGGCGCGGACACAGAGAAAAAAACGGAAAAACACAATTCTAAACTGGCTAAATTTGTAACGAAGTAAAGTTAGAGCCAGTTGTGACCAGATTCGTCCCAACTGACAGTGCGTGTACACGGCCATTTGAAAGTAGGTCACTGAGTCGTGCTTGCAGTGCATGCGGACCAATGCTCACTGTTGCCAGACATACTGAGAGTTTGAATGTACTTTATCATTCATATGCTTGCTTACAATAGATGCATATGTCAGCTCTGGAATCTAACGTTATGAGTTTCAGCAAACACGTGAGAATTTCCTGCATTCTGTCGTATCAGCGATGTGTTATTGCCAGGATCAAGCCAGATGGCCTAGCCTACTAGGCCACTACTACCCGTTCTTGTTGTAATGTGTTTAAACTCGCTCTCTTGTATTTCTTCTTCCTTTCATTCTCCGTTTTTTTTTTAATGTAATGTCAATCTGCAAAAAATCTGTGACAATTATCAGCCACAGAAACCTATAACCTTTCAAAAGGAAGAAGAAGCTTATGAACGCATCCAAAGCCACAACTAGCACATGCTGTTTTATTGACATGTGTACGGTATGTGACATTCCAGTGCGTTCTTGGAATCGATAAAAACTGACATGAGAGTGATATATACTGAAAGAAGGATGTATTTCCAACAATGATGGTTCAGAATCAACTTCTGTTCAGACAGAGATTTCCGGAGGGTCTGCAGATGAATTGCTGATTATCCTAAAATAGCCTTGATCATGTCGCACACTGTTGTCGACTGAGTTTGCTCCCTTCTCGCATCGTCACAGCCAGGCGGCGTTAGTCGGCTAGGCCCGTGTGTTGGTGTTTACGTAGTTGTAATGGCCACATAGTGGCATGCCGATTAACATGGATTTGCCATCAATTCTAGCAGAATTGAAAGCTGCACAAGAAGAGTTTAAGCAGTCGGAGAGAAGTCTTGCTACTGCAATATTGTCAACGGGTTGATGAGGTTAGTTATTTTGACTTCATTGCAAACATCTTGGAAGAATCATTCAGTCTTTGCTCGAGAGTCGCCATTTCATGCGTACCCGATATCACGCACACGATTTCCTTGGCTTTGTTAAATCATTCAGTAGTCTTATCATGCCCTTTTTCGTTGTTTTGATGCAGTGAAAAAGAGGAGTTTAAATCATACAGTTAGTTGTAATATGACATCAACGAGTTTGCATCGCTGAATTCCTGATGTTACACCCAGAGTTATTTCCACGCGCGAAGCCGAAGCGTCCGACTTGCCTGAAGTAATTCTAACTCCAAGGTGTCGGAACTCGCGTTAACATCAACTTACACCAGCATGTTGCTTTAACATTATGCTTTTTGGGGTCAGCGTAACACTTAAATGCATATGTAAGTGTAAGAGTTTGATAATACTTTACAAGAATGTGTTTGGATTGCTGCAAACATTGGCATTTTAATTCAGCGAAAAAAAAAAATGCCTTGACTGGCCTCAGGAAACAGGAAGTACATCATGGCATCTCCCCCTAGTTTACGGGTCATCAGCTGAACAAGACCAATGTGCCCCTGTTGGCTCGGAATTCAGTCAGTATCAGCGATGCGCACTGATTACATAAACACAACACTGCATATGTGTTAATCTATGTGCGTGTGTGTGGATGTGTGTGTGTGTGTGTGTGTGTGCAATATACATCGATGTTTACGACTGCGACTTGATCATTCAGTAGTGTTCGTGAAATGCTCGCCAGCACAGCTGCATCGCTTGTCAGTCAAACCTGTGATAAACTGCCAGAGAAGTTTAAATTCGAACACATCATATTGGATATTACAGAAATTTTACTCAGTAATGAAATTACTCCCAAACCTTGGCGTTAAAGGGGGGGGGGGGGGGGGGGGGGGGGGGGGGGGGGGGGGGGGGGGGGGGGCTACTGGTTTACATTTTTACCCTCTTTTTTTTGTTGTTTCCCCTGCATGGTTTATTTGACCAGATTGATGATTATTACTAATCAGTTTACAGCCCGCGAGTTAACCATACCAGTTTGTATGTTATTTTCTGCTGCTTGTTTGTCTTATCACTATTAAAAGTTAAATTGTGTTGTGTGTCAAGATACCAAACATTGTTGTCACAAAGTGAAAGTAAAAGGTGTTAAGTTTTGGAGTGCACAAAAGAAAAAAAAAGTATGTTATTTAAGGTACTGTGGTTATTTGGCATTGGTATTGATTAAATAAATCATACATTTGTTTTGGAAAACATTTATACAAATTACAGAAGTTACATTAGACTTGTTTTTACTTTTTCTTTATGAATGAAGTTGTGAAATTGGTGGATGATCGATCTGTGAAAACCAGACAGGGTTACCATTATATGGAAAGCAGACAAGTCCATTTCAGAGCATTACTTTTCAAAAATCATGCAAGAAAATGATACAAAAATGAATTATTTCATTATGAGATATTAATAATTAACATTTATGACTAGGTAAACTTTAAGGCTTCGGAAAATCCAGTGTCAGACTTCGTGTTGTAACCTCAGATATGAACATTCAGCTACCAAGCATTTTCGATCAGGTCATGACTTTGATTGTTCACACAGTGATAACTCTGACATAAATATTTTTTTTTAAGTTACCTACCCAGACACCATCAAAAACTATGGGTGTTTTCAGCCTTTAAGAACTTTTTTACAGTGGAAAGTTAAAAAGCAAGATGTAAGCAGGGTTTTAACTAAGTTTTGACAAACAAAAACAACAGCCTGACATTTTTTGGAATGGGGTATATATATTAAGTGCTAACAAAAGAAATCAAGATTGCAAAAAAATTTTTAATCATCAGTTCATTCAGTTAATCATCAGTTCATTCAGTAAGAAAATTATGTTGTTTTTTTTTTCTTCATGATTTGTTTTGGTGCAACTCAGCCAGCCCGGCAATTTTACCAATCACATTCTGATTTCCAGCTTTTTACAATGAAATCTGAAATAAATAAATAAATAAATAAATAAAATAAGGAGTAGAAAACTTTACATTTTGTGAATGATACCCACTGCAGTGACATGTTACGAACTTGGTGTTTTTACACTCTTTGTGTAGCAATATATTTACCCCCCACAGAGATACCCGACCCTCAAAATGAAGATGTTTTCACACCCCCGGGGTAAAATCTTTCAGATAGGTGAGAAATCCCCCCCAAAGAGATTAAATGACCTTATATTCTTGTGAAACACTTCAAGCAGTGAACAAAATCACAAATTCTTCATTTACTGATTTATTGCTTTTCATTGGAATAATATAAGGTTAATATCTGCATAGTCATACACTACAGTACAGTACTTTCCTAGTCAAACCTTAGCCATAGCATGAAATAGAGTTGGCTGCACAATTTTAGGAAAATGAACATCTTTGTCAAAGAAGAATGTCTTTTGTTTTGTTGTGCATTTTTTGGTTAAACAAATGATGAAGCAATAATATATTTTTCAAGTTGTCAAGTGTGATTTCTTTATACTGTGTGTGAACAACATCCGTTTTGTACGAGGACTCATGGACTGTTTTTGTTTAGCAGAAGTTTTTGCCAAACATAGCAATGCTTGTCAGCAATTCATGGTGAAAACGGTGTCATTTTGAGACAGGAAGCTCCAGAAGTACAAAAAACATCTGTACTGATAAACATTAGTTTAAACAAAAGTTACTTGGATTTAAAAACTGAGAGGCAGTGACAAGAGACATGCTGCACACTTTCTGACTGTCAGATTATTGTGGAGTTTCATTTTCAGTCATTTTTTTAATTTGTTGATTGTTTTTTCTGTTTTTCATGTTTGCCATTGCTTTAAGTTTCAGGCCTGGATCTTCTGTCAAAATCATGAAACATGATCTTTTATTAAAAGTGACAGTTACACACAAGCTGAAAAAGTGTTTGTTAAAACAATTATTTATGCATTTTTCACTTTCGTCATACAGTGTGTCAGGTGTGTTGTACATAATTACTGTATATTGAATTCTCTTAATCTGAACACTAGAACAATCATATTCCAAACAACATTGTAAACAGGACAGCAGAAAAAAAAACAGGACAGCAGGAAACTACACTGTTCTACATTAGGTAAGTATAAAAATCAGTGCTATATTAATAGCATCATAAATATAAAGCTATTGTTTTTCTATTCCTCCAAAGTCAGCAGAGTTGAACAACTTGAGGCCATGTTTAAACTCTCCACAGTTTTGTGAGTTTTTCCACCCATTTGTTGTTGTTAGCAATAACTATGCAACAATTCCCAAAATTCCTGTTTTTTCCCCCCTTGGTAAATGTCTTTGTGAGTTTGTGTAGGTTCGTGAAAATTAGACTAATACTTTTATTATTTTTTTTAACAAATTTTCAAAGATGTGATAATCACAACAAAAATCTTCGATCACTGATAATAAGAAATTAAGGGAATTAACTGCAGGAAGTTGTAGAAAAAAAAAAACCCTCTTAGATGCTGGATAATCATAGTAGAGCCAGAATTTGACTGGATATATAGTTGGCAAGCAATGTTTAGGTTGGGTGGGATGTAATTGTAGAACTAGGAATAAACAACAAGACTTCTCTCAATGAAAATAAAAACCGAGAGAGAGAGAGTCAGAAATGCTGGGCTGGTAGTAAGTAACTGCAGTCAGTACAGTGCTGTCTACAGTTATAATCATAGGCCGTATAGCCTAATTTTTATGTTGCCTGTGTATTAGATCAAGATGAAGAACATGGCAGATTTATCCGGAATGAGGCTGCGTGTCTCAGACCAGGAGGAGTTACATTATGGATGCAGCAGTAATGAAATATGATGTGGAGTTCAAAAAGGAAAGTGATGAAATCCTGTGAGTCCCCTTCCTCCCCCTCCTGTCCCTGTTCCTGTACCTTCCACACCCAGCCATACTTCAGCCCTGATCCCCTTCACTCTATCCCCCACCCCATACATTCCCTCCACCACCGCCACCACCACTCCACATTGTACCCTCCCTGTTATAAAATACAGACACAATTCATCCTGTGATAATCTCACAGTCTAAGTGATTTATTCTGTCTGTTCGTGTTTTCAATCAGTGATTTGTGTGAAGCTTTTTTTTTTAACTATTAAAAATATACAATTAACTTTGCTATAATTTTGATTATTTGCAAACAGAGCAATGATGTTGGTGTGTGTGTGTGTGTGTGTGTGGGGGGGGGGGGGGGGGGGGAGTTCAATGGCTGTTTTTTTTTTTTTTTTTTCTAAAATGCTACACATAGGTACAACATTTTCTGATGATTGTTTGTTTCAGGCTCTTGAGAGAATTGTGAGAGATGCAGACAAGGCAGACTTTGAACATCTTGTGGTTGGTATTTTGATTGTGATTGGATCGTTCAATGAACTGCTGCCACACCTTGTAGATGGGCCATTGCTGACACAGCTTCTTGACAGATTGTTTAGGTTGGTATGGTTCATAACTTATAACTTATTAGGGTTTGAAAACTGACACAGTAGCATATTCTGTCAGGTCATATGATCGCACATAATAATTATGTCTAGGATCAGTCTTAAATGCTCTGTGTCCACATATATCTGTGTGCATGGGTATGTTAGTTTGTGAGGAGAAGCAGTCATGCTCAGAAATGATTAGGTATCTGTTAGTATACAAGAGATAATGCTTACCATACTTTACAGACTACAAGGCACTTTGTTCAGTAAAGGTGAACAGACCAAGCCCATGAGAATTCACTTGCAAGAGTCTTTGTTTGTTCAGCAGGTATTACTGTAAGGTAGTGTGCTGATGCCACTGTCAGGCTGGTTTCAGTGTGTGTCATAAAGTGGTTGTAGCTTTCTGTAGGGTAAATACTGTGTGAAAATGACCCCAAAGTTGAGGGGACTTCTCAATGAGTTGATGTCTGTTTGGTGAGATGTGGTTGGTTTGTTACTTTGTTATGGAGAAAACGTTTGTGAATGCAAGTATTTGGAAGTAAACAGTTAGAGAGATTCATTGTGGATATGAACATGCTGTAAAGAGGCTCAACATGGATATATATGGACATAGTCCAAAGAAGATTTTGTATTTAAATCCATATATGAACTGGACGTTGGTAAAGATGAAGGAGAACACAGCATTATAGAGGAAAGAGAGAAGAGGGCAGTACAGATTGGGATTTGAGACAACATTGTCTGAGCAACTGAAGTGAAAGCAAGATTTCTCATGCAGAGAAAGGTGTCAAGAGAGAACTGAGAAAGACAGACAGTCCTAAACCCCAGGGGTAGGGGAAAGAAGAAAAGAAGACTTCTACTTTGAAGAAGAGTTCCCAGAGACAATCACAGAGACACAATCAATAATCATGAACCTGGTGCCAGACGACCAAAGGCATCGCCTGCTGCTGCGACATTCTGTAATGTCCTGTTTGAAAGTGTGTGTGTTGTGTATACATGTGCATGTTTTTGAAAACCTGGCCAGGTAACGAGCCTATTATAGCATATAACCCAGGATTCTTTCATGTTGATTGAATTTTTCATGTGTGTTTATATAAGTAAAGTATACATTGTGTTTCCTGTTCTCATTGTGTCAGAAACTAATGTGTGATGCCTCATTTGCACAGTGTGGAATGTTTGGTGGGTGCATCATTCCATGACAGAGCATATGCATGTAAGAGTGCAGAGATAACCCTTAAGCCTGACTTATTTTCACACAATTCATTTAATCAATGGTGTCACCGTTTCTTCTGATTCAGGACAAAAAGTTTTGTTCGCATTCTTTCCCATTCCATATTCCAAGACATTTATTATTTTAGACAAGTATAAAAGCAGGAAGATGGTTTTTGTTGATTTTCCTTTTTAATATGTTTTGTGTGCATGATGCTGATGGAAAATCACATGAAGGAAAATCTGAAAAGAAATTCTTATGAATTTCCTCATCACTTCAGAAACTTTTTGTTTTAGGTTCAAAATTTAAATTGCAGTCACGATTACCAGTCACTGTTTTAGTCAGAAAATCACAATCATTGACAGTCATGCCAATGATCAATAAGACATAATAATAATGATAATAATAACTATAGAGAATTTATAGAGCGCCTTGCCAAAGGTCCTTAAAAGCAAGTACTAAAGTCTTCAGTAGCTTGAAACTTGTTAAGGTCATTATCATGACTTGTGTGGTGAGTTGTGCCAATTATGCAAAACAAAAAAGGGGAGTAGATCAGCAAGATCAAGTCAAGCCAGGGCTGCGGCTGTGGACAGGGTGTCGGAATGAGCGGTGTGGGTGCACTGCCTCCGAGGTGGTGCAGAGGCTGGGACAACCAAAAAAAAAAAAAAAAAAAAAGTGACTAAAAAAAATTAACACTTTTATATCTTCTAACAGTAGCAGTTAATGAAGCTACGCGCAACTACTCTTTACTTTATGTGCTTCTAAAGGCATATTTATTATGTTTAAATTGGTTTGAATTACTTATGGTTACTTTTAGTAGACAGAAAGTTGATTTTTGTATTGCAATAATTTTCAGTTGGCTAGGTTGGCCACAATTCCGTTTCAGGATAGTTAGGATGGCAAAGTTCAGTTTCAGATTTTTCCTTACTTCAGTACTTGCATCCCTGCATGCCAGTCTTTGAAGAAAACATCTGGCTGGCAAGCTTCATTGTGCTTCATTTAGAAGCTAGCCATTTTTCATTACTCTAGCAACTTGTTCTTACACATCCTGAACAGCACACTTTTCATGGCTTTCATACAGTCCTCATTGGTGCCAGTTGGTTGGGACATGTGGTTGTGAGCTTCACAAAATCTATAGGCCTGTAGGTGTTTGTAAAATGAAGCATGGTCCTGATGAGGAAAACCCTGTGCTTACGAGCACTGATTTCTTACTATGGTTCCAGTACACACAAAAAGAAACTCGGTAATACACACAGTCAAACCAAAGGTAAGGGCGTCAGCATATTTGCCAGGGAGATGACTCTGAGTGGAGTTGCTCTCTGCATGGGTTGAGCATCCATCTGAGATCTGGATATATATACATTTTTGCAAGCTTCCAGGATCAATTCAGTGAAGATGCCAGACAAACGCTGCTTCCAGGATTGTCGGCTGAAAAACAAAGACTAAATCATGACATAGTTGTTGCTTGGTCTTGCTGACAGGAGAAAGGAAAAGTGAGGCCTTTGCATAATTTTTAAAAACACTGTGTCCGTGAGTAAAGCTGATCTAAAAGTTCACATGAAGTCAAAGTGGATCTAGAAAAGAAGAGATACAGTACAAACCACACACGTTGTGATGCCGGATTTTGTTTTGTTTTGTTTTCACTAAAATCATTAGAATTTATTTTGTGATGGAAGTCCCACATAAATGGGTCCTTACATGAGCTTTGAAATTCCATCTATGTCACATGGATGAGAGCCATAACCTTTTTTCCCTTTCCCATCTTCTGTGCCACCTCATTGGCACCACACCCCCACACTGCTCATTCCAAGCACCCATCCGCAGGGTGGGAGCCGTAACTTATCACATGTTTTCTTGACTGTGTTGCAGACAATGTGCGCGAGTTGTGTTGGATATCAAATGGCAGCAGTGCGACAAAGACACGCCCAGTCAGCAGAGTTTTCGAACGTCGTTGCTGACCTGCCACCAGCTGATGGCACCCAGGGAGTACAAGCGCTTCAGTGTGCTGCAGACACTGATGGACAACCCCTGGACCCACCCCGTCCTCAGCATGGTCATGGGCAGCGAGGAGGATAACGAGGATGGGGAAGGTATGGAAGACAACTTTTTTCTTCTTTAAGTTTTAGAAATTGTCCAGTGTCTTAGGTTGGGATTGACACATACCTGAAGTTACTTGACCTGGTTTCCTGAAAATTGACTGAGGGGGATGTCCATGTTAATCTGGCCGTAAGACGACTGAAAACAGAGAGAGAAAGAAAACCGGATTCAAAGATGGATTTTTCATGGATTGTTTCTCATTGATCGTGTTCAGTCAGAATAGGCACAGTAAGCTCTCTGCAGGGAGTCCAGAGGCTCTGTCAGTATGTCTATCTTTTGGGAGTTTTTTTTTTTAGGTTTTTTTTTTTTTCCAAGTAAGTTCTTCTTTCTCTCTCATTCTTTTTGACTCTGTTCCCTTTTGTTGCCTGATTTTTGTCATTCTTTACTGTCTTCTGCTGTTCTTTTGCCTTTGTACCCCATTCTCTCATCTTTGTTTTAGAAAAATCTTACACAGTTTTTTGTGACTACAGTGTTTAATGTCCATCTATTTTGTGGTAGGCTGGTGACTGGCCATTACACATTGTTTAGTGTGGACACTACTGTCCGTTGTGCAGTGTTTCCTGTTACGGCTTTATCAGTGAATTTTTTTTGTCACTCATGAATTTTTCTTCACCTTTTTTTCACTGAATTTTTACTTCTTGTTATTGTAGTATGGGAGTGGAATGGTTGGCATCTCTGGCAAGTTTTGTCAGCCCTTAAGAATACAGTGTTGCAGGTACCATGTTAATAATGCAGATGTATGAATGTTATCTTTGTTGATTGTTTCTTAATGTAGGATGAGAATTTTTTTCCTACAGGGTGACAGTCCCTTGGTTAACTGGACTTACTATATAATAGTTAGTTTATTTTAGAAATAGATCTTGAAGTTGGCAGAGATAGAGCAGTAAAATCACCAAACATCCATGTCAGTTTTCCTCTGGTTTGTTGCCTTGCTTCATGTGGACAGCTCCTCCTAGATTTCTGTACTTGTTCTGAAGTAAATGCAACAAGCTGCAGATGTAGAGTTTGAATAAGTGTATGAGACTGATGGCATTAGAATATCCCTTATTTCATATATAGAAACAGATTCCTGTACTTTGTCACGTGTGTACATATGTGTGCGTGAGGTTGGACGCACTTTTCTCTCCAGTGTGCGTGTGTGTGTCAGTGTCTGTGTGTGCACATGTATGTTTATTCGTTAATGTTTTTTTTTATTTGTTTGGTTTTTGTTTGTTGCATGCAAGCTGGTGTCGGTGAGTGTCTGTGTACACAGGTGTGTTTGTTTGTAAACTTTTTTTTGTTTTTTTTTTGGGGGGGGGGGGGGGGGGGGGGGGGGGGGGTTGTTTGTGGCATGCAAGCTTGTTCATCTTCAAATGTTCATACGAGCTCAGTGTTACTTGCTTAGTTAGTTGTCGTGTAGCTGTTGTGTGTCGATCGCAGGATTGGTCTACATCCAGGCCCAGGACCCTGAGATCTTGAAGCTGCGGGTAGAGCTGATGCAGCAGGAGAACTGCGATGAGTTTGCCCTTAACCTGTGCACCTGGTGCCTGAAGCACCCGTCACTGGCCCAGGACTTCACCCTGCGAAAGACGCGTTTCATCCTTCTTCATCGCCTGAACAACATTGACAGGCTGCAGGAGGAGGTAGGGTTGCTGAAAAAATATTACTTTCTTTCTGTGGCACAGATGAAAAAGTTTCATAAGGAAATCATTTATGTTTATTTTGACTGTCCTTTTTCCAGCTTCTCATCCCATTGTGTTTGAGCTTGGGAGTTTTGTGAAAATAGTATCTAATCACAAACCCACCACAATGTCACATAGAGCTTTATTTACACCAGATCACTATCATCATGATGTTATGAACTGGGACTGAACAGTGTTGTATATTCCTATCACCAGGGTTTATACTGCATAGGGAAAACTGGAAAAGTCAGGGAATTCAGAAGACCGTTGCCAGTTGGCAACGCTCAAGGAGTTTACTCTTTGTGTGGTGGTTTTTTGTTGGTGAATTGATCCAAAAAAAAAAAAAAAGAGTGATTTCACACATGTAGACAAGTGGCCTCTGATCAAACATAAAGATTGCATGCCATCTTACAGAGTTAACTTGATTCCGTAGGAATGGGAATCCATTTGACTGGTGTGAAATCCTGTATTCAAGGACAGTAATTTTAGATTCAAATTTGGTGTTAAGTGGGACTGCAGGGGTCTATTGCTAGAAATATATGTGAAAAATAGATTATAGAAAAATGACAATTTTGCCGAAAAATTCAGGGAATCCACAAAGCAGGAATTGGTATGATCCTTGTATCACAAACTGTATTTTGTATCATGAACATGATTGGAGTAAAAATCATTTGTGTAATCAGTATGTTGAAAACGCAGATTTTACAGTTTGTCCTGTCCCCAGTAACTATATGTAGTGTGGTGTGGCTCAAGGAATGAAAATTACCTAAAACAGTTGTGTTTGTGTAAATAAAAAGCAGCGACAATAATATGTCCTTTCACACATCATTACTGATGCAATGACTATTAAAGCAAACTTATGTCTTTTCGCTTGTTTATCTTCATTTGATTTCCCTAATCTCTTTTGTCTTTTTCATTTCACCCCCCCCTTTTTATTTTGTGAGGATTAGGATTTCTGTTCTTGTATTCCTGTGTTGTTTGTTCATTATATCAGCGTTGTTGTGGCGATTGAAAGGAATCACACTGTGTTGCTTCAACCAGTGCCAGACAGTGGGCCTGGAAGAGAGTGTACGCATGATCAACAGTCTGCTGGGGGAAAGGAGGAGCACAAAGAGTTGTGTACCATGCTGGCTCAGACCTTCCTGGTGCAGAACTGGATCAAACCCTCCGATAACAACACAAAAAAGGTAACATCATTGTCTCAGGGTTCTTTTCTCCATTCTGCTTTTCCATGTTGAGTAATGAAGAAATAAAAAATGTGATATCAAGGTGAAAAGATCGGGGAGGGGGGTCAGGAAAGGAAAGGTTTACTTCAGATTAAATTATACTACAAGATAAAATAGACTTTCTTGCTGTTTTCGTGCCTTTTGAGAAAAAAATGTTCTGCAAAATATCCTTTTGTGAAATCAGTGACACAAAATGAAAAGTATAGCACTCATAAGAATTTAAGGACCACTCCCTTTGTTTCCTGCTGTTAAAGAATGATTTTCCTGCTTTATACTTTTAAATGAAACCAAAATTAAAATGGAAGAGGCGTTTATTGGAAAACTCAAAAATGTAATCCCAGTGCATTTGAGTCAATCCATGAAAACATTTATTTTTGTGTTTGACTGTATTTCACCTTAGGAGTAGTTTTTGTTGTAACTATCACAATTTACACATGAAAGAATAGTTTTTACTTTGCTATTCATTCATTTCCTCATGCATTTAATCTGTGTATTGGTCAGAGGAGATGTGGTAGTAGAATGGGTTTTATTTCGGCCTTATGTTTAGATGGCTATGTGCTCTGAAGTAACTTGGATTTGATCTATAAGTGTGTTGAAATTTAAGAAGTATGGGTTTATTGAATATAAAGATAAGTAGATAGACATATTTTTGTGTGTGTGAAAATACAGATTAACCTCTAAACAAAATGTTTTTTCCCCTTCTTAAAGATGTTTTTTGTGTGTGTGTGTGTGTGTTTTTTTGATTGAAGGCTTAAAGAGAATGGACCGAATTTGACACTAGCATATCATTTTATTGTTTGCTGTTACATCCATTCTTAAAAGTGTTGGTTGACACATTGATGTGATGCTTTTCTTATTAAGTTGTTGGGGGGAAAACACGGAATGGATAGGGAGGGTTAAAAAACAAAAAATGAAAGCAAGTCAACATATGTGTGGTGTAACAAGCCATTATGTAAATTGGCGTGATCTTCTTTGCAGGAGCTGTTGCAGCTGTGGATCAAATTGCAGTACCAGGCCGACCAGGATCAGGATCGTTTCATTGCCAGTCTGTGTGGCGGTAGCCAAGGTGTCACACTCGACCGAACAGCTCCTTTTGATCATTGATGCTGTCCGTGAACAGGCAAGTCATTGTCCCATGATTAGTTTTCTTTTTTTTTTTAAAGTTAAATCCTTATGGTGTCATTTTCACAAGGTAACATCATAGACGCATAAAGTTTTTTTTTCTTACATCCTTATGAATGTAATTTTTTTTTAAACAGTCTCAGAATTATTAGTTTTTCTTTTTGCCTCTCTTTTTTTTTTTCTCTTTTACTTTTATCCCTTTATCATTGTTTCTGGACTATAAATAGGTAGGTCCAGCCATTTTTCTAACTTGAAAAAATATGGAATGTTTTTGTATTTTTCAAAAGACCCCATTAAAAGTGATATACATGCCAAATTTCAAGGCCATAGGTTTAATAGTTTTTGAGATATTGAGCTTTAAAATTGGGTAAAAAATGGCATTTTTTTCACATTTTTGCCAGAGGGCCATGTTTGGACCCTCATATCTTCTGAACTATTCACCCAATATACTCTCAGATTGGCAGAGTTGTTATCTGTGAGCCTATTTTTTTTTCCAGAGCTCAATGATTATTCATTTTTTAGCTGTGTCTCTTCAAAAATGATTAAAATGCTGATTTGTCGACGTGTCATTTTGTGGCAAACACAGGGTACTGTTACTTAACAACCCATAACTCTGGAACGACACATGCTACAGACAAAGTAGAGGTATCAAAATAATCAGCATTAAAGAAGGAATCAAAAGGTAAAAACATCCATGAGTTCAACCTTCACCTTTATGTACAAATTACATCAAAGTAAACAAAATCACCTACATTCCACATGTATTCCGTCATTATCACGGGGACAGAATCAAATGCTCAAGAATTTCACCAAGCAAATATGTTCCAAATAACAGGCAAATATATGTCCAAAAGGAACAGCAAATCACAACTGTCTTAAAAACTTTTCAAATACCGGAAAAATCGCCCTCTTTCCATGTCCCTGTTTTTCAATCACCATTAAGATAAAAGTGGCCATCTCCATTTTGTACCCCAACATTAACAGTACTTTTTAACATATTGTTTGTATCTTCTTTTCAGGGTTCCCCGCTGGGTACTGTCAGTGCTCCAAACTCTGTTCTTTGGTAGAATGTTGGAAGTCTGAATAAAAGACATATTTACTTGCAACTTCCCCAATGGAGTCTGACAACGGCCATCTAAACAGGTTTTCTGTTCCTTTCTGGTCATGAAGGAAATACAAGCAAGGTCAGGTCTAACAATTTCTAGTACTTGACCAATGCAAAATGCATCATCATAGAAGACTGCTACTGACTGTCCTGGCCTGAGAAATTGAATGAAAATTCACAGTCTGATTCATCATCAGAAGACTGATGACAAATATTTATTTCATATTCCAAAAGTGCTGAATGATCTGGCTCTTGTGGTTCTTCTTCAGTGCTACTGTTAGATTCTTGCAGGTACTGGTCATCTTCTGAAATTTATTGCACACACACACACACACACACACACACACACACACACACACATGCATGCAAACACACACACACACACACACACACACACACACAAGCACACACACACACACACACACACACACACACACACACACACACACACACACAAAATTTTTAAATAAACTGAACACAGTTAATAACTGGACATTTGTTTTGACCTATCAGTGATGAAAATGGATTGTTTGAATTCAGAGACGGTGAATGAAAGTGCATGATAACTTTGAAGGACATGTTTTTTCTTTTCTTTTTTTTTTTTACCAAGTTCTATAATTATATGGATATATGATTCAACAGTAAAAAAAAATTTTAAATACACATTGCCACAATTTTCAATAAGACTTTAAGTGAATGCTACCAGCTACACACACACACACACGCACACACACACACACACACACACACACACACACACACACACTCACACCAGCTAGTCATTTTATTATAATACATGCTTTAGGTTTCCAAATTCTGATTTTCTTGCTCCTATCTTTTAGTATATATGCCACACTCATACTGCAGCTTCAAGCTAACATTCTCTTTAATTAGTTAATGAGTATTTTTTGCTTACTTTTTAGTTTTTTTATTTTCCTTTTATCTCATTTATTTATCAGTTTGATTTTATTTTTATATTCATTGATTCATTTTGGTACAACAGTACTGCAGATTAATCCAAAACATCTGCTACTTTCAATTTTCATTGAGGTCTGGAACCTGAGTTATCGTCCCTGTCGAAGTTACAGTTGCCAAATTTTAATCTTTATTCGTAATTTTCGCTCTAGACAAAAATCATAAACATTTTTGTATAAAATCTGAATGAGCTTGGGTAAAAATTATTCTATGAAATTGTTTAAAAACTAAAAGGTTGATCACCGATTGCAACCATTAGTACCGATCACGCTAGCTAACAACCACCACTCGACTGAGCACAAGTCTGTCATTGTCTGATGAAAAAAAATCACTTCTAAAATAATTTCCAGAGTTAAGAAACACGAATTCCTTGAAAATAACAGGGCAAGGGCTTAAACAAATGAATCGTTCGCATACTTACCAAGATCACGCTCAAGATTGTTGAGATCCATCGGTTTAAACTCGCCACTCGACTCGAACATCGTATCAGCTTCGTACCCCACCGTTGTCGGAATGCTGAATGCCGATTGGACTATGGGGTTCTCTCTTTACCCTGGCTGGAACTTATACACACAGCAGCCTGTGCGTCCTTATATACACGAACGAAAAGAGCATTGATTTTTCTACAAAACGAGTGGTCTTTCAATATGTTTTGTTCAGAATTAGCGATGTTGATATGCTTTTGAAGTTTATGCTAGTCTTTCGGCACAAAATTTGCGGCACTTAATGAAAAGGAACTATGACGAACTTTATACCAATCGATTCTGCAGGCTTTTCTGTTTCATATGGTACCAACATCGTTGCTGTGCATATAGTCTGTCAAGGTTACGAACACTTTTCCGGATGTTGTTGTTTGCGGGTCACGGATAGCCTGCGGCTTGAATCGTTGCACAAGCTCGCCGACGCAGTGTATGGTTTGTGTGTTTAGATCGTTCACAATAAAAGCACACTTCTTTCATACCATAAAAAAAAAAACACAGACTTCATGTTAGAGGTTCGTTTTAGATGTGGAGATATTTTTATTTGACAGTGTTGAGAAGTTGAGGAGTATCAACAAGTTGAAATTGGCAGTTTTCTCCTGTTCTGCTGCCTGTTAGCCATGGCTACTGTTATGCTGGACCTACCTACTATAAAGCTCTTCAGGTTGTAGGGTGTAGCCCTTAAATTTGGAAAAAGGACATTGTAAACGACCATGAGTGATGTGCTCTGGAGAAGGGGACGCACAAAGATTCATGACAAAAAAAGTAGCACACGCATTTAGAGCCTGTATCCAAAATCAGCTTTATGTCTGAACTAACAGAAAGCAAATAGATATATTTGCAAAAAACAAATCACATTTGGGGGGGGGGAATCATTGAAAAGAAATAGTATACCTAAGCGTAGTCAGTCTTCAATTAATAACCAGGGGAAAGATGTGGAGGTGGGGGCTGAAATTGCATTTGTTTGAAATTTAGAGCAGGAAATTGAAGAAAATTCTCTTTCCTCGTCTATAAACCATAAGAATATTTCCTGCAGGAGTGTGCATGCATGGTGATCTTCATCACAGATCTCAGTATGTTTTCCCGGGAGGCTCCCACGGGGGATGAATCCAGTGCATGCCATCGGCATCTTTGTCAGTGTCAGAAAGAGGGTTAGTTACAAACTTGTGGAAAATTTTCTTCTGATGTGTCGTTTTGAAAGACTGAAATGGTTTCGATCCCAAGCTGGAACCGGTTCATACACAGAAGTTTCTGTGTGTTCACTTAACTCACTCAGTTCTGGCAGTTTTTTCCCTCTACTTTCCCGTGGTTCTGGGCATTTATAAGGGTTATCCCCAAAAAGTACAACAACAACAAAAATGTTAGGAGTAAGGGTATGGAACTTTCAGAACTGGTTAGAAACGTATTGAGTAGTTGGGGTGAAAAAGCCGAACTTGCTGTGTTCATCTTTCATCTTCTAGAGTCGGGTTAGAAATATTCTTTTTTCTTTTCATCCAGATTGACACACACAGATGTCTAGTATATTAACCCCTTGACTGCCACTATTTTGTATCAGTTTTGTACTTCTGTGTGCCGGAGCAAAATTTGACTTTTTGCGGTAGGTTCACTAATTTGATCAGTGTTCATTATTTGTACAGATATCTCTTAGATTTTTGGCATGTTTTTTTCCTATATACCCAGGGCTATAATATCTGCAAATAATATTTGATTTTGTTCATTATGAGTATAATAAATAATCTTATAATTCAACTTTTTTTTTTTTTTAAACATATTTTGCAAGCATACAAAACCCCACAGCAGCAAAACAAAAAAAACATACAAACCCAGTAAAAAGTGGTTTTAGTGTTTACTGAACACCTGTGTAAATATTTGGTAGTGAATTTACAACCCACAGTGTTGATTTATATGATAAATTTATGCATTTCTGGGGTACAGTACAATCCAGGTATCAAGGGACACAATTTTGTTTTCTTAGGTAGGCTCACTGATATGCCCACTGCTCTTTCAATTCTTGACATATATCTTAGATACTTGGGAAATTTTCTTGTTATATCCTTGGCTACAGCCAGACATCACAATAGTTTGATTTTGTTTGTAATGAGTAGACCAAAAAAATATACATAATGATTAATGTTTTGTTTGAAAAAACAGACACTTTCAGAACATAAACAAAACTATAGCACTAAAATCACAATGAAATACCACAAAAAAAACTGGTGTTAGTATCCTTTGAACTTCAGGACCCACATCTATATTCACAATAAAGCTTGACAATGCATAAAATGTTTAGCAACCCATATCATAGGGGGCACTCCAGCCCAGGTAACGCGGGAAAGAAGATGGGAACTGCACATTATCCACAGCATCAGTCTGCACATCTTGCAAGCCTCTTGGGAATTTGTCTTGTTTAGCAGAGATGAACTAACAATAACAACACTAAGTGTAACTTCCAATTATTGTCAGTTTTCTTTCACACGTGTGGTTTGGTTCACTCATGAACTAAGTGCGATGATATAAAAAGTCATCACCACAGAAGGTAATAAGTAAAACATTGCAAAACCAACCACCACCAAAAAAAAAAGAAAAAAAAAAAAAAAAAAAAGAAAAAAAAAGACTGCTAAAGATAGGACTGAGCTACAAAAGGCCACACCACAGATGACGAAAGCACACTAACAACTGAAAAATAAACCGGTGTCGCAGAGAATACACCATACCACAGAACCTATGGACAGAAGGATCAGGATCCCACACTACTGCCAATAAATGCCAGTTATAGTTGACTGACATACATTTGGGTACACACACACACACACACACACACACACACACACACACACACACACACTGTGCACAAGCACCATATTCAAAGGCCACACACACACACACACACACACACACACACACACATGTACACACACACACACACACACACACACACACACACACACACACACACACACACACACACACACACACAGAGCACCACATGCAAAAGCACCACACCCACACCACCACAAACACACACACACACACACACACACACACACACACACACACACACACACACACACAATGTATACCCACACCATGCACAAGCACTGCTCTCTCTCTCTCTCTCTCTCTCTCTCACACACACACACACACACACACACACATACTGTGCACAAGCACCATATTCAAAAGCTACACACACACACACACACACACACACACACACACACACACAAGCACACACACACACACACACACACACACACACACACACACACACACACACACAACTCCAGGAGTACTTCCTTTAAATGAATGCCGTCAGCTTGCCATCGCTAAATATTTGCTAAAAGGCTCTTTAAGTGAAAACAATGTTGAAAATGAAATTGGCTTAAGGTCAGATGCTGATTTCCCAAAACGAGCCAAAACATATCATGTCTTAAAACAATAAGAACTGAAACTCTAGATACTTTTCAACAATCAGAAATACGATTAGAAGATATGGTGAAACGTAGTAATCTGTGTAGTGCTATCCCTCCGTGGGATTACAAAAAAAAAGACATTTTGACATTAATTATACTGATGCAAAGAAAAGTGAGAATATAAATTTTATTGGCACAATTGCGAATGAGCATTTATTTCTCAATTATCCAAATCATCTCAAAGTTTATACCGATGGTTCAGTTCTAGAAAATCACGGAGCTGGTGCTGCTTTCACTATCCCCAGCTTAAAGGTCAAAAGAGGTTATTACATTGGAAAGCACAGATCTATATTTACAGCTGAATTAACTGCTATTCTTATGGCTTTGCATTATTTGCTTGATTTTCCGAAAACTGTGACTCAAATTCTTTTTTGTGTCGATTCAAAATCAGTGTTGTATGCCTTAAGCAATTCAAATTCTTCTAGTGTGAGACAAGATTTGATTTTTGAGATTAATCATTTGGTGCATTTCCTTATTCTAAGAGGTAGTAATCTTACCTTTCTTTGGGTGCCTTCACACAGTGGAATACCTTTCAATGAATCCGTAGATAAACTAGCTAAAAACTCTGCAGATTATACAAATGAAGCATATAATTTGAAGATCCCATTATCATTGAAAGAAGGTTATATAGCCTACTGCAGAATGCTTGCTGGAAGCATTTTAGAAAGAAACAAGAAGATGTTGGCCACTCATCACCTGCTGACCACCAAACGAGTTTTGAAGATGTTTTTATATCTAAGTATGGTCAATTATCTAACCTAAGACTTTTAACTTCCCTTGCATATAGATTCAAACTTAATGCTTTTAAGACCAAATTCACTTCCAACACCACATGCATGTGTGGGTGGGAAAATTTCTAATGAACATATACTTTTCCACTGTAGAAAAATGAAAACCTATCTGCCTACTTTTTCGGAAAAGTCCCTGAAGGAGGTTTTAGTAAAACCCCTTTTGATTTGTGACATTGTTTTAGGACTTGTTCAGAGTACCATTTTTAGATTCCTTTAATAATTCTACTTTCACGTTTAAATGTTAGTATCCTGTTACCTTCAGCGTTCATCTGATGTTTTTAAAAATGTTATTCTAGTTATGTTATAGGTTGCAATTTTTATTCACGATAACATTTTTTTTTTCGATTTCCATCCCAATCCTCCTTTTTCTCTTTTTTTTCCCTTTTTTCATTTATACTTCTTCATCTTTTTCTCTCTCACTGTTTCTCTATCTCTTTATCTCCTTCAGTTGCCTGTGTATCCACCCCCCTCCCCTCTCTTCCTCCTTTTACTACCCTCTTTATTTATTTATTTTTGGTTGTCTAAAATCACTTATGTGTATAGACATTAAATTGAAGAACACACAACTCCATTGAAATTGTCAATGTTCACCTTGATACCTGGATCACCCGTGTGAAAAAAAGGTCGAGATTTGGGCAATCAGCACTGGCCTCTGTCCATTCTGAAACAAGTTTAGACTGATGAGTGCCACACCCTCTTCCTCTGCCACGCCCCCCTCACACTGGGACCCTCGCCATTGTCCTGAACCCCCTCCCCTTCCTCGACTCTCCTCCCGACCTCTCACGAAAGGAGGGAGCAAGGCAGTCGACGTAGACGGAATCGGCTCGTTTCTCTCCGATTCGGGCCCACTTGCGCCGTATCGCTCAGTTTGAAGTCGAGGATCAGCTTCATCATCAATACCAATCTCCGATAGCAAAGGGTGGTGTTGATTGTGATCGCTTTATTCCTCCTCCGAATCGCTTCGTTCCATTTCTCTGAAGTCTTCGTCATCGTTTTCACGGTCTCGGATAACTTCTTGAAGCACTTCAAGAGCCATTAGATCGTTTGAAAACGGCACGCGCCTGATCGAACTGCCTGCTCGACTCGCCATCTTGAACGAAAATGACTCAGCCGAACTTTGCCGAAGTTATCGTCCGAGCGGACGCGCGAGCCAGTCAGTCAGCGACCCGTGAAAGGGAAGAAACCGTCCTTTAGGGTCCCTACTACTGTTTAAACCATTTTTTCTCCTTGCCTCCCTTTTTTTAAATCGCCGAATTTTAATGATGAAATTACCTCGAACGCCGTTGCAAGGGCACACAGCTTTCCCGAAACCACCACGAACGCCGTTCGTGTCAGGGCAGTCAACGGGTTAATCCAGGGAAGTGCAGTGTCTATGAAACAGTCTGTTCACTCACAAAATATTTCAAGAAATGCCTGTAGGGAGCTTTATGATCCACTGATATTGACACCAATACAAATAAGAAGAAGAAACAAAAACCCACATCATCATGAAGAAACAAAAAACCTACACCATCACACTATGTACACTCTGGCATGCTTGCTACTCTAATAATCAACATAGTTTTGTACAGAATAATATGAATGAAAGCATGTGCCATTTTTGTGAGATTGAGCCGATTTATCATACAGGACGAGGCCCAGGGTGAAGAGGTGGAAAAAAAGCTTTTTCCACCACTTGCTGGTCTTGCAGTTTAGTGGCATATATAACATCAGCTGGTCTCTTTTGTCCACCCCAGCCATCTTCTGAATGCAATCCCGGACAGCCAGGGGTTTCCTGAACTGCCCACAGCATGTGGTCACATCTATCATGGTGTGGGGGGTGACGCTTACCAGTAATGACATGGATCAACTTCCAATCCATCCACCGCAGAACAGCAACAGTACCTGACACTACAGCACAGTAAATCATTATCTGTCCAAAACATTTTTTTTTTCCACTCACCCATACTGTTTCTAAAAGTATAAAAAAGTGTCACTATGCCATAATGATCATTGTCATTACTTTCACAGGTGTGTGTGTGATTATGTGTACACATATGATATGTGTGTGCGAGTGAGATAAAACAACAAAAAAAACAACATAAACAATAAGTATAGGATAACACGCTGAAATGTACACACCTTGCTAGAAAACATGGACTGGAACACATGGTAGCAGATGATGTGTTTTGTGCTGAAAGCACTGTAAGGGGGTGTGGCATTCTTGTGATGTGAGTAAGCCATGTACACAAGTGAATATGGTTTACTCACATCAAGAGCACATGAAAATCTTGATGCCAGTCTCGCATCATGAAACACGAAAACTCTCCCTCTGTCTGGCACACGCTGTCCTGTCTGCTTCGCTCTCACTGTCACTCACCTCAGCTAACAGCGCAGCCAGTTTGTGTTCAGAATCTGAACTTCTCTCACCTTCACTATCAGAATTGGAAACATTTCCAGTTTGAATGCAGGAGACTTGTGTAGTCTTAGCAAGACATGGGCAAAGGTTTCTTCAGGGAACAAAGTTCAGCTGCTGGAGATTATATGAACAGTACCTTCTGTGTTCGGCTTCAGTGACTGGTAGTGAAGATCTTACCATTATCAATTTGGGTTTGCTTGTTTTGTTTTGTTTTCTTAGTAATAGCTGTCGTTTTGTTTTTAAGGTTTGGGTCGGCAGGAAAAAAAGGGGGGTTAGTTTGGTTGCCTTGACCATCAGCTATTCCCCCCCCCCCCCAATCCTTGCAGCATAAAGGCATGCAAGTTGGTAATGGTGTCTGATGGGTTTGTACGTGTGTGGAATGGGGGTGGGAGGCATCACTGAAGCTATGGATGAATGCAACAGATCTGCTGTAGTAGAGTTTGACGTGTTAGTAGCTTGTCTTAGACTCTGACATCCACAAAATCGGGGCAGATGGATGGCCTGTGGTATTGATGGGCTTGATGTCTGTCTTCCAGGGATTTTACACAACTGTGGCATCAGGGTAAAGTCAGAGTTAAAATGTTGTTGTGGTTGATCATCAGTGATTAAAATGATGTATCCAGTGATCCAAGATGCATCAAAATTGCTGCAGCCATTCGCATGAAATGCCTGTCATGAAGGTCTGCACACATGTATGCGCATATACTGGTCAGGGCACATTTAAGTGCAGGCACGCATGGA
Organism: Conus betulinus; assembly: GCA_016801955.1. NCBI lineage: Eukaryota > Metazoa > Mollusca > Gastropoda > Neogastropoda > Conidae > Conus > Conus betulinus. The sequence goes on along the minus strand of JADBJO010000348.1, from coordinate 712,139 downwards.
TGAACTTGCATGCACACACACACATGCACACGCACACACGCATACTTACACACGCTGACGGGTCTGAAATGAAATCAGAAAAATATTCCTACCTCTTAAAACTGACTTACTTTTTTTGCCTTTTGTTGTTTACAGTGCGGAGACACTTTCCTGCAGTTTTGCTTGGATTTATGTGTGTTTGCCATCAACGTGGACAAGGGCTTCTGGGAGAAGCTGAAGGAGTCTAATACATCAGGAACCAAAGAACTGCTGGCTCGAAAGCGAGATATGGCACAGGTGGGTCTTGTAGAGTAAAGTGATCAGTGCTAACAATGTTTTGTTGTTGTTTCCAGGGGTGATGGTTGTGATGCTGCCTTTGCTTCCTCCATGCCTTTCTGTTCTCTCAGGCGTAGTGTAATAACAAGAGATTATGCATGGTCAAAGTATTTGTAATTACAGTTTGGGTTGGTTTTGTTGGTCGATGTGTTGGTTTTAATAGAAAACATCATAGATCACATCATAGTTCATTTATAGTATCTTCTTTCCTGTTGTGTATGTGAGTGTACATCAACATGCATGCATTTTGTCAAGACTGTTCTGTCAATTCTGACTGCTGGGGAATTGATTCCTGCTGTTCGCGTGGATGTGATTTCTTTGAATTTTGCACTCCCATCTTTTCCATAGTTTCACGATTGTTGATGCTGTGCATAGTTCACACACAAGTATATTTCATGAGCGCCTTTATTATGAGGACAAAAAGTAATATGAGAGGGTCTTACCCTTCTGACATGTCCGCGTAATCTTAAATAGGGATAAAGTTCACTCGCAGGTACTGACCATGTTGTTTACATTATATAAGCTAAATGAAAGATAATTAGTGTAACAAAATGTGTGTGTGGATGAGATCATTTTTGTCAGTTACTATAGTCCCATTATTTGAGTGTTCTCTTATGAGTGGGTTCATTTAAAGATACTCTATACTTTTTTTTTTAAAGTGCTGTGACTTCAGTTTCTTTTGTCCTCCACAGGTGTGTGAGAAAATAGCTCACATTGTGGGCCACGTCTCTCCTAAAGCTTCCTTCTGCTGCGCACTGACGGCTTTCTCCATGGTCCCGACAGAACAGTCCCTGCAAGCTGTTTGTGCAGCACACCTGCGCAGGGCAAAGGAATCCAGCAAATCTCAGTGCTGCAGCAACTGTGCGGCCGACAGTGGTGAATGTCTGAACAACCCAGGCAGTGACAAGACCAACCGCGAAGTCAACATGGCCACCCTCTATGAAGTGGAACGACTTTGTGGCACATTGCGTCCTGCCTACCTCAGCTCGGAGAGCGATTTCTCTGTACTGTACTCCATGTGCAAACAGTATCTGCTGAAAGAGAATGGAGAGGCTGTCAAATCGGCACTTGTGCGACGCAGGTCTGCCCCATCCATACAGCCAGTTCCAGCTGAGTCTTCTCTTGCCGATTCTTGTTCACCAGATTCAACTTGGCATTGGCAGCCTGTCACAGCGGTTAAAGTCTAATGCAGTGGAAGTATTAACCCCTGTCAGCAAGGCAGCAGATACTGTTTCCCATGTTAGTAATGTGATTTCGCCGCAAATTAGGGACATGACTCTGAAAGACCGAATTCATGATACAGGGTTGACGTCAAACATGACCCAGAGAACAGTTCCACAGCCTGTTCAGCGAGTGCAGAGCGGGCTGTCATCAGTCAGCATGACAACAGCCAAGTCTTGTGCTCCTGGTAGTGGACAGGCAAGCAACGCAAACCCCATTCAGCATCTGGTGTTCAAACAGCTGTCCACGGACACGGTGCAGACGCTGCTGCATCTCATCGAGTCTGGACAGATCTCAGCAAGCCATGTAAACCATGTTCTAACCAAGAATCCCAGCATGTCCCTGCAGGCACTGAACGACCTCATAGCTAAGGCGAAAGAGAGCTCAGCTGCTCAGAAGGTGACCACTGCACAGTCACAGTCAAGCCAGCAGCAGGGCCTTCTCCAGCAACAGGCCCTTCCCCAGCAGCAAGTTCAGTTGCCAGTTCATCTGCAGCAAGTACAGCAACACCAACTTCATCTGCAGCAGCAGCAACAACAGCAGAATAAAGCTCCAGCACAGTCACTGTACCCCCAACAAGTGACAGACAGGCAGAATGTGCCATTGCAGCCACAGTATAAATCCTCTCGTTCACATTCTGATGTGCCTCAGATCCTGCAGTCCACAAACCAACAGCCAGCAAGAGCTCTGATACAGCACCAGACGAGCCTTAGGCAGCAGACACCACAACAAACTATAGCACCTCAGCCCAAAGTTGGTCAGCCTCAGGTGCTCGACAGGCGGTTGTCTGCACCAGCTCAGCTACTGCCCAACAGAGTGTGTCCTCCAAAGGAGCAGACCACATCTCCAGTGTCAACACAGCAGCCACAACTACTGCAGGGTGTGTGTGCCACAGATTACATTACCAGCTTTGCGCCTGACCAGTTCAGGAGAGATCCAGGTGACTCAGCCCCTGCATGTCATGACCTTTAGGCAGCCTGTGACTGTTCAGAGTACTGGTGCTGGCCTTCAGAATGCTCAGATAGTGATGCAGAGCAGCACACAGATGTTGACTCACTTATCTGGTGGCAGTGTCATGTCTTCACAGCAGCAGCCCCACATTGTGCGTCTTCCATCAGCCTCTGTGACCCTGGCAAATCAGATTACCAAGGCTGTTCCAAAGACACACAAGCTGATTCCCAAAGCTCCAGGACCAAATACTGTCTCGCCGCAGGATATAACAATGAGCGGTACTAAAATCCCCCAGTGAAGGTCCCAGCTTTCAGTGGTGATGTAGCTTTGGGAAACCGCCATTATTCCATCAACAATCTCCTATTCACAGGTGAACAACAGAACAGTGCTCTGTCCATCTCCCTACCAGACAAGTTGCCAGAAATTTCCGTAGACAGTATCTCGGACACTCTGCGTGCTCTTAATGATAGTTCAGGAGTCGGTGGCCAGGTGATTAGCAGGTGCCCAGTGCAGCTTGCACAGAATACGGTCTCCCAGCCTGTAACTGTTGCTCAGAGACCAGCAGCCCCCTTACAACCATCAGTGAAGCAGCCCATACCCCCAAGCCCCCAAACAGCAGTCTAGAAGCAGTGGCAAGAAATCTTCACCCAAGGCATCAGTAGCTCAACTTTCTGCCACTTTTCCAACACCTGTCACATCGGTACAGACTGCACAAACTTTGATGGCCACCTTGGCTTCCTTTTCAATGCCTGCTGAAAGTGTTCAGGCAGGTGAACAGACCCTTCCGTCTTTTCTTCTTTTTGTTTCCCAAATCGATCTCCTCTACCGGTTCCATTGTCAAGCACTGAGACTGTGACATCTGCTTCAGCTGTTCAGATGCCCACCGTCTCATTGGCTTCACAGACTGTCCCCAGCAAGAAAAAGGGAACGGGCCAGAGCAAAGGACAGAGGAAGGGGGCGGGGGGAGAGAGTGGAGGGAACAAAGGTGCCAAGAAGTCTGTGGCATCGAGCAAAGAGGAGATGATGCGCATGCTGAAACAGGCCATGAGCCTCAACATGAGGAAGAAAGAGCAAGAAGAAAGCAGCATCTTGACCAGCCTTCATCCCCCTGGACAGCAGATTACGTCCCATACCCCAAATATCGCCAGTGTGCCTGTTGTTACAAGTTCATCACCATCTGCATGGATGGTGGATTACCCTTCCCAGGGCCCACCTTCATCCCAGGGTGGACTCCTTATCCAGCAGTCCTCCCAGCCAGGCCCAGTGACTCACAACACTGTCCCATCTTATCCTGCAACAGTAAGGTGTGTCCCAGTATTCTACATCTTTGATGCAACACCATGTTGGGTCTGTGTCTGCCAGGACCACTTCGCTGCCTGCAGTGGCAGTTCCTATAGCTCCTTTGCCTGCGTCCCTCAGCAGTAATGCCATTCCCACTGCACCTGTGACTTCCGCTGGCAGTCGGCAGATGCCCTCTTTCCATATGCCAGAACAGCGTGGTTCAAAGCTGCTCAACATGCTCAAGAAACAAGAAAAGCAACCAGAGGTGTCAGAGACTCCGGTGTCCAGAAATCATGACCCATATGCTTTTGACCCTAACCCGGATCCTGGTCCGGTGTTCAGAGAGCAAAAGAGAAATCGTATTGACAGCTTAGCGGGGAATCAGACTGTCCAGAACACTTATAGAAATCCTGCCATCCACGGATCTTCTATGAATAGCTCTGTTTCAAACATCACGGAAAGTGTTTCTGTCAGCTGTTCAACGAAACATCCCTCTGTCTTACCGAGCACCTCAAGATTTGCTGTTGTTAGCAGCCATCAGAAAGATCCTACTGTCTTGTTCAGCAGTAAACCCACCACTGCTGGCTACTCTTCATTGAATCCTGCTGTCAGTTACTCAACTGTGAAAGCTGCTGTCACAAATTCATCATCTGGAAATGTTTCCTCTGACATTATGGGCACTTGCACGGTTGCAAGTAGTGCTCCAAGTTTTGCTGGTGCTTATGGTGTCAGTAATCCTTCTGTCCCTGACATGACAAAGATTCCTGCCATCAGTGTCACCTCGGCCATACCGTCTGTTGTTTATGATACTTGCACCAGTTCATCTCCAGTATCTGTATCCAACACTACTGAAAACAATAGTATTGCACCTTATGGCGGAATACCAACGGAGAATCCCTTGGCAAGCAACACTGCCAGTGGCTCAGTACAGGGTCAGTTTGCAGAAGAAAATGTGGCAGAGTCTTCAGGTTCCATGTCCATGTTAGCTGGTCAGTTCCCACAGGGTGTGCCTACAGAAGCAGAGAGGGTTGGCAACAAGGCCTTTGCAACCTATCGCTGCCTAATCTGTTCCAAAGCATTCATGACACTGGATGCTTTAAGGATTCATGTGAAACGAAATTGCAAACCACCTTCTGATCAGCCTGATGTTACTGACGGCAGAGTGCCCCCTACGTTCGGTGGCCTGGAGACCAGCACAGTGTTCCAGTGCATGCGCTGCTTTGAGCTGTGTATCAGTGAGGCGGGCATCCGTGCTCACAAACAAGTGTGCAGTAAAGCTCCAAAAACAAAACCCAAATCCAAAGCCAAAGCCAAAGCCAAACCCAAACAAAACAAATCAAAGCCAAAGCAAACCAAATCTGCAGAAGAAAAAGCCACAGAGGCTAGAGTTATGGAACTGCTAAACAAATGCTTGGGAGAAAATAGGGAAAAGTTGTTTCAAGAAACAGAAGCTGAGAAAGTGAGGAAGGAGGTGTCCAAGAAAAAGCCTTCCAAGAGGAAGAACAGCGCTGATGGACAAGCGGAACAGTCGAATGATTTGCCCAAGTCTAAAAAGCCTAAGAAAGAAAACACATCATCACAAAGCAGCAGTTCATCAAGTGTTGGCCTTCCTGTGCCAGTTCTTCTTCAAGACAAAGAATCAACCGCCATCAGCTCCACAGACCTGAAACCTTTAGCAGATAGTATCCCTGCTAGTTTGCCACCTTTTCAGACGGGATTGGAACCATCGGCAAGTGTCACAGTTCCAGGCAGCATCCAAGCAAAAGAAGAGAAGCCTAAACCCAAAAGAAAGTACTACCCTAAAAAGAAAAAGGTAGCAGACACAGAAACTCCTTCTACGAAAAATTCTGTTAGAGATCAGAATTCAGACCCTAAGGCTGGTACATCTAGTGAAGCCATGACAGCCAAGAAGCCAGTCAGCAATAACACCAAACAACCAAAGCCAAAAGAACCCAAAAAGGAAGCTGTACCGCCATGTCCTCGCTTCAAGAAGTTGAGTGGTTCTGGGGGTCGTAGTTTTTTTAAGTGCTTGAACTGTTGGGCAGACATTGTGCTCCATAGAAAATTTCAATGATCATTGGTTAGAGTGTATCAAGAAAAAGCCTCAGATTGTCAAACCCAGCCGTGTCTCCAAAGTGAAGAAGTCTAAAATTGTTACCAGTACCTCTGATAAAAGAAATAGTACCACATACAGCTCACTAGCCAGTATTGATGCTATCATTCAGAGTGTTGCTTCTGGTTCATACTCTTCAGATGTGTCTGAAAATGAACAGCTTGTGCCAGTGTCTTCTGAAAATCTTTCAGAACATCCAGAGGTTACCAGTCCTACTGTCACCATCAGACAGGGTATTTATGAGAAAAAAAACTCGGATGGAAACAGATCGGTGCAAACTTCATCCTCTCGAGTTCCTTCCAAAGCTTGTGAAGTTTTCAGCACACAGTTTTCAGAACAAAGAGACAGTGAATTTACTGAACATATTGAAGTTCACAGTAGTCAGGTGTCCATTGAAAGTGAAGTTGCAAAGAGAGCAGTACAAAATGAAACCATCACCCCAGATACTGAACTTGCCAGTTCTTCGTTTCAGACAGTGGACAGTGAATCATCCGGCCTTCCTGTTAAGTGGGCAGACTCTGTTCCACCATCATTCACTGCACTAGATGTACAGCAAAGAGAATATGTGCTGGCTTCACAGTTTGTACAGTCTGCAGTGTCAAGAGGCTCTTCGATTCCCCTTGGTTATACTGAGCCTCAGGTGATTACCAGGGAGTCGTTGATCCCGGAAACAGCTCGGGGAAGTGCTGTAGAGCTTCCCAAGACAGCAGTCTCACATGCTGTGCTGTCTTCCCCCACCACTTGTGTCCCATGCATCATTATCACAAATCACACCCTCAGATGAATTGTCTGTGCAGACTGGCTTGTCACGGGGGTTAACCTCACAGAACACAGGTTTAGAAGTACAGGCCATGGAAACTACGATGTCAGGAGTGCTGTTCACAGAAACATCATCACATGAACAGTCTTCCCATGATACGCATTTCACTGATGCTGCTTCTGTACAGGCTGAGGTGCTCCGTTCACATGCAGTAAAATTGGACATGTTTCAGAAAAGTAGAGACAGTGCATCGCCACCACAAAACTGAACAGCGTCAGACTTTGCCATGTTTGGATATTAATCAGTCAGATCATGCATGGAAGAACATTGCCAGAGGGTTGATTGTTCCACCTGCCGCAGGGTCAGATGATGTCTCTTTGAACATGATCAAACAGAAGGAGCGCGGTGAGTTAAATATAGAACATTCTGGAATTGTAAGTGAAAAAGAAACTGTACCTAATCTGGAAAATTGTGAAACAGAATCTCTGTTTACCAGTTCAGCTCCACCCAAATCAGAGTCAACACCAAGGAGCAGGCAGCAGAAAGATATCACCAGTTCTCCACAAAGAAGCCGTAGTGCATCAAAACCAACAAACAAGACTGGAGAGAGAAAAAGGAGTAATAGTGCACCCAAACCCTCCACTGAAGAGGCCAAGAAGCAACCTCCAACAGATGCAGTCATAGAAACAAAAGGGTATTTCACCTCGCCAAAGACAGCAGATGACACTGGTGAAGAAGGTTGTGTAACGCCAGAGAACAAACCAGACCCACCACAAGACATTAAAGATGTCAAATACTGTGGTCTGTGTAATCGTTACTACAGTCGTCACTGGGTTCTGGTCCGTCACTTTGCTGGTCAGCATGTCCAAGCCTTTATCCAGATGACAGAGACTGGGACATTGTACCTGTGTCCTTTCTGCTATGAGGTGTTTCCTCAGAGACATCAGTTCAAGACACATGTCATGACACATGCTGACCTGCTGCTCAGGTTGTTTTTGGATGAAGAGTGTCTTGCTGCTCTGGAGGCTAACAAAATTGTTCACACAGAAACTTTTCGGAAAGACCGCCCTGAACAAGTGCCAGAAGATACTGTACCTGTTACAGAATATGCTTTGGCTGAAGAACCTCAGGTGATTTGCAGTACAGATGGACAAGTCAAATCAGCACCAGAGGTGGAGCAGAGATCATCTGAAAACAGAGAGGTACAGGATAGGAAAGAAGCTTTAGAGACGGCAGCTGTGCAGACCAAAGTTTCACAGCAACCAGATTCTCTCACTGTGTTAGAATCAACAAAAGATCAGTCGAAAAGAAAACCGCTCAAAGATACGTCTGTTGTATCTCCAACTCTGACTTCTCCCAGAACTTCGAAAAGAAAGCAGGCATTCAAACCAGTAAAATCACCTGAGAGTAAAAAGCAAGGATGCTGTGAAGATGAAGGTGGGCATGAGAGTGGTAGTTTTGACAGTAAGCATAAAAGTCCGAATAAAGAGGGTAAAACAGCCAAGGGTCTGTCACAGTCAAAAGAAGAAACAAATGTGAAAAATGATAAACAGACTCCTGAGTTGGTAGCTCTTGGCAAATTCTGCCGAGTGTGTCAGCGTTTCTTCTCCAAAAACTGGGGTCTGATGCAGCACATAGCAAGGCAGCATGTTCGTCTGTACACAACCAGACAGGACAAAAGCAAAGTCATTTACACTTGCAGCATCTGTCAGAAAGCATTTCCCAACAAAGCCGGATACATGGTACATTGCACTATGCACACAAAAACGATCATTCAGCAGTTTAACGAGATGGAGTTGCCTTTGACTGATGAAAATGGTGAACCTGTTAGTGCTGAAACTGGTGCTGATGCTGCAGAAGAACAGGCAGTAAGAGAGCATGAATCTGATAACAAAAGGTTGGTAGAAAGTGAAGAAAAAACGTGCAGCTACTACAAGAGAACATGTCTGAGGGAGAGGCAGCATCTAAAAATGACACTTGTACAGCTGTAACTACACTAGATTTTGAAGCAAAACCAAGCTGTGTATCAGAAATAAATTCCCACCAAGTCGTGCTGTCAGAAAAATCACCACATAGCTCTGATACAAAAACTTTGACTGCTGTGCAAAAAAGGACAGAAAATGAAGATGAAGTTAAACCCACTGAAAGCAAAAGCGATGATAGAAAGCAAGTTTGTGACAACTCTGTCATTGACAAAGTGTCTGAGAGTGAGGCTGTTTCTGCTGAAGTGTGTGCTGTAGCTCAGACAGCTGATATGAATGAACCTGTGGAGTGTGGGCTTACAACAGCCTCAGAAAATGAGAAAACAGGCACCAGTGATGGGACTGTTTTGGGGAATGAAGAGACAAATATTGAAACCAGCTCTGACAGTGGTCAACAACAGCCAGAAAAAGAGGAAAGCAGCAATAGAAACCGTACTCGGTCGTCTGCTGCTGCTTCCTCAAAAAATCAGGCTCCAGAAGTAGCAACTCGCAGCTGAAAAAGAAAAAAATGTCTCGGCGGCGGCTTCGGAAAATGATCAGTAAACAACGGGAAGTTCTGAAACAGAAAACAGCTGGGGTCAAAAAACGTGCTGACAGTCACAAGCAGAAGAAAGCTGATCTGTCACAGGCCCATTGCAGAGTATGCCACAGGAACTTCTGTCGAAACTGGGTTCTTGCTCAGCATAACACAAGTCAACATCTTCACCTGTACACTGTGACTCAGACAAAAAGTGGTATCTCTTATGTGTGTCATTTGTGTCAGAAGTCATTTGGTAGTCCCAAGGGAAACTACATGTATCATGTCGCCTCTCACTCGGGTACTATTATTGAACACTTCAACAGTACAGATTCTTTGAAAGAAGTCAAGTTTGGAGGGCGCACTTATAAGATTACCAGAGATGCTTCTGAGGTACCTGTTCAAAAGCAGGATCATACCCCAGCAAGAGATCTTAACAAGTCAAAGACCGAGGGACTCAAAAAAGGAGAAAAAAAAATGGGAACTGTTTCAATGAACAAAGGGTTTTCACAGTCTGCTGGTACGTCCAGAACTGCGAAAGTGAAAACTGCACCACTGTCACCTAGAAAGAGAAGGAATTCTGACAGGATATCAGGTTCAAAGGCACACAGTACAGAACAGTTGAACTCCTCTGAGGTCAGAGGTTCTCCTGAACCTGCCTCTGCAAACCGAAAACGAAAATCTGTCAGCCAGAATTCAGCTGAAAACAGAAGGAAGCAAGCAAAAAACTGGATAGGACTCAAAGCATCCAAGATAAACACAAAGATTACTGAAAGGAGGTCAGAGAAGGGAAACAAGACAAATGTTGCAGTGTCTATCGAAGACAAAACCAGATCTGCTGGAGGTAAATGTGAAACAGCATTGCCTGAGTCTGATGTCACCGTTTTGAAACAGAAAGCAGACGGAACTAAAACTGAAAAGGAGAAGTCTGACAAGGGGGAAGACTGCCAAGAAGAAACAGTCCATAGATCCAGTGAGAGCTGTAAACAGTCTGAACCAAAGCATACCAAACCAGAAACATCCCAGACAGATGATAGTAAATCTGTTCAGGGGGGAGATCATAAAAAGTCTAGTGAATCTGATGAAGAACAGAAACATAACAATCCAGAATCTCAGTGCATTTCAACACAACCAAAAGCAGAAAAATCAGGAACTGACAAAATGAATTTGTGTAATTCAGGAGAGAAAATAGAAGATTCATTCTGTGAAGCTACTGAATCGAAAGTGATAGAGACTAGGGCAAAAACAACTATACCAGATGAGGAAAATTCCAATAAAGATGAAGAAGACAAAAGCTCTGTTGGCGAAAAGTCAGTTGATGCCAGTAAAGTTTCTGTCAAGGAAAGTACTTCATCAGCCACAGAAAATAATAGTGTAAAGATGGGTGCTAACAATGAGCCTTCTACCAAGGAAAGTAATTCATCATCCTCCAAAAACAATTGTACCAAGTCTGGTGCAAATGGTAAGACTTCTGTCAAGAACAGTACAGAAGAATTGGAGTCTACAGAAGCAGAAATGGTGGATTCCAGTGCACTAAGTTTAATTACAGGTGGACAAACGAGGCACACAAATACTTGTCCCCGGCCTGAAGTCTGCTGTTTTCAGACCACAGGTGTTCAAAAGCCATCCTTTATGGATTCTTTCGTAAGTTTTGTTACTACCAGGTCGTCAGATGCTCCTTTACAAAGGAATTATCCCAGAAGGCGCTATCATTCTGGTAATAGCAGTCTGCAGTCAAGGATAACTCTTGTGAAAGACACACATCCCGAACAGAATAGCAGTGAATGGCCAGCTCAGACTTCATATGCAGAAGAGAGATTGAATATGCTTTGTGCTGCTGAGCTTCATTCAGCTTCCAGTGGCAAGAGCTTCCCATTCTGTTATATCCAGAGCAAGGTTATGGTGGAAAAACAGACCATGTATCAACTTGAACAGGAGACATAGCTGCGATCAGATTTCTACAAGGTATAATGAGGCTAATTCGTTAGATAGTCTGTCTAGTGAACGTAGCAGGAATGCTGAATGTGCGGTAGAAGTGAATAATTCTTCAAAAGCTCCAGAGGAAAAAGTTGGACAGTGCAATGACGTGTCTGGTTTTGAGTGCTCTGAGGATTCTGTGAGGACTCTTACCTGTGGAGATGAGCCTTCATCACAGCAGAGGAATACATTCCCACCAATGAGCAAGGACTGGAACCCTCTGCCGGTGCATCAACCGCTGAAGGAGGACAGGACAGGGCAACCATTGTGCATTCCATGTCTTCAGATGTCAGTCAAAGTCCCTTTGCTTCCCATGCCTCTGTGGAATCGCCTGTCAGCCAAGGGAAAATGTCATCCACCTGTAGGGAAAATGCGGACCAGGTTCCTGGTAATCAAGATCAGTCAGCGCAAAGAAAAGCACTTGGTGTTTCTGTCTGGATGGATAACCTTCCCATGGACACCACCCTGACAGGCATTCTGAATAAGGCCATAGACATGGCGTATCAGCAGGAAAATCAGAGTCCTGTGGTTTCTGACTCCTCGGTATTGTTACCCCACCTGCTCACTGAACGTGCAGATGTCAGCTCCACAACTCTCCAGTGAGGGGACCTGGTGAGCAGCCTGTAGAGCAGCCAGAAAGTGTTTCATCTAGCACAGGTGATATATCTGTGAAAGTGGAGGTTTCCAGTCAATCAGAGGAAACTAAAGAACCTTATCAGGAGTCAGAACCATCTGTCTCTGCGCAAGATCCCACAGCCATCACATGAAAATTCTATAGCTATTGTTAATCATCAAGGGACCATTGTACAGCCCAGTCGATCACTGAAAGAAAGCATTGAGGAAGCCAACACGATCACTACTACTGGTGTGAATAAACTGCAAGACAGTCCTGTGGCTGCCCTAGATGATTTAAACAAGACTCATTTCATTCCTGAACGCCAGCATTCACCAGTCACACCTCAGTTATAGTAAACAATGTCTCGACCAGTTCTGTGGAAGGGAGCAAAGAAAAGTGTTTTGTTGCAAAAGATCTTGCCTTTCCTTCATCCGGTCATTCAGGAGATCAAAGCAGACCTGTTAGTTCAGAGGGAAATTCCACATCAGATGTGTCAGAATGTCCAGATACCACTAAGGAACAGAGTTCTGAATCTGAAAAATCTGCCTTCCAGTTTTCCTAAGTTCTGCAGAGACAGAGAACCAAGGTGGTGCTTGCGATAGTTCAGAGGGATCTGATATCAGAGGAGGAGCAGTCTCTGAGTCTGAGGATACTGTTGAAGATTGTGGTGACACCTGTGACGATGCAGTGAATGTCATTGAGTTTTTTGAAGACCATCAGTCACCACAGGAGCATTCAAAACCTTCTGCGTCTGTGAACAAAAACGATGTGTCTGAAGACCATGATAATGAAAAGAGGGAAACAGCTGAGCTGTATGCTTGTAATGAAGAGGAAGGTGAAAAAAGCTTTGAACTGGAAGATCACTTGAATGAATCAGGTTCACATTCTGCGTGTTCAGATCCATCCTCAGTCAAGGATATGGCCTCCTTGCCATTGTCAGATTCTACAACGCAAAGTGCATTAGCCATGAATGCAGTCAACAGTGTCATGCATGAAAGAAATGCAATTGAGAGCGTAGAAGAGATTGCCGATCAAACTGAAAGAAAGACTGCAGTTGACAGTTCACACAAAATGAGTTCAAAACAAGGCAAGTTTCCTGATGATATTGACCCCTACAGTGACCTTCCCGACCTGTGCATCGAACCAGACCCACAAAGTAAAATTATCAACACCGGTGTGAAAGTGGCAGAGAACAAGAAGGCAGACTGTCTGTCTTCAAATCAGGCTGACAAAATTGTTACAAAAGTTGCTTCTAGTGAAGTTAATTCTGGTCTAAAGAAAAACCTTTTCCCTTCTCCTGGAAAGGACAACCCTGATGTAGTAGTGTCCACATTTGTGGGCGACTATGAAGTCACAGTGAAGAAACTGCGGACAAGTAAGTCGGTTAGGTCCGCCTATAGGCAAACATACTGTGCTAGAATGGAAGTGAAAACAGAAAAGATCCCAGAGGATGAGAAGGATGTGGAGGCAGGCCCCACAGAGTCGCCGGTCAGAAAAAAAACAATGCTGGGCGTGAAACCCTTAAGGAACGTCCACCAACCAGAACCTTTTGTATGGGATGAGGAAGGAGAAGAAGATGGTAGTAAACGCACACGCAACGAACGGTCTTTGAGAGCATTTCAGCAGCAAGTCAATGTTGCACCTTTCTCTTGGGATATGGATGCAGCTGGCGAAGTCAAAAATAGGGTCTGTGAAAAGGGAACCAGCTCTCATTCAGCAGGTGGAGCAGGGACACCCAAAGTTGGCCAGAGTGAACTGCACAGTACTGGAGGCGACCTATCCAACATGAAAGACTCTCAGGCTGATGATAGTTCTTTGAAAAAGGATCGCACTGATGTAGAGCACACTTCAGACAGACAGCATTTCGATGTATTTGTGCAAGAAACAAACTCTTCATCAACTACAGATTCCAGTACAGCTCAGGATGAGAGTAAAGTGATCAGCCCTGAAATGTTGCATGTCAAAAAACAGCAGTGATGAAAGAGATTCAGCCAGCTCTCTAACCAGCACATTGAATAACCAGAGCGGTGATTACCAGGATGTGCATATTGCAAAGAATAGTGCTCTGGACACAAGAGCAGATGAAAGAGATACTAATGCTTCGGTGTTTCCAAGTAAAATTCTGTCAAATAAACCTGACACTACAGAAGTGGACAAACCTGTGCCTGTTCCTTCAGTGGCTGACAACAGTGAAGAAAGTGCTCATGCTGACAACACAGAACGGGTAACGAGGGCCCGGGCAACGGTTAAGCAAGGCCAGTTGGTTACTCGCTCTCGAACCCTAAGGTCAGGGTCTTCTGATGACAGAGTTCAAAAGAGAAACAAGGCCCTCAACATCCAAAGACAGAAAGAATGAACCCATCATGAAAGGGCCTTTTAGAAAATCTCGTAGTTGTGACCATTGATAATGGTTGTTCTGTGGATAGAATGCACAGTGAGGCCTCATTGTCGACCAAGTCTGTTCACACAGGTGAAGTGGATGCCGGTGAAATGCCCCACCAAAGAGCCAGCAGCCTAAACACCAGCACTAAGTCTTATCCGTTCAGAGAGAAAGTAGACTACACACTGATGGACACTTACCTACTAATGATAAATGCAGTAAGGGAATTGAAGGTCAGCAAAGGAACAGGTCCAGACTTGACAAAATGACAGAAGGAAGACTGCAAGTAAGAGCAGATTAGGTGCGAGTGGTCGCATTGATTGTCTCAGAAATGGCCAGCAGCGAGTGAGACAGTCTGCACTGAGCAGTTCGTTGGACCCCAGCTCAAAATCAGCTCGCATCAGGGATAGAAGTTCAGACAAAAAAGAATCCCAACGGGTTACAGCCATAAAGCCCTGCAATGTGCAAAACGCTAATAGGACCGCAGAGCCAGAAAATGATAAAATCACAACAAACTCTGGAACAGAGTGTAAAGTGCTGCGTGGCAGAGATATCACTCCTGACAAAGTTACATCACATCAGGCTGCAATAGTTGGTCAGCCATCAGAGTCAGAGTCTCAAAAGACTGTAAAAACTAGATGCAGAAGAGCATCAAGCTCTTCAAACCAGAACGGTGCCATCTTGGGAATAGAAAATGTGTCTTGTGAAAGTGCAGAAAGCACATCCCCCAGCAGTTCTGAGCACAGGCCAAAAGACACACCACAGAAACCAACAGACTCACAACAAAACCTTAGTGCAATGGTTCGCAGAAGGCAGCATCTAAGAAGCTGGCACAAAACCATTTCCAAGCCGGCAAAAAAGCGACAGTCGTTGTCATCTCAAGCTCCAAAATACGAAATAATTCGTGTTGAGCCAGCAAGAGACGGTTCTGATCATCGTAGAACACGATCCAGTGATAGGGATGTTGAGCCGCCTCCTCGCACTGTGCACACACGAGTTTCTGTCGGCACAGTGAAACCAGGATTGCATTACTCCTCTCCTAAAAGAACTTCTACTTCAGCTGGTGTGAAGAAAAGAAGTGCAGACTCACGCTTTTCTTTTGGTTTTAAGAGAGCCAGAAGAAAAACAGGATGCCAAGTGAACCAAAGTGTTACAGTCTTGTCATGCTGGTGTCTCGTATGCTGTGTAAGGGATGACTGCTGATTTGTTATTTGAGGCCAATTTGTGTGTGATGTCTTTGAGTTCCAGACTGAAACCTAACAGAAGAAAAACACTGACATTGTGGAATAGGCTACAGTGTAAATAGGTATACTAGTACACATCATCCAAATTAATTAAAATTGAACTTTTTATTTTCAGTATCGCATTTCAGTTGAAAATTTTTTTAAGCGTCTCATTTTCATCCAGTATGCAAGATTCTTCTTTTCGTTGACATTATATTTACCTCCGTTCTGCAGTTGAGTTGTCTGTTTAAGAACTTCTTATTTCAGTTGCTTGTCGCTGAATATGAATGTATTCGTCAGTATTGTTGGCTAGTTGATCATCTTGATCAGATATTGAAAAAGTGAAGCATAAAGTTCTGACCCCTCAAAATATTAGCTGCATTGATGGTTGCTATATTACATAAATGTAGCATCATAATTTATTCATGATGATGTATAAGTTCATCCTGTAAACATCTTTGTGAAATTATTACATGATGCAAACACTAGGAAAGATGTTGAAAACACTTTGATGTGTTTCTAGATGACGAAAATATTCATTTTCTTCTGGACATAATTTCCACCTCTGCCTCTTAAACTATGCAGGTATCATATAGGATGCTGTGTTGTAAAGAAAATCTATTTTATTTTGCACTCTTTTTTTTTAACCTGTGTTTTAGCTTTGATGTCGGAAAAGTGTTTATTTCGTACACATACAGTGCAGGGTTTTTCGTATTATTTTTGTTTTTATACTTAAGTACACACACAAGATAAGGTTTGAAAAGCTTAATGTTATTAGTGTATCAAGATATGCCAGATAGAAGAAAAAGTATGATTTTACTTTAATTTATTTTATTGCACAACTATAGAAGATAATACATGTATCTGGTTCGACAAACCAGTAGCAGCAGAGAAAACTATGAATGCACTTGTATATCTTAAATTTGATGATTTGTGGAACTTTATGTGATTTTTTTTTTTTCAAATTTTGTTCAACATTTCAACCATGGTAATGTTTTGTTACAGTGTATCAGTTCATGCTTTCTTTATGCAGGTGTGCTGGGATTCAGTTAGTTTTCAAAGATGTCTTGGGAAGCCAAATTATGTATGTGTGTAAGTGAACATCATCACCTTTAATCCGCTGAAAAATGTCTGCTAGAAAACTAACAATATAGCAGAATTTGTATTCATGAATTCCTTTCAGGTGGAATCAGCAGGCATTCTTGGTTTTTTGTTGTTAACTCTCTTGCATTTTGCATTTTCCAACCCAAAACTGCTCCAAGTATATCATATTTTTTGAGAGAAATCAGTGGAATGCAGTCACTTAACGATCCTAGTCCGTGTGATAAAAATGGTTTCCCACACCCCATACTACTGCTAAGATTTCATTGGGCACCTCTCAGGGATGCCCATTTATTTTGGCCAGCCTTGACTTAAAACAAGGTCGCAGGGCAGTGTGGGAGGGAAAGTAATGCAGCATGGGCGGCTGTAACGAACATCAGGGGAGACAAACAGTGCAGAAGGATACAGGCAAAACAAATGCAAGAGGGTTAAACCTCCAGCAGTTTACATTGTGTGTAGAGAGAGATTTTGTTATGAAGTTCTAGATTTGGTGTCCAGTTGGATGATGATGGGTTTGAAGAAAATATAGGGTTTTTATTATGTGTATGTTTGGGTAGCTTATATTCATCGGATGGTTACTAAGTAATTCAACTCATTTTCAGTTTGTTTTGTTTTGTAGAAAGGTTAACAGAAAGTGCTCATTTGTCATTTAGTGTTATAATAGTGTGACAACTCCTGTGGGGCTGGGAGCTGCAAGGGTGTAGGGTGTTAAGATATGAAATGAATAGTTTGTTTTTAAGGGAGAAGTCTTTGCTATCATACTCCAGGAGTAAAAGCAGAAGTCTCTTAAAAATCCTTTGAGGTCTGTAATAGAGATACGTGTTGCAGGGTATCGTCGGTCTACGCTGATTGTTCACAACTACAGTGCATGACAGACTAGACCTGCAGTTTCCCACATTAGTGAATTGCAGACTGCATCCAGATGTCCCCAGCTAAAAACTCAACCATTGAAAAACCGGAAGTTTGTAAGACAAAAAATATAGTAGAATCATCAGATTTCAGACGTTATGTTTTGCTGCTTTTGCAGTCATAGAGAGCAGGATTAGACAAGCATCCATGATTGCCTTTTTCTTTCATTGTTGATTGTTTTGGTTGGGTTGCTTCTTGTGCTGTTTTTTTTTGATGCTGAAAGTTGAGTCATAAGATAAAAAGTTATTTCAGTCAGTATCCAAATTGAGACAAATCCATCCCCCACCACCCCTCTCATCCCCTCCTCCTCACACTCTCAACCCTCTCGTCCCCTCACCCTCCACCCTGTCCACCCATCCTTATCCTTCCTGTCGCCCTTCCTAGATCGAGGCTTCAAAACCTGGAAGAAAGACTTCTTTCTCCTTCCTTTTAAATCTTTTCTGTAGGACATTTTTTTGTCATCTAAGGTAGTAAATCACAACTCGGCAAAGAGTCCTTTTTAGGATGCCTCTCCCCCTCACCCTTCTCCCCATGCACCTTTCCCCGCTATTCTTTTTCTTTTTTTTTTTTTTTTTTTTTTTTACAGTGGTTGTTAACAGAAAATTGTGTTGTGAAACGGTGTCTTGAGCAGATTGAAGTTAATATTTGCAAGGTCTTTGGACCAGACCAGTCATGTTTTTTGCATGTTACGAATTAGGGCCGACTCGATGGGCAATTCTGACTCGACTGGCAGTTCTGTCTGTAAATAGAAGTTCTTGAAACTACAAGGAAGCTAAATGTGGTCTCCCTGGCTTGTTGGTGAGTAGCTCCGGATGAAGAGTTTTGCATCTGTTTGGATGACATTGTTAATGGCAACATGATGTACAAATTTGTCTCTGTGTGTGTATTCATGGCAATTTCCTCCATGTAAAGACCGTACCTTTGCTTTCACTGGTTTTCATTTGCATGATAGATGTGTGGTTCCCCCTTTGGTGGGTCGTACCCCTTCTGGCAGGTCGTTCCCTCTGTGGCGGGTCATGGCTTTGCAGATTCCTGTCCTTACAACCCGCCTGTTGATATCTGACCTGATCTTGCCTGCTGTCATGGGTTGGATTTTTAAAAGAAAAAAAAAACTGAAATCGCAGTGTCATACCACAATGATACATGGTGTTTGAACAGTTTAACCAACAACAACAACAAAACAAAAAAAAAAAGTGTATTTGGAATGTTTGGGTAAGCTTTTAGGGTTTTTTTTTTGCTCTAAACACCTTCCCCTCTCCATCCCAGTGGTTCTGTGGCCTAGAATTTGCCCTGTTGATTATCTGAGGATTTATGAAAAGCTATAAAATTTGTGGGTATAGAGATTCTCTATATAGTAGCCACAATATGGACACCCTTACCCTCTCCTGCTGCCTGTAGTCCCAGTGTTATAGTGAAAACAAAGTATCTAAATATGTATATTTATTTTATATAATATATATATATTATATAACAAGCAAGAGGTGTGTACAGATATCATCACATGTAAATAAGATTGGTGTAGTGTGCATGACATTCTTTGGAGAAACTGGACCTTTTCCCCCCCCCCATAAAAATCGCTCTTTTTTTGGTTGGTTGGCTTGACATTGTTGCTTGCATGTTTATAAGCGCTGTTCTTAATACAGATGTGTGCTGTAGGTCAATCTTCATCTCACGCAACCAACTTCCCTTGTATCTTTGGTATTAGATCATGTAATTTTTGAATATTCGATTTTAAAAAGGATCTTGGTGTTGAGAGAGGGGTTTTTTAGTCTGTAGATCTAAGAGATGTGGGATTTTTTTTTGTTCCTGTTTTGTTTCTCTTTTTTTTTTCTTATGTCAGCAGATAGTGTCATTTGTAACTTGTATTTATAAGATATTCATTTATTCAAATTAGTTTTAGGTTAAAATGTAAAATCACTGCAGTAAGATTGTCTGCTTTTTTCAAGATTGTCTGCTTTTTTTCCCCATCTCTGTGCACCATTTGTTAAGGATTTTGTTTTGTTTTGTTTTGTTATGTTTTTTTTTTTTTTTTTTTTTATTTAAGTTTTGTTCGCTTGTAACGTTTGTGCATTTTGATTTGACTCTGTTATTAATTAGCAATATATAAGACAGTGTTTTGTGATCTTCTCTCTTCCCCCATTCCATCCTGTTTTTTTTTTTTTTAACTTGTTGTGCAGAGGAGTTATAACTTCATTTTTTTTTTTTTTTTTTATCAAAACTTGCCTGTTTATTTGCTGATGACTGACATACCCTGATCATGCTCTCTTATTGCTCCTGGCCTAGGTGAACTTGACGCTTTCAAAAATGTGAATCTCAAAAACTTTGTATTAGTCTTATTCCTCTTCTTTGTTACTTTTCTGTTTTTCTTTCTCTCTCTCTCTCTCTCTCTCTCTCTCTCTCTCTCTCTCTCTCTCTCTCTCTCTCTTTTTGAATATACAGTTAATGAAGGAAAGTTGCTGTTATCACCACAAAAAAAAAAAATTTCAGGAGATCGGATTAATGTCATAGTCTGGAGATGTCAGAGCAAGGATTTAGGGGGAGGTGGTGAATGAGAGGAACAAAAAAAGTTTGTTTGTTGATCAGAAACTTGGGATTTAAACTTTACCATTTGGAAGCATGTTGATTTTTTTCCAATTGTCTGGCAGGGAAGTTTGTGGCGATCTTTCTTTTATGTATCGTGAAGGTGTTAGAAATTTGATTATAGCTTATTGTGTGAGCTCATATCCAAATTTTCACAAAATTGAATCTTTGTCTGCTCGAAGATGGATTATTGTGAAATTCTGAAGATCTGTATACCAGTTCAGATTGATAACATGATCACGTTTACCATCTGCCGTGCTGAATTGGAGAATGTATGGTTTGTGTGAAAAGTAAATACTTGTGTTCTTTTTTTCTGTGTGCGCAGATTTTTATTTTGATATAAAAACCATGCATTGAGAGTTAGATAGCTGTTCCCATGGAACAAGAATAAATGTTGATTGCTTAGATCAATTAATATTGTTATAATGGTGCTGAATAACTCTAGCCAATGTACCAGACATGTTTATGCCTTTCCTGTCCTTCCCATTCTGAACTTGTGTAATGGCTAAGTTGTTTCCCCTCTTCCTGTCCTCTCCACACACACACACACACACACACGCGCATGCGCACACACACACACACACACACACACACACACACACACACAACCGTCCAGTCATTGCTTTCCACTGTAACTTTTATTCGTCTCTGTTTTAAGGTATGAAATAAAGAAGAAAGGTGCTAATGAATATTGTGATGTTCCATTTTGGCTTAAATATATCAAGAAATTAGCAGATCCTTACAGAATTCAAAGTAAACGTTGACAGTTACAAGTGTTATCTTTCACAGTAGAAAGATGATCCAGAGCCATAAAGTTTATGTGCCATGGAAGTCCTTTCATAAATGTCAGTTTGTAAATCACACTAAATGTCTGTGAGCTTTTAGCAAACAATGCATCAGGACTTTAAATGATGCATGTTCTTTTGAATCCCCTTCTATGACCATTAAGCCCACTCTCCAGCATTGATTGGAATCAAAGCCCTGAAGTACATACATTTCAGTGAGACTGTGTCCTGAAAAGTTCAGATGTATGATTTGCCTCTGACTGTAAATGTATCTTGTTTCCACTGCATTAAAGTGAAAAATGAATACGATATCTTTATCATTGGTTTTTATATGACGCACATTCAACCTGCGCTTCTCTCTTCCATCCTACATCCCATCCTCTTTCCATCCCTCTCTCCCCCATTCCCCAATGTTCCTTCAATACTATAATTTTTTTTTAGATTTGAAAAGAACTTAATGCTGATTGTCAACTTCTTTGCCATGCTTGTGTGTGTGTGTGTGTGTGTGTGTCTATATGTGCGTGTTTAAATGCGCACATGGTATCTGTGTGTTACTTAGAGGAATTCAGGCTGTAGGTCATTTCAGTGTGAAATTGTAGCGAGAGATGTAGTGTTGTGTGATTCATTAACAAATACAGGGCAAAAAAGAACTTTCGTTGGAACTGTAGGAGGAAGGGGGAGGAGTAACTGTGTGCATTGAGGGATTTGAGTGGAAGAGGAGGTGGTTCTTTACATGTTGCTGTTAAGTACATGCGTGCTTCTCTCCCTGCTCCATTCCACATGCAACCTGTAACATTTTTTTTTTTTTTTTTTTACGAGCATCATGGTGTTTTGCTTTGTTTTAATGACTAAGATTGTCACACTACTGATGTGATGTGAAAAGGCAAGCAGTCTCAAAGAAGGGATGTTCATATTTTTTTCTTTGTATTCTTTCTTTGTTGTTTACATATGTATGCTCAAATATATACACACACGCACATGCATACAAACATTCACACGCTCATGGGCAAGTGTGCATGCATGTGTCGCGTGTGGGCGCACACACACACACACACACACACACACACACACACACACACACACACACACACACATGCACATTGCATGAGTACACATCCACAAGCCAGAATTTTTACAGGCAACAGCATGGTGTCTGCCTTTTTTTTTTTTTTTTTTTTTTTCCCCCAAAGAAATGACTAATTGGTTTATCGTATTCTTAAACTATGATTCGTATTCTTTTATGTTTCAAGTGCATTGTCTCCTGACATTTTTATCACTTCTGCAATGACATTCAGGACTCTGCTTCTGCTAAACAAGGCAGCAGATGTATGAGATAAGTAACCTGTTTTTTTTTTTGTTATTGCTCTGTGAGTATTTGTATGCCTGTGGTTGTCAAGTGTGAATGAATGAGGATATTTTATCACTGTCATCAATACACAGAAGGATAAAGCTCATTCAGCAGTGAACAAAGTAGAAAAAATTGAAGTGTATTGTTTATAAGATGTCTATGCATTTTTTTTTTTATTTCCAGTTATAGTGACAAATAAAACAGCATCATTGTTGAAAATGTGTTGGATCTTTGGGTCTTTTTTCATTGGAGTGTTCTGACTGCTAAGCGTGTGTGTGTGTGTGTGTGTGTGTGTGTGTGTGTGTTTTTACATGTACATTGGGAACAATGATTTAACAGTATGCTCTCTCTCTCTCTCTCTCTCTCTCTCTCTCTCTCTCTCTCTCTCTCTCTCTCTCTCAGCCCATCATCTTATTCAGCCTCTTTTCGTCCATACCATCATTGTTATGGATGTGAAACCTCAAGCTTCATTGCCTCTGTAAAACTACATAAGAAGTTGCCTGAGACCTGGAAACTTTGATTTTGTCGTCTTTGTTGCAGAGCACAAAACATCAATAAAAACAATTTTTCAAGTTCTAAGCGAGTGATCACCGATAGGATGTTGATATGACCATATATCTTCCACCTTCTCTGTTGAAGTGTTTCAAATGATAACTCCCACTGGTGAAAGGTTTACTTCTGCACTTGTTTACGTGGCTGGCCACACTTATCGAAGTGTCGGGAAGTTGGGACAGCAGGAAACATTTAATCCAGTAATTTGCTTACCATGAACAGGGTCAGGTCATTTACCACAGTTCACTTGCACAAATGCTTGGGGGAAATTGATAGGTCTTGTTGGTAGAGTGGTGCATAATGCTGTCGTTTGGGAAACCCATGTCCGGTGTTTCAATTGAAACACCCATTACAGAATGGTGCTTCCAGGACGTCACAGTAGACCTGACTCATGATCATGTCCTTCAAATCTGATTTTCATGAGAAGTGGATTAGTTAGGTTACGACTGGTGGAAGGAAAGTTTCTTTTGATATTACATCAGCAAATGCAGTATTAGGACGTTGAGAATTATAAAGTCATTTGGCTTAGGGTTTGGTTCAAAGTCAACATTTGAAAAAAAAAAAAAAAAAAGTACCAGCTAACATTGCGCTGTGTTTAGCATCATGGATATTTTATGTTAAATGGTCAAGGGCCCACATCCCATAAGACGTATTTTTTACTTGTCAGATATTTGTTCCCCAACTGGCTTCCTACACAGGGCTGAGTTTACTATGGGGTCAGTTGATAAGACTGAAATCACACTGTCGAGTTTTATTCACATAGTTGATGAGAATGTTGCCAAAATTTCCCGACCAACAATGCAGGGTTTGTATTCCTCGGCTCAGGTTGACGCTTGGATATATCATTAAAGTAAGCATAGAGAATACCCCTTCCACGTAATCTCAAACCAGAAAAGAAAAGAACTCTTAGCATTACTTTCATCATTTGCATCATCGACATTCCATCAATCATAAAGAAAAATCTCGAATTCTGTGGTTCTCCATGCCCTGATCTCATGGTGACCTCAATTTCGTTCCTTCCCACAAGCCTTTGCCTGTTGCTGGATAAACGCGTTGGAGCCATCTGGAACAGAACGCTTGCTCATGCTGGCATGGTGACTTAGCAGATATTGTGGTCAGTACACGGCTTAGTAGGTGATGTCCTGAGTATGGTGGAGCGGAACACTGAACAGACATCACTGAACACCGATGTGACTTGGCAGGAGTGCCGTGTCTCCTCTTCTGGATTGCCGCATGGCAACTTGACCGACTGCTCTCAATAGATTGTGGCGCTGGGGCTGCAACGAGACAAGCCGGGATGTGGCTGTGATGTAGAGCAAGAAGAAGCAGCGTTGCGGTAATGCCACTGAAGCGGCACAGCAATTTTGATTTGAAAGGGGCTTGTCAATATCCATTTGATTAAAAAAAAAAAAAAAAAAAAAAAAAAAAAAGGTGAAAAGCAGCAACAAAAGCTGAGGAGACCAGAGGTTCTTGTAGAAGCAGGGTACATATACATGACGGTCATCATCCTTTCCTTTGTTGGCTAGCATCAATTCCCTGAGGCGGATTTTCTTCACCCACCCCACTCATCCCCTATGATGTCTTCCTTAAATCTGTGCTATTAATACACGGGAATGAGCAGAAGTTACAGTTAAGATTAGAATAGCCTACATACGCGCGTCTGAGAGACAAGCTCACCACAGTGGTAACTGGACGATGTGTTTGTAGTTTCACAGCCAACGTGAAGTTACAGTACGGGACGTTAAAGATGGGGCCTGGACATTTGAACCTGTAATCTCTCTCTCTCTCTCTCTCTCTCTCTCTCTCTCTCTCTCTCTCTCTCACGAGGACGTATTAACTTCTAGTTCGTGTCATCTCCTTGCAGAATGGCAAATTTCTTCTTGATGACCAGATGTCTGGACTGATGCTTGTAGAGGTTGTGCCTAAATAGGTGTACAACCTCGGTTTTGTCAGTTTTGCTGTACTGTCATGTGAAATCATAGGAATGTTTTCCAGCTTCCTCATCCACCCGAGATCCACAGTATCCTTACAAGCGGCAGCAGACTCCCGCCAGTATGAATATATCCACTTGGTGAAGTAGAAAAGCTTTTCTCGGGAGAGCAGATTTCCAACAGCTTGCAGTCAAGCCCTTTGGAATGACCTTGAACTGCAGGCATTTGATTTTCTTCAACTGGGTGAGGGGACTTCCGAGGTGAGGTGCCATACTGAGGGATCCAATGAAGGACACAATCAAGAGGGTCAACGTGGTTGGTAGCAACGGTAGACTCCCGGTGAGGGGGGGTGTCCAGGCTGAATGTAGAATGCTTTCATATTTGAATGCCTAAGACAAGAGGAAAAGATTCCATTTTAAGCCATTATTTTTCTTTCAAGTGGCAACAACACTGAATGCTTCAGCTTCAGGAGTTTCCGCTCCTGGATCCCCCTTCTGTATTTTAACAAGCATGGGATAATTTGGATGGCAAAATGGACATAGCCTTCGTTATTTGTACTGAATTTTCTTTGAACATCCCTTCATTCCAACAAATATTGCTCGGTAAACCAGCCTTGTGTGTTTTCTTCACCTCTATACATTACTTGAACTGAATTTTCTTTCAACAATCTGTAGCCTTATTACAATGTATTTTGTTCGGTACACCCAGTTTTACATGCACTGGTTCTGCAGCCTTTTATTCACTTCTACTTTTTCATAAAAGTGATAATCTGACAATGGTTTTCCTTCAGTTATTCTTCTAAGAGGCAGTTGTTGTACTCTACCTGAATCCGAGTTGTTCAGCGAATATTCTTCCCTTAACTGACTCTATAAAAAGTTGTCAGCAGGGCACGGCACTGAAGAATGTTCATCAGGTTCTCCCAGCCATCTGTTGGAGGCCGTGTACCTATGCCTGGGTCTCTGCCAATGGTTTCCCTGTCAAGCCTGTAATGCTGAAGTCCATCACTACTTGTTTCTGTTTTGTCTCAAAGTTCCCTCTGTCTCCTTCCCACAACAGTCTCTTGGAAGACTGCAAACAAAATCATAGGATCTTATTACGTGGTCATCCCAGCGTCTCTCTCTCTCTCTCTCTCTCTCTCTCTCTCTCTCTCTCTCTCTCTCTCTCTCTCCAGGGACTGGATATGCTGTCCTATTAAGACTGGATTTGTCAGTGAAAGCAAAGTTTGATTTTGGAGTGGGTAAAAACTGGGCATAATTCATGTTCAAACTCATTTTCGCCACCCTTAGCTTATTTTCATAAGGCGCGACTGTTTAATGGTTTAGCGTACCTGTTCATGGTGATATATCTGATGTGTAGTAGGCTATCTACTTGCGATAGCACCTCACTTCCACGACATGGATCTATTCTCCATATCCGCCGTGAGCGTCCACGTCTCACATCCTTACATGAAGATGGAATATACCCACGCACACGGGTGCCTGGTCATGGAGAACTTCCGTTGATACAGGTTTCAATCTGGACAGTGCTGACTGTTGTCTTTTCTGCACATGAGAGGATTTCAGTTTTGATTTTCATCCCTCAGTGCAAAACATGATTGTTCCCAGGTTAAGTGAACTGTACAAAACTATAGCTTCTGTCCATTGAGAGTCGTATCAGTGCAATGACGGAGGTGGTCTGTAAGCTCATTTTTGATGGGCCCGCGCTAATGGATTTATGGGAACTGTTTTATCGACAGTGAACATGTACACAGTACTTAA
Source organism: Conus betulinus (assembly GCA_016801955.1). NCBI lineage: Eukaryota > Metazoa > Mollusca > Gastropoda > Neogastropoda > Conidae > Conus > Conus betulinus. The sequence goes on along the minus strand of JADBJO010000348.1, from coordinate 685,840 downwards.
TATACTTTTACAAAAAATGGGGGTGTGGGTGGGGCTGGGGCTGGGGGAACGCTACCAATTCCGTCGGCTGTATGTCTTTAGTTCACTCAATCCAGATCAGCTCTGTAAACCCTGCAGGAGTTGTGGGTTTAGGCCTGTTAGAGTGAGCACTCTGACGGTGCTGGTGTTTGTGCGATTGTTTGTGTTTGTCCGACAGGGGACACAAATCAAATGTATTGTGGGAACGACTTTTGCGCTCAGAAGCTGTCGACGGATTTAAAAAAAAAAAAAAAAAAAGTCTTTGGGGTTCACAATCAGAGTGTGTGCCTTGCGGGGACTCTGATTGTGTAAACGAGTGTGGATTGTAAAGCGCTTAGAGCCTGGTCTCTAGCCGAGAATAGGCGCTATACAAGTATTCATTATTATTATTATTATTATTATTATTATCATCCAGAGAAGAAACTGTCAAGTTGCAACTGTTCCTCTAATGGCAGCATAAGGCCTTGGGAAATATTTGTGCTAATTTACTTGAAGTTGACTAGAATTGAATGATACTCATAAACAAAACAAAAACAAAAAAAACAAAAAAAAAAAAAAAATAGCATCTGTCTGTTGGCTGGTGGATCGAGTAAATGACGTTGTGCAAATAAAAGGCGTGTACTGCTCTGCAACTAAGAACTCGGCTGGTACTCAATAGTTTCTACTGAAAACGGAACGCTGGAAAAAATGTAGCAAATCTGAATATTCACTGGTAGTACATTTAGCAGTTGAAAACCAATTTTTGAATTTAATATATCCTTTATTTTCAATATTTAGGGAAAATTACATTCGTACAAGAAAATTACGCGTTTCGTTCATTCCCAAACTTGTACGTTACATGTGAGCAAAATGGCGGGAGCGAATGGTGATAGAAACGAGTCGTTGAAAGAAACGATTTTAGAAAGTTTGACAGCAATTTTGTCGCCAGATCATGTCACAAGATCGAACGGGGAAGATCAGATCAAAGCCCTTGAAGTTACTGAAGGTATGAATGGCATTTTCTTTTACGGTAGTTTTAACGTTACAGGTTATTCTTGTCAGTTGGTCTCACGAACAACACATGGCTGCAAGCGGCGAACATTCATATTGCATGAAATCTGGTGACATGGCCATGCTCATCACAGTCAAGATCAGGTGATGGTTTGAGACATGTTCTGTATCTTAGTAGTTGAGCCAAGAGATATTCTGTTATTAGACTAAAACATTTCTTCCTCAGTCTGATTCTGTGACTCACGATTTTCTTCACTGACTGCGTATATATAGTTTTGCAAGTTTATGATGAATTCTCTTCTTCTTCCTTGCCTAGAGCCGGGCCAAATTGGCGTTGAACGCACTGCTGTTTAGCTGAGTGCCAGCTGGTTGGATGGCTTTTGGGGTAAAACAGGTTTAAAACTATATACATGTACAAATCTAGTGTGGGATTTCACTAGAGGCCAGCCTTGGGGGGCTGCAGGTCACAGGAGCTGCAACGCAGGTGGTTGAAGAATGCCACTGTTGGAGCTGTAGTGGTCTCACTAGAGAGTTTATTTCACTCCCTCACTGTTCAGGGATGAAGGAGTTATGTAGAGCTGGGGGTTTTTTGAGTGCTCCTGGAAGATGCGAGCACTATTCCTGCCACGGGCGCTGGAGTGAGAAGGAGGGTAGAGCATGGAGGGTGGAATATCTACCAGCCCATTCTCGATGCAATACAGCATTCCCAGTCTGTTGTGGTGCCTTCTGGTCTCGAGGCAGCCCCACTGGAGTTTCAGGAGAAAATCAGTGACAGTGGCTGGTGTGCATTCAAAATAGCAGTTGCAGGCATAGCGAGCTGCTCTTCTCTGGACCTATAATGATCATTGATAAAAAGTATGTTGCGGCAACAAAAATTTTTACATTATAATATTCTTTTACAGCATAAAAAAACTAACATTTCATGAAAAAAGTAAGTGAATATCTTCATTAGTTCCAAAGTTATAGCCATCTAGAGATACAGGGTGGCGAAAATGAGTTTGAACGTGAATTATGGCCCAGTTTTACCCACTCCAAAATCAAACTTTGCTTTCACTGACAAATCCAGTCTTAATAAGACAGCATATCCAGTACCTGGAAAAGCTGTGTTCCAAATTCAAGCTAAATTTCCTTTATTTGGTGAAAGTATGTATGTGTCTAAGTTTGACAACTACAAAAAAATTGTAGAAGGTGGAAAGTGGACCGAGAGCCGTATTGAGGGCAGTACAGTTTCAGAACAATACCATTGAAGAGTGTCAGTATACTGCAAGTATGACTCTCCAGTATATGTATTTCTGCACTTTTTTTTCTCTCTCTCTCTCTCTCTCTCTCTCACTGATCTGAATTTATATTCATGGTATAAACAGCCTTCAGAATTCAGGTAAATGCTAATCTGTCAGTGTTGGATGCAGTCATGAGCAGTGTCATCTGCACTAACAAGTTAGAAGAAAACATCATAATCGTTTGACAGATTTCAATGAAATTCTGGAACATGGAATGCAGGTCATTGCTTCTTACTTAATTTAAGTATACATTGCATATTATGGAATGTGATAATGTAATATGTGTATTTTTTTTTTACTGAACATTTCAATGTGCAACATGTTTACATCATGCACTTGGTGCACTATGTAGTCCATAGCTCACCATCTACAACAATGCAAGATCAGTCATAAACTATGGTTTGACACTGAATGTTTTGTATCCCATTTATTCTTTTTCTCATTGTTCCAAAGATGTTTTCATGTTTAAAGACAGCTTTCAAATTTCAGTAAAAGCCGGTTGCAACATGAAATACCTGACCATTGTTAGAAAAAAACGTAATTCTTACACCATTTGCTATAGATTCAAATGAGATTTGAGAACATAAATGATGTGCAGTTTTTGTTAATTTTTCAGAATATGCAGAGCGTCAAAAGAATGTGATGATATAACTCTGTCTCTCTCTCTCTTTGTAAATATGTATGTGTGTGTTTTGTCTTGGGGTGGGGGATACAGAACAGTATGTGTTAAGTGCTGTCAGTAACTCACTAGTCTCTAGATCAATTATAACTAGGTTATCACAAAAAGAGTGATGTCCAAATGCGCAATTAGTGAATTACACATCCCTTGTTTTGAATGTTTCAGGGTTATGATTTTGTTAACAGCAGGTAGCTATCAGGAAAACGTTGCGTAAATAGCATATTATTGTACAGGGCAATATCTCATCTTTCCAGTGGTACTATTTGTTAACGTGTAGGTTGCGTAGGAAAATTGCACGATGCATAGAGTTGATGACCCCTCTTTGGACTTCGACATGGAAAGGTTACTGGGATGCACAGCACACGAAACCCCCATATTTTTGTACCAGCGCTTTCTTAATTCACTCATCACAATCAATAAAAACAAGTGTAATAGATTTAAAGTGTAAACATTACTCTTTATTTTGCATTAAGTTTTGTGACTGTGGGTGCATACTTTGCTAAATGAGACACTTGAGAACATGAGTGAAATTTGCACTTTGTGCTGGGTGCATGGTCAGCCGCTGCTACAGGTCTGTGAAAAGAAGATGTAATCTTCTGAAAATCATTCTGAATAAAGAATCATACATACACACATGCATGGGCATGCACACACTCGACACATAAATACTTACACAGACGCACAAACACTGAGCAATATCCCTATAGTCTAGCTCAGACAGTGATGAAGTACCAAAGATCTGGTTAGCGTGTTGGGTACAAGTCTTGGACAGTAGTCTTAAGTAATACCCGCTAGATCCTTGCTTTCAATCCTTTTGTCATAGTTCATAATCTATTTATCCATACAGCAGTAAATCCTGGTCTTGCAGCTTGGCAGATGCAGTGTTTGTGGACTCATCCACACACAGTGGCATCTCTTTGATGAAACTAAAACTAGACTGAAACTTGCAAGTTGCATCTAAAGTTTGTTACATTTATCTTTAACATCCATGCATGCATGCAGTTACAGTCTGTCAGTGAGTTGGCATTTAGGATAACAATCGCATGAGATGGGGATGAGGACCTGTCGTACACTAGACTTTACCATCATAATGATAGAGCATTGCCGTAGTGAAAATAGCATTAGCAGTTATTACTGGGTATCAGTGTGATTTAAGTTAACTTTGTAGAAGTCAGCATTGTGTGTCAGTTTCAGTTCAGATCTCAAGCATCTGATTTAAAAAATGTGTTATCCTTTCATTGGATCGAGTTGGAATCAGAAAAATCATGGAGAGTCTGGTTATGTAGTGGGTTATTTGATGATGCATTTTCTCTTGAGATAGGGTTGTCAAAAGATTTATTGAAAAATTTCAATAGTAGTTGAAACGTGTTCTGTCCTTCTTGTTACACTGCTTGTTCTCAAAGACCAGAATATCTTATAGATTATTGGCCCCATGTTGTACCTGTTTCAGAGTTTGGAGTGTTCCTGGCTGAGATCACAGTGGATCCCAATGGGCCTCTTGCCATCAGGCAGTTAGCTCTGTCTTGCTGAAACAATATGTCCAGTCACATTGGTCAGATCAGTCTGATAAATTCCGCGTTCCAGAAACAACAGAAGCGGTGAGCAGGGAATACATTTCATACACAAACACACTCTAAAACACTTACACACACACATGTATACACACACACAGAGTTGTCTTGCATGAACATTCATATGCTCATTCACTCACATAAAGTTGCACACATACTATAGACATGCACACACAAATGCTCTCATTCTTTCTCTCTGTGTGTGTGTGTGTCTCTCTCTCTCTCTCTCTCTCTCTCTCTCTCTCTCTCTCTCTCTCTCTCTCTCTCTCTCTCTCTCTCTCTCTCTCACATTAATTCACACACACACTTTGAGCATGATTATTGACCTAGAACATTCACATCATGGGTTAACTTAATCAGCAAGTGTCTGCTGGCTGTTTGTTTACTAATACTATCTTCCAGTGTTTTACTTTTGCTGATATTAGTATCTATCTCTGTGATGTAAACTGGCAACATGTGAACCAATCTTAAATGGAAAAAAAAAATTTGTAATTTGGATAAATATTTCCTATTTGACAGTTGAACAAATTAAGGAGTACAGGAAAGGAGTTTTGCTTTCTTGGGCATTTTGTGATGAGTTTTCATTGCATGTTGGTCATCCTGCATTTTCATCAGGTATTTTGTGATGAGTTTTCATAGCATGTTGGTCATCCTGCATTTTCATCAGGTATTTTGTGATGAGTTTTCATAGCATGTTGGTCATCCTGCATTTTCATCAGGTATTTTGTGATGAGTTTTCATAGCATGTTAGTCATCCTGCATTTCCAGGCCAAAGCCCAAATCCGCCAGCTTCTTCCTGTGGGGCTGTCGGAGTCCATCAGCAAGGTCAGGTCCAGCGTGGCCTACGCTGTGTCGGCCATTGCCCATTGGGACTGGCCAGAGCACTGGCCACAGTTGTTTCCCCTGTTGATGCAGGGTCTGACCAGTGGGGAGCCCGATGCTGTGCATGGTGCTATGCGGGTACTGTCAGGTAGGTGCACGTTTTGGTCTGTGCAGGGCTTAAAACGTTCCGCGTCATGGCAGAATTCCGTGATTTCGGTTTGTCAAAAAAAAAAAAAAAAAGGAAAGGAAAAACGAAAGGACCAAGGCATCCATGATCAGCTTGCAAGCGTTCATAGCAATGGTGCACAAGTTATGGCCCCTGATTTTTCTTGGAAGAAGTTACTGGTCGGATTCTTAGAAAAAACAAAATGGCGGAACGCACAGACATTATTCAAGCAGGTCAGACTTCAGTTACAAACAATGGGAGTGGACGCTTCAGAGAGTTGACAAAGAAGTCATTGGAGACTTTCTTCGCAAAGTCACTGCACCAGGTGTAGCTTGGTGCAAACTGTGCTCAAGGGAAGTGTGTTATGGTAGCCGTGGGAGGAAAGCTCTTGAGGATCACATTCGTTCAGAAAGCATGAAATGGCATAGATTTACACTTGGTTTTTAAGAAATTTTCCTGGGGGAGCTTGCCCTCGGACCCCCCCTATTTTCAGTTGTTTTTTTTTCCTCCTGTTTTAAGCCCTGTCTGTGGTAAGATGGTTTTAATTCTTTTTTTTTTTCTTCTCAGGATGAAGATTCATAGTACATACCATGGCTGAAGGTAATCCGGTGGATAAAAAAAAAAAAAAAAAGACAGACACACAAAAAACTCCACTCTCTTTGTGGGTAGATGGGATTAATCCTTGCCTGTCTATACAGTGAGTGTCCACAGGAGTATCGGCCTGCGTACGCGAAAAAAAAAAATAAAGGAAAAAAAAGGTAATCCGCACACACATCACAATACAGCAGTTTATGTTTGCCAAACTAGCAAGAAGTTGGGGTCTTGAAGGATGATGACAGGGACTTCTGGATTTTGTAGGGTTTTTGTACACGTAGGTTGTGCAGCATATGAACAACATGGATTAGCTGATAATTGTTATGTGATTGGTGTATGCCAGGTATTCTAATCATGGTTGACACATGCTGGGTATTAACATAATTTCTGTAACTAACGGAATCCAACATGAATTATACAATTTTTAGCATCTTTTACCCCATTGAAGTTGTTCAGGCTTCTGGAGGTTTTCTTTTTGTTGCAAGACAGATGAAAAAAAGCAAGGCTTTCACTTGATGTTGCTCTAATGTGAATCCCAGCACTATGGGTTGAAAGTAGCCAAATCAATCTCATGTCTTTGTCATATGACTTTTATACACAATCCTCAGTTATTTACGCTAACTCTGTGGAATTGGTTTTGATGAATTCACAGGAAATGCTAAAGTTATGCTTATGGCTGTTTACATTCCTTGTCAGTATTTCATGATTGAAAAGACAGATGAATAGCATGAAAAGTTTTTGTTTTTTCAGAATTTTCCCAAGACATCACGGACACACAAATGGCCCAGGTTGCCCCAATAGTTCTTCCTGAACTGTACAAGATCATTTACTTGGGAGCTGAGGTATATATCATACTGGGTCTGCTCTCTGCTTTCATCTTCTTCATGCAGAAACTTTTATATTATTTTTTGGTTGAGCTAATGGCTGTGGGTCAGGGTGATGATGAAATTGTCTGAGGACTTGTTATTGAAGCTGTAAACTAGAGAATGTTGACAACAAGTTGTACACTGCTGGCCTAGCCGTTCCAAACAGTGCCCTCGGTACGCATTTCAGCATTTCGCCGGTACGCGATTTCGAAACACAAGCTATTTTGTGTGTTGCCATCTTTTGACAAACTTGATGTGCCATACAAGCAGCCAGACATTCTGCTGCGTTCAGCAGGGCTGCCCGCCCGCCTCTGTTATTGACTTATTTCCCTTTACTGCCCGCTAAGGTTGCAGGTCAGAAGAGCTCGCTGAACGCGTTACGGTCGCGTTCCCGCGTTCCATTTTCCATCAAAATGGCCGACAGTTCATCAAAGCGCCAAGTTGATTCTTCTGACTTTTCTCCCATCAAAAAGAAGAAAAAAAGTTGCTGATCAAACCTTTCTTTCTTCTTACCATCAACGCTACCCGTGCCTTGTGTCATCCAGGAGAGGGGAGAATTACGCTCATTGCACGTTGTGCAAGAAGGATTTCTCCCGTCAAACATGCCGGCATGTTTGACTGCAAACGGCATATCGAGAACCAGACGCACAAGGACTTTGAAAGTAAAGCAGCAAAGCAGATGTCTCTAGGTGGATTTTTTTGCAAAGCCTTCAACTTCGAGCAGTGAAACTTCTCTCAATCAAGATGTTCTGAGAGGAGAAGCCATCGTGTGCCATCTCGTGGTGCAGAACAACTTGCCGCTGTCTGCTGCTGACAAGATAGTTCGGGCGGTGAAGCCATTTGTCCGAACTCGCCGGTCGCCAAAAGTAGGTTTCAACTTTTCTTCTTTCATTACATATTTTATGATCTAATATTTTTAGAGGGGTGGCTTCTTTGTTCCTGAAGAACAAGGCGGACAACCACCTCAGAGATTCCAGAGTGGAGGAGTTCTTCAAAGTTGCCAAGGCCTACTTTGTGGAGCTTGTCGACTATCTGAAGTCCAGGCTTCCTTTGGATGATCCAGTTCTGCAGCATGCTGAAGTAGTGGACGTCGAAAACCAGTGTTCTTCCTCTGTGGCAGACATCAGGTTTTTCCTGGAAAGGTTTCCCTGCTTGATCCCTCCCACCTGCACTTCAAACACTGTCACAGAACAGTTCTCCCTGTACCAAGCCACTGATGTCAGCAGCTGTCGCAAGGACAGAATTGATGAAACTTGGAAGCCATTGGGGAGCTGGAAGATGGGCAGTTCAAGTTCAAGGAGCTGTCTCTGGTGATGAGGGGCATTGTCACCATCCCTCACAGCAGTGCCCACTGTGAGCGCATCTTCTCCTGTGTGAGGAAGAACCGCACAGACCAGAGAGCCAGCTTGGCAGACAGCACCATGGAGAGCCTGCTGGTCCTCAAGTCTGTGCCCTATGAGCCTCAAGATGCTGTGAAGAACATGACTCCAGAGGATCTTGCTGCACTTAAGAGTGCTTATACCAAGAAACTCAGCCAGTAAATTTCAACTGTGAAATGTGTTAATAGTGTATATATAGTGTATATATTGTGGTTCTTGACAATTTATCCTAACTGGAATAAGTGAAAGAAGGTGTAGAGAGGACATGAACTGGTAATGTTACATTAATCAGAAGATAGTCAAGGCTTGGACAGCTAACAGCTAACAGGTGAACTTATTTTATTTCGTTTTGATCCAACCATGTCACACACACACACACACACACACACACACACACACACACACACACACACACACACACACACACACACACACACACACATTAATTAGCAACTTTATTTAGATTAATGTGCATGTTAGTGTTTTTTTTAATATTATCTTGTGCGCAAAAGTAGACTACACATTTGACATGGCTGACTACACATTTTGGTCATCTGACTACACATTGGTTTCGAGTGGGGTAAACAGGTCTGAGGATGGTTCATACAAGAAATCCAAGAGTTATTGTCACATTTGAGTTTTTGTTGTTTCTGTCTGAGTGGGGTACATTGCTGTTTGAGAATTGTGTGATTTTGCTTCTGTTTATCAACAAATGATGTAACTTTTTTAACATTTCAGGTTTTTAGTGTGAGAACTCGTTCCAGAGCTGTTCACATATTCAACGTTTTTGCTGGGATGATAGCTGCCATGGATGAATATAAAAAGGTAAAGTTTTCCATTGCTTTTCTTATAAACATCATTACCTTTTTTTAGTTAACGGGTAATGAAAACTGCTCTGATTCTGTAGCATCTCTGTAAGACAGACTGTAGAGCTATGAAGTTTTGGTTTATTATGCTGGGTGATAAAAAGCTCTGCGATGTAATATTAATTAATCATTTTTATAGATTGAGGAATAAAGTATATTGTTTTTGTGGCCTGATGTATAGAGTCAGAATTGAATACGCGGTGTTCATCTTGGGTGATAAAAAGCTCTGCAATGTGATATTAATTAATCATTTTTATAGATTGAGGAATAAAGTATATTGTTTTTTTTGTGACATGAGGTATAGGAGTCAGAATTGAATACACTGTGTTTATGCACTTATCTGAGCTTAGTTACACCGAAAACCATCAGCAAGATAGGTAACTCCGTAATTTGAACATGGTTACCCAATTAAAAAAATATTTAAAAGAGAGGAAAGGAAAGAATGAAATGAAAATAATTTTTAAAATTCCTACGAATATATATGTTTGTTATATCGTAAGTTTGAAGAATGTCACATGAGCCATTTACTTTGGGGGGAAAAAAAAAAATCTTCAGAACTTTCTTTCTTCCGAATCGTTGTTCATCATACCTGGAACCTCATCCCAGTCGAAATCTAGGTCACTCTAAGCTTCATACCCAGCACTTTCACTAAGTCTTATGCCGTAAATTCTACAAATCACAGTATCTCCATCACTAAATCTCATTATAGAACGGCAGAAATCAAGGTTAGCCATGGTGAAAAACCGCATTTCGACTTCAAAACTTAAAAAATTCGTAACTCTCGAGAACCACGCACGCATCGACTCGCGGTTTTTTGCAGACGGTAGAAAATGCTACAGGAAGAAGGAAATCACGTTCTCGCGAGACTTCCTTTTCTACGAGAAACATGGCGGCGCCCATTGTTGCCACGTGTTTTACCGGGCGCTGGCAGGCGCTCAGCCTTTTGGCTGTGTGATTTCTGGTTGGGCGCTAGCGGGCGCCCGCTTGTAGGGTTTGAAGACGCCTGATGGACCTACATCAGACAGTGGCCTGAAGCGTGAAATCATCTCGGTATTTGTTTTCAACCTGCTTTTTTGTTCTATTTATTTGTGTTTGTCATGCCCTTTTCTCACAGTGACAGCTGTTTTCAGGTTCTCCTTCACATGGTAGCCATTGGTGTGCTTGTCATTGGAGGGAGATAACTGTGTTGTTTGCGTTTTGGGTGCAGATGTTGGGCTTTGCTCCGTGCATTGTAGCAATACTTGTCATGAGGAGATTTACCAGGGGCAGGCTGTATTGTACGAAAAAAAGGCATGCAATGGATATAATCCTCAGAGTATTTATTTCAGTCAAAGCTACACGTAAAACACTGAAATGAAGAATGATGATCGAGATTGTTCTGTGGTCGGTGAATGTTTAGCAGCCTGATGTTGAAAGCTTTTTTTGTGGACTATTGGCACTGGGAGTGTAACAAGATGACTGATGTAGCTCTGTATGTGTGCAGCAGGGAAAAGGATGAGGGAAAGGGAGAGGGATTAGGGAAGCTGTCTTGAAGAATGCCTCCAAGCACATTATGCAAAGTTAGGTTGGAAAAAAAAAACTGGCAGATGTTATTCTTATTTCATTTTTGTTCGGACATGTGAATGTTACTTATGTGTTTAACCCAGTCAGTTGTTTCTCTCTTCATTGTAGACTTCAAATGTTTGTATCCCATGTTGTGTGGTATATTTGTTGTGTATGATACCACATTATTCTTAAATTAGGATGAAGTCAGATGAATTCTAAAGATTACTGCTAAACACATACACCGTGAGGACAGGTCTGAGGCCTTCTCCATATGAGCCTCTGCCAAGTATAGTATTAGGAAACTGACCTCAGTATCTTCCTACCAGCATGCCCAGCCATACATGTATTTGTTTAAAATCACTTAGTATAAATGGACAGCAATGGAATCAAGCATACTCTGATACTGACTGAAATACACTTCTGATTTTTTTTTGCATGAATGCATGTGGAGATGAGGGTGAATAGCATGCGAGTTACATGTTGACAGGCGTTGACGACTGTTCTGAAAGGATTCCAGAAACCAATGTCCAGTTTCTTGCCGCAAATCCTGCCCTGTATCTGGAACATCTTTACTCAGAGTGCTGAATTGTATCCTTTTGGTTCTGGCTGGACCAATCCAAGATCATGAGTGTTTGCATCACGAGCATCAAGTGGTAGTTACAGAACCTGTAGTTCTTTGCTTCATTGAATGATTGCTCAAGCACTGGTCTGATTCAGGCTGGGGAACAGCAGAATTCCCCTAAAAGTGGATGTATCTCTTTAAAACAATTTTTTTTTTTTTGTAATTTATGAACAGGTGTTGTGTAACTTTTGGATAATGTTAGAAAATCATCACATGTTCTGGAGTTATATTCTGACGTTTTTTTGGCCAGATGAATATTATTAACTTGATGAGTGTGCAGCATAAAATGATAAAGGAAACTAAACGATTTAGTAAAATACCTTTGTGAAGGCAATTTCTTTTGAGTTGATCCCAATCAAATGAATAAGTTCAACAGAAACAGAAGGCATTCGTTTTCACCTAGAGGAGTGTGTAAATTGACCAGGTAAGTTGTGCTCAAATTACTTAGCTCTTAAGTTGCGGAAATCAGGTCCACAAACATGACTTGCAAATGTTAATATGTCGCATCATTCTGAAATTTCTAAATTTCGAGATGAAAATTGATTTCAGATGTAATTATGTTTGGTGTTGTAGATCAATCAATTCCCTTTATTGCCTTTTTTTTTCTTATCTAGCTTACCAGTCCAGAAAATGTCATCAGTGCCTAATAATTTTTTTTTTTTTTAAATCATGATGGCTGAAGTTTTACAAATTACTTGCAGGTACTTAAGACAGTGACCATTTTTTTAACAGTCCACATCAAATACAAATTTTTTTGCACACCATACAACTCTGTTAGTAAGACATCGAGTGTGAATGCATGAACTAGCTTTCCCATGATCTTCCATAGAGCAGCAGCAAAAAAATCCAGTTTGAAAAAAAAGAGAAAAAGGTTTACAACACACAGAAGACTCAACTTCAGAAAGTAGACGTGTAGAGAGGTTTCCTTTACCAGTTGCCAGCTATATGCGTACAGTGGTCAACAATGTGGAAGATGCAGATGATCCTGTGGACTCTGATGGTAAGTCCCTTATGTTGAAATCCTGACACTCCACTCCTTCCTGCATTTTAATAAAAGAAAATCGAATGAAAGCTGCATCTAACTGTGCTTTGATGAGTTTGCTTGACAGTAGCTGATGAGTTCGCTTGACAGTAGTTTTTTGCTTTGTGAGGTGTGAAAAGTTTATACTTTTTTCTCTTTTTTTTTTTTTTTTTTTTCTTTTTTTTTTGCTTTTCACATATAAGGCAGTGATCATTATTTCCTTAAAAAAATTAGGGGGTCAGACTTGGTCCGAAAAACTCGCTTCCAAATTTTCAGGAGGTCACAAAAATATTTAAGGGGGTCACCATTTACAGCTGCTAGAAAATGTAGTGAGCACACACACACACACACACACACACACACACACACACACACACACACACATGTACATACACACACACAGTGTGTGCTGTCACTGGCTCGCACACAAATATGCACAGAGAAAGAAACAGAAATACGTAAGAAAAGAGGTGCTCGTAATAAAGTTAGTAAAACGTGCAGATATGCTAGATAATATTATTCATATTCATGTTCCTATGTTATTAAAGTGTTGTCAACTAAAATGAATAAATATGAGCACCTACACTATCATGATTTTAACAATGAAACTTGATTTGTGGGTTGTCTTCTTCAAGTTTCCACTACGCGAGCCATTTCCTTCAACATTAAAATACTTTATTGCATGACCAATTCCCAATCACCATGCAACGGTCATCGGAAGCCCGGTGACCAAATGATGACTGTTCATCGAGCCCACAATGAAGCTATAGACTGGCCACTCTTGGTTAGTGAGCAACACAATCATTTGTCCAGAACGAAGCCATTTTAATTATTGGAACTGGTCTTGTTGCATAGATCGTTCACTTTGTTCCATTTGCTGGATTAATACCCACGAGCCACAACTGAAATGTCAGATTTTGATTCTGAAAAGCCGAAATTTTCTACAGTTTTCCTTGCTATTCGCACTTGGCTGAATCACACGATCTTGTAGTCCAATCATAGACTGTAGTCGGTCTTAATGACTCTTGTTGGTTTTTAGTAGAGAAAAGTTCTCAAGCAGAAGTTGTTCATCGATTTAGAACGTTCCAAAACATCGAGGAAATCGTGGTGGACAGGGTGAAAGCACTTTTGCATGATGCATTGCTCAGAGTTGTGATGCATACAGGAGAAAATCTGCATCGGTAAATTTTCGTATGTTTTTGTGACGCACAGGCCTGAATTCCAGTGCATCAGATGGGAAGTTTATGCATCAGAGACGCACATTTGTGCGTAAGAATTATCACTTACGATAAAGTAAAATGTTGTTTTAATTCAGTTCTTCACTTACCCCCCACCCCTTTCCAAATGCCATTATTCTTGCGCTTTGTAATTAAAGAGAGTGAGCATATTATGACTGGATAAGTGGAAATACTAGATGATACAGGTTAAACACTGATTCTAATTCTTTGCAGCTTGCCAGCTTTACAGTGGTCAGAATACGGCTTGATCTGCTTAAACATTTGCTGTTTACAGGGTGGATGTGATGAACCTGCCATCAGTTTACCATAGTCACAATTTAAGTAAATCAACACTAAAAATGAACTTGTGCTTGTCTTGATTGCAGGTGAAGTGATCGGCTTTGAGAACCTCGTGTACAGTGTGTTTGAGTTTGTGCATGCTCTCATCGACATTGTGCGTTTCCGACGCACCATCAAAGGAACCATTGACCAGATCATCTACTATGTTATACTCTACATGCAGATGACAGAAGACCAGGTACATGTTCTTCAAGTTCTGTTTATGTTCTTTGGCTTCACTCTGTCTTGTTATATATTTGTTTTTTTTTACTCTCCCCCCCCCCCCCCAGGTCTGTGTTTTTTTTTCTGTTCTTTTTTTAAGTGTGTTTGGTATGAACAAGTTGTGTTGTGTGTTTTGACATACATCTATGAAATTGATTTAGATATGGTAGTGGTGCTGATATGGCCCTCTGCTGTTGGTTGGACTGTATACAACATGTAAGGAAAAGGAACCGGTTTATTTTTTTTAAGAGAAATTCAGTAACTTGTGCACCAGTTTGGTAGGGTGATTATTTCCTCTTTTCCTTTAAGTTCTGTTTGAGTGTTGGACTCCTGAACCAGATTGAATTTCTGATTAAATTTGGTAACTAAACAAGCTGTCGAATGATTTTACAAGAAATATTAATATAGAAGTAACATACAGTTTATTCTTCTGGTACTGTAAGGAGTAGGCAAGTAGAAGGAGATTATATACAGAATAAAACAAGCAGAAATGTAATTATATATGTAATATATATTGTTAAAATATATGATAAGGGTGCTGTTTGAGCATTGAAAATAGGTGCCTGATCACACTGTATTCATGGTTTTTCTGTTGTTTTTTTTTTAATTTATTTACTGATTGATATCTCTTTATTTTACAGATACGGTTGTGGTCAAACAATCCTGACCAATTTGTAGAAGATGAAGACGAAGACAGTTTCTCTCTTACTCTGTCCGTATCTCAGCTCAAGATCTGTTGCTGGTCAGTGATGGTTTTCATTTTTCTCTCTCTTTTTTTGCTTGCCTTCTTTTCCCTGTCTTATACACATGCACACAATATTGCTTTACCTGTGTGTCTGTTGGTCTATCTCATTTATTACAGCCCTGATATGGCCCTTTGTGGTCAGTTTGACTGGAAACATTGTGATGAATGGAAACTGTTTTCACGCTGGAATTTCATGTGATAAAAATCTGTGTCTGAAAGTTAGCATTTGCAATTTGTGACAAGCAATTAAAAAAGATGATTTTACAGAAGGTTTTAGGAAGGTCTGCTTTTGTATAAATTACTAGGGGTATTACAAGAAAACTTTTTATCTTTTTGAATTGTGGGCTGTTCACAGTCAGATTTTATTTGACTTAAATCAGAAGCAAACTCGGAGGCTGTTAAAGGTTTTCTGGGGCATTTAAATCTTGTTTGTATGGTTTTCCAGGTCTGATTGGATGTGTGGAGTGCAGTCATATTAATAAACAAAAAGGAATAAAAAGATTGTTTTGTGTGTTCAGAACAAAACAAAAAGGATTTCTGGTTTGATATTTGTGATCAGAAAGAACCCCCCCCCCCCCCCCCCCCCCCTTTTTTTTTTTTTAATCAAAAGCTTCCTTAAAGTTCCTAACTTGTCCAGAAATACGAAACACAATTAACCCTCTTCAGTATGCACTTATCTGAGCTTAGTTACGCCAAAAACCATCGGCAAGGTAAGTAACTCCGTAATGTGAACATAGTTACCCAATTTAAAAAAAATAATTTAAAAGAGAGGAAAGGAAATAATGAAATGAAAATAATTTTAAAAATTCCTACGAAGGTATATGTTGCTTTATCATAAGTTTGAAGAATGTCACCTGAGCCATTTACTCGGGGGGAAAAAAAAATCTTCAGAACTTTCTTCTTCGAATCGTCGTTCATCATACCTGGAACCTCATCCCAGTCGAAATCTAGGTCATTCTAAGCTTCATTACCCAGCACTTTCACTAAGTCTTATGCTATAAATCCCCAAACACAGTATCTCCATCACTAAAATCTCATTATAGAATGGCAGAAATCAAAGTTAGCCATGGCGAAAACGGCATTTTCGACCTCAAAACTTAAAAAATTCGTTACTCGAGAACCACAGCACGCATCGACTCGTGGTTTTTTGCAAAAGGAAGTAAATGGCTACTGGAAGAAGGAAGTCACATTCTCGCGAGACTTCCTTTTCTACGAGAAACATGGCGGCGCCCATTGTTGCCACGTGTTTTACCTGGCGCTGGCAGGCGCTCAGCCTTTTGTCTGTGTAATTTCCGGTCGGGTGCTAGCGGGCACGCGCTTGTCAAGAGTTAAGAGGCAAGATTTTTTTGGCTTCTTGTTTCATCATATTACAAACTTGTGTCAGTTTCATGCTTCCATTCAAGTCTGTGATGAATTCATGTGTTGTAACAGTTCCATCCAGAATGTGGAGATCTGTGTTCTTTTCAGGGGGACACCCTTCAATGCCAGGTTATTCAAATTAACAGCAACTTCTTTGTTGTCAGTATGACACGTGTAGGTGTTGTCCTACATTAGATTGATTGGAATCAGTTATTGTCAGGTTGATATTGGTTGTAGTGACATAAAACAAAAAAATTTTGATAAAAGTAATTTCACAGATTGGTGAAAAAAAGGACAGCGGTAATTCTCTCATCCCAAAGATTGATGAGGATAGGGCAATTTTTAATTCTCACTCCCCCACCTTCCTTTCACTTCTTGCTGTCCAATTCTCTTTCACATTACCATTCCCCACCCCTACCCTCCACCTCTCTCTCTGTCTTCCCCCCCCCCCCCCACCCTCCACTTTATACTGACTGCTTTCTCTCCACTTTTTACTGACTGGTGACCTGTGCAGTATATGTTATAGAGTATAATGAAATTCTCTCTGTCTCCCTCACCCCCTTCCCCTCCACTTTATACTGACTACTCTCTCTGTCTCCACTTTATACTGACTGGTGACTGTGCAGTATCTGGTTATAGAGTATAATGAAATTCTCTCTCTCTCTCTCTCTCTCTCTCTCTCTCTCTCTCTCTCTCTCCTCTCTCTCTCTCTCTCTCTCTCTCTCTCTCAATGTACTTGGGCTATTACCTGTACATCTCTTTCTCTCTGTCCCTCCCCTCCCTCCCACCCCATTGTACACTGCTCTCTCTCTTCCCTGTTCTCTCTGTCTTTCTCTCCTTCCCCTCTATCTGTATTGTGCACTGGCTGTTGACTTGTGCGTCCGTCTCTCTCTCTTTCTCCCCCCCCCCCCCCCCCACTTTCTATCTCCATTCTACAGTGGCTCCTACAGTGTTTGCTGTCTTGCTCGCTCGCTCTAACTCTCTCTAGCTCTTCTCTCTCTTCTCTCTTTCTCTTCTCTCTCTGGTGACTCTACTCTCTACACTGCTCTCTCTGGCACTCTGACATGGTCATCTCTCTCTCTCTCTCTCTCTCTCTCTCTCTCTCTCTCTCTTTCTGTACTGTACACTTACTAGAAACGTGTGGTGAATATCCTTTGGTAGTCCACTGTGAAAGCTCTTGGAGCATATGGAACAATCCATCTGTGTACTAGATCAGGAATTGTGTTTTTGCTGTGTGTGCGTCCAGGCTTTGTGCAGCGAGTTCCAGAAGGAGTGTGCCCCAGCTGTATGCCAGTCGGTGACTCGCCATCTGCAGGAATCCAGCGCTGCCAAATCAGCAGGCAGCGAATTTTGGTCAGTGTTATGTATAGTAAAATGGTTCCTCTGCATACATGGTAATTCAAGGTAGCCTTTTGAGATATCCAGTAATACAGATTCAGTAATCAGTAATACAGATGTCAGGCTATGCAGTGTGAGCTTTCATATGACTGCAGTGCAAAGGGCATCGTTGGAACTTCTTTTGCAAGACAATAAAACAGCTTTGGATATTCTATCAAATTTACGGCTACATAGGACATAAGGCCGCAGTAAAAGTCGAACACTTTGTTGATTTTTGTTTCTTGAGTGATAGTACTTAATGCCTTTTCTCATGTAGAGTCACTTTCCAGGAATGAATTCATGTATTCATGAGGCTGTTAATGCCTGTCCATCCTTGGATATAATTGCCAACTGTACCTTTTTCTTTCAGAAATTTTCTAAAATGTTTTCCCCAGATTCATAACTTGGTGATCAAATCTCTTGAATAAAATTTTATTTTTAATCCAAATAGTCTAGAAGGTTTTTCTGTAAGGAAAGTGCATAGGTTGCTGACCAAATCTGAAGTGATGAAACGTGCATGACAGAACTACATGTAGTGGAAGATTCAGTTCTTGAGCCTTCAAGTACTAGGTCAGAAAAATTTTGAAATCTGTTTTTGATTGAGTCAGGTTTCCCTTGCAACCCTTAAGAGTCTGTAAAATGAGCATTTGGGTTATTTTCCTTTTGCAGGTGGAAAGTCCATGAGTCATGCATGCTGGCAATGGGATCGGTCCAACAGATGATAGTGGAAGCCCTGCAGCAAGGCAAAATACAGTTCCACCTGCATGGATTCCTGCAGACTGTGGTCTTGGAGGATATGAACCTGTCAGGTACGTAAGACCAGGGATGGAGTTGGAGCGAAGAAAATTGAATTAGATGTTGGAGGGGGTATTTTAGTCTGATATGAAATTCAGCTCTTCATTGCGAAGTGCTGGCTGTGATGTGAAGTTCAGCTCTTGTTTGTGAAGTGTAAGACAGTATATAAGTAAGCTTAATGAAACAGAAAGGTGCTGAATTTGTCGAACAGGCAGAAGTAGTGACCAGTAAGGTTGATGGTAGCATTGTGAAATTTGACAGAAGTGAAGTGAATTTGTCAAACAGGCAGGGGTAGTGACCAGTAAGGTTAATGGTAAATGCATTGTGAAGTTGCTCCATGAGAGTTCTTACGTTGCATCAGCGAGATCAGCACTTTTCCATCGATTGCAGTGAAACTACACAAGCATGCATCTTGAAGCTTGAATGCAGTGTGACAGTATGTTGACCCCTACTCATGTGTAGAGGGAACGGGGTTTGTGTGCAGTGTCCCCATTCCTGGTGGGACGTTGTTTGTGGACGGCCAGCTGTTACACAGAAGCCATGGACACAGACCTGATCACCAGGTGAGAGATGCATGTCTCTAACATTGGTTCTGATGGCAGGTAGAAGTCACACATAAACACCCCCTACTTCCCCACCCTTTTTGTCTTTTTTTTTTTTTTTAAATCCTTTAACCATTAGATTTACAACCTGGGTAGCCTGTTCTGCCTGGTCAGTTTGGACTTAATTGCTTAAATGTAAGGGATTCTTCACTTAAACTCTGTTATCTCAAAAAGTAGTTTTGCCAGGAGAAAAAAAAAGAACTGACATAGTTACTGCCAAATGATTGCGTAGCAAGATAGTAAAATCTGTTGTAATGAGTGTTTTGTGCCTGTGATACTTTAGTAAACAAAAAACATTTTACTTTTTACATAACCCCATGTTTGAATGTAAAAGGTAGATTCAATTTTGGTCTGAAGACCTCCAGACTTCGAATTGTGATAGACAAGGCTTTTATTTCCAGCAGTGTCACATTTGAAAACTTAAAACTTGCATAGTTTTGGAATATTTGTTTGGGTTTAAACTACTTCAGATCTGTCAGTAGAGCATTGGTTAGGCACAATGTTGAATGGAGTAAATTTTAAAGAAATCAACAAGGTTAAAAGACACACATAAGAACCTTACAGTTGCGTGTTTTGGAACAGGTATTTTTAATTGGATCATGTGAAATAAGTAGAAGTTTTTCTCCCAATTCGGACAGAGTTGTACAAGTTTTCAAAATATGAGCCGAGAAGAGCTCTTTGGCATATGAAAGTGAAAGATGAGCCTATGATATCATTTACAGGTGTGTTTTATTTCTGACTTCTCTTTCATTTATAAAGTCCGTATGGAGTGTCTAGTTTCATCCATGGAGGCATCAGACTGGTTGATGTCTATTCAAGATGGGAGGGAAGGCGCATCTAGAAAATCTAGATTATAGTTGCTAAATTAGCATCATCAACTCTGAGTTAGCATCATTAATGACGAGTTTTTTGCAGGTTTATGCAGGAATATTTCACCCATATTTTACCAGATTTCAGCAGGCCACGGTGGGGGGGGGTCTCCACCCGACCCAGCCAGCCTGTGTGCGTATCGGGGCGTGTGCGTGCTGTGTTTGGCTTCTGTAAGCACCTGAAGGCCACAGGCAACATCCACATCATGGCGCCCTTCCTGGACAACATCCTGGAAGGACTGGTCACCGTGGCAACTCAGTTCTCCTCTGAAGTCTTATTAGGACTGTGTCTGGAAACCCTGTCCTTGGTGGTCACGGTGAGAGGCATGAGTAGATCGGGTCCATTGCTAGTAGAGGATTGAAGAGTTTTTATGTTTGGGGGGGGGGGGGGGGGGGTGTTTTTTTGTTTTTGTTTTATTTTCTGGTCTGATAATGCACATAGGTTGATGTATAATGATGCTATTTGTTCTCCTTTTCTTTCAGTGGCAGATTCTGGTTATGTTTAACTTTAACTGTTTCTTAGGAATGATGATGGAGGGGAGGGAAGCAATGATATGACTCTTGGAGGTCCAGTGAATTATTTAATGACTCAGATCTTTTGAAAATGTATAAGAAAAAATTGTACATAACTCACAAGCAAACTTTATTCAAATAAATGGTTGATTATGAGGTGTGTGATTTTGGGCTGCAGTCTTTTACAATAATGTGAGGATTCCTTGTCTTTCGTTCTTCTACAGGTAGATGCACAGTTCACAGCAGCACACGAAAATAAAATTGGTCCATTGTCTGTGGCAATATTTCTCCGTCATGCTGGAGGTAATATCATTACTTCACTAAATGGATGATTTTAAAGTATGTTTACAGAAGGAACATGCATAGAAGATTACAGCTGGTTTTATGCACTGAGACACACGAACACATGCAGTCTTGATTCTGATTTGCAGATTGCAAGAGTTCCAGCAATGTATTTGATTAGGGTTTGTTTTTGTTTTGTTTTGTTATTGCTGACCAGACTAGTATTGATTAGGAACTGATTTAAAATAATGAAAAAATATTTTTCAAATTAGTCTTACACTGTCTTCGTAGGACTGAGGTACCACCACCACCACCACCACCACCCCCCCCCCCCCCAACCCCCCAAACTCTGGAGTCCTAGAAGTAAAATGGTATGAGCACAAACAAACCAGCTACATGACTCAAAAAGGAAACTGCACATCATTTATGAATTTATGTCAGTTATTTGGGAAAAAAAAAAAAAATGTGAATATTAGCTGCTCTGATTTTTAAATATGTATAAGGATGGGTGGGAGGTGGGCCAGGGGACAACATTTTGCCTTATTTTTCATGTTCCTTCAGTTCTCAACCACTTATTCTTGTTCCTCTATACAGAGCCAGCCTCTCCATGTTAGTCCTGTCACTACCCCAATACTGTAGTACATAGGGTACATTCAGTATCAGATAATCAGGGGGCAACTCATCAGAGGGGAGACTGCAGTACTGTTGAAAGTAGTGCTTATTCTGATCCAAGATTGGCAAGACACCATCTGCTAAGCTTCTAGTCTTGTTTTATTTTTCTCTCTTTTATAAATATAAGTAGCCAGTGTCATTTCATGATGGAATTATTATCAGCTTTTGTTTCTCGGTGTATATGTGTGCATAGAGTTTTTATGCATAGCTTTTTCTTTTTTAGTTTTGTTTCATGGTTTTCATATGGTCCTGTTATTTGAACACCTTCCCCCTTTCATATATAACAGAAGTTGAGATGCCTGTTGATGTGTGTGTCAGATCCCTTCCTGGTATCGCTGGTACAGGACGTTGTCAAGGAACTGGTGGCCAATCCCACATGCTCCGCCACCATCCAGGGCAGGATACTGCCCACTCTGTCCAGCATTCTCACTGCGCCCGCTGAGAAAGTCTCCCCTGGGCTGACTGCGGTAAGAACTGTACAGCATGCATGTAGGTACGGATGGGAACAGACTGATTGGTCAGCAGAAGTCTCGGGCTTTGTGCATAGATATTCAGGTATATTGGATCATATCTGTTAAAGTGCCCGAAGGCCAGGTCAGTGTTCAGGCCAAGTCACTATTCAAAGTCTGATGAATTAGCACAGAAACTGGTTCCAGAGCTTCAGATTGCCTACTTGACTGTAGCATGCTGTTTGTGAGAGTGCTGACATGGGAACTGGTTCTTCTCTGTCTCGCTGGATTTTGTGGAGCATTAGAAGTCAACAGAGCCTTTTCACATCACCCTAGTTCATCCCAAAATGTGAATCTCAACTAGCTTTCAGTGGATTTGGAATCCATACAAGAGATAAGAGTTTACTCCAGGACAAAAAGATGCATTGTTGCAGATGCTGCATTCAATGTGCTGTGTAATCGGTAGCGTGAAAAATGCCAGTGAAGGTGAGGTGGAGTTTGGCAGTGTCACAGCCAGTCAACAGAACTTGAAGAGCTGCCCAGAATTATAAGAGATATGATCAGCTCTTAGGTGTTTGTATTCCTTGCCCTCTCTTGAACAGATGCCCTTTCTCAAAGCAGTTGAAATCTGGTGAAGAATCACTACCAAAGCCTTAGTTTATTATATCTTCTTTCTACAGGGGGGGGGGGGGGGGGGGGGGGGGGGCTATATTAGCACCTTTTAGCAAGAATCAATGACTGACAAATTCTGAAATAGTCAGGCACATTGACAGTAAAGGAATTTTGGGAAGGTATAGTTCTTCCCATAATTGACAGGTCTATAGTTGTTATTACAGTGTATGTTTTTCACTAATTTTGACAAAATTGAACATGAAAATGAGAGTAAAACAAACAAGAGGGTAACTCTTGCTGTCATAAGGAACTCAGCATGTATATACAGTCTTCATTTATAGGGGAATGCATCTCACTCAGAATTGAAGGGACCAAAAAATTTGTCTCGGACAAGCTGAATTTCAAGTTTAAGGAACAGTTAGTGGATTCTTACAAAACAAAAGTTCGGGGATATAATTTTATCAACTGTTTTTTTGTTTTTGGTTTTTAAATGTTTATTGACTTGTGGTGCGATAGCATACATTGGTTTTGTTTTGAATGAAATTCTAAGCTGTTGTTAAAATACAGATAATAGTTTACATACAGCCGGAGGTAAATGGATTAAAAACACCACTACCAAATTATTGTTAACAGTGCCAAGGTTATTTGTAGTTTTCCTTTGCAGAGTAGATGACTTTTTTGCCAACATTTTTTTTCCCAACTAAGCATAAACATATACTGTGACTGTTGGTGTAACGTTCATTTCAGGTGGCTCTGGACCTGCTGGCGACGGTGGTGAGGGCCAGTCCTGTGCCACTGTCCGACGCCATTATGTCCACCTTCCTACCCACCGTGCACTGCATGATGAAGACTGATGACAGTGGAACAATGCAGGTCACCTCCCTTACCATTTGAGACCTTTTTTCTTTTTCAAATTCTTTTTGTTCCTTTTCTTTACTATTTTTGCCTATTATTAAAAAGATACAAGGTGGCAGAAAAGGCAGCGCCTCTGTTCTCTTTTTCTGTCACCTTTGTATCTGTTTCATAATGGTAAAATATAGTAAGAAAAGGAGGTTGGAAAAGAAGTGGAAAACAGAAATTCAGAATCTTCAAACTTATTGCAGATCTCTTCTTTCATTGTTTGAAAATGAGCTTCTAGATGGTATAATTTTTACTTTAGAAGATAACTGGTGTTTTCTATATTTCAAAGATGTGTGTGGACAAAATTTTTACCAATTATTTTTGCTTTCTTTCTTTATACTCTAATAGAAACCTGCATTCAGTTTTTAACCTGTACACTGCCAGAAAATATTACAAACAAAGGCTTTCCCAGTGCCAGGGAAATCTGATGATTTGGGGGTAATAATTAACAAAAAATTCTAGCTCAGAAACTACAAAAGATCTAAAAATATATAATTTTTGAAGGAAACTGAATGGAGATTTTGAATCTGGGCTTCTTTTGTTTTTAATTTTGATAATAAAAAAATATTTAGGCACTTAGATTAGGATAGATTTTTTTGCACGTTCAAAATCATATGTATTTACCACCACAGTTTCACATCCAAAAAAGAACACAAAGCAAAAAAGTTGAAAATAAAGTTTGTATTGTGACAGTACACTTGTAAATGAAAGTAATACAGTCTAGAAGTCTATCAAGACGCTCACACTTCATGCAGACAGGTCAGTCCACAACCATGCCCCCTTCCCGCCACCATGCTCCCTTGCTGGACTTCAGCCCTCTCTTTCACTCCTCCTCTTCCCCTACCTTTCCTCCTGCCCCGTGTCATGCCGTGAGCAGGCTGCGCTCCCCTCTCGCGCTGACTAACATGTCACTGGCCCTCGCACACAGTGCAGAGTACACGCTAGGCTAGCTCGTTGGACATTGGTAACCAGTCAGCTGAACACACTCTTGAGATCGCACAGCACGACTCAGTAACTGTCGAATATGGTTGGCAATTCCATCACTATCATCATCTCGCCTCATGCTCGAGTGAGTCGTTTAATAAAAGATTATCACCTTTGTCAAAAAATGATTAGCAGAGCCTGCTCTGCTGTGTAAGTATGTTGATTTGGTCGCTACGCTCGTCGAAGGTTGCGCCGCCATCTTTGCAAGCGAGACAAAGTGCTGACTGGTCATCCAGTCAGTGATGAGAATAAATGGTCTTTCCCATCATGTGTGGTCATTTGCATATCATTCTAATACTATAAGGCATATAAGGCTTACTACGCACACTCTGTTTGAGTCCTTTGATAGAAAGAGTAACAAATGAAAATTCGAGAAAAATGCATGATGTCAGTGGACGGCCCTTAGGCACTGGGAAATCACTTTTACTGGGGCGTCAGCTGATGGCTTAAAGCACTTTACGGGTTAAGTCCTGCACCAAAAATATGTCCAGTGTCTGTCAAGTGTAGGATGACAAAAGTGGGTGTGCTGTTTTATTAACAGAACGGAGGTGAATGTTTACGGGCCTTTGCTTCTGTAGCCAGCGAGCAGTTGATTGCCTTCAGGGATGACTTTGGTAAGAGTATTTCATGGGGGTGGGGAAGGTGGGCGGGTGGGGTCTGGTGAAGTCTATGTATTTCTGGGGTAGTCAGTTATCAATGGAAGTGTGTTTGTTATATGTTTGTTTAGCAACAAGAGTTGACGTGCTACTTGTGGTTTTTATTTCCTGTTCTCCCAGGGTCTTGTTTTGTTTTTTGATTGTTTGTTTGTACTGGTATGATAGGGTGTTTTTTGATTGATTATTTGTATTGGTATGATAGGGTACTTCTTGATGTTGAATCTGGTAGAATAAGAAGTGTGTACAGTATAAAGTCTAAAGACAAAGCATATCTTGAATCACTTTTCATGGGTGTGACAAAACGGATTCATCAGCAGTTGACAGATCTGTTCAGCATGGTATAAGAACTATTGTTTCTTGAATGATACAAAATATTTTGTAATGAGATGATTATTGATTTTTGTAGAGGGGTAGGCGTGATTTTATGTCTGTGTAACTTTAGAATTGTTTGAATAGTCATTAGTGAATTTTTATTTGCTACTGGTTACATGGAAAGATTGGTTGTTTTCGTGTGGTAATGGTTTCTTTGTCTGCTGTCAGATTCATTGGCAACTTTAGATTGTCTTGTCATCCAATAGTTGGCTGTTCTTCTTCTAGGCAACAATGGGGTCCACTACCTTGTGCAAGTGATCACAAGATGCTGGATCCCAAAACCTCAGAGTACACAGCCACGTTTGTGGGTCGGCTGGTTGCTGTGGTGATAGGGCGCTGTGGGCCTTCACTGCTGGCGACAGTGTGGACCTTATCCTGCGCAGTGTCTTGAGCAAGATGCAGCAGGCAGAGACCCTGTCTGTGATGCAGGTACTTTTTTTTTCTGCATCTTCCTTGAACTTCAGAGAGAACTTTGGGTGTTCACTTTCAGCTTCCTTAGCTGGTTGTAGCAGTCTTTAAAAGTCAAGTACTGTACAGCAGTGGTCCACTCTCCCATCGTAGACATCTGTTCAAACAAAAAGGGAATGGGTAGACAGTACTGATACTGACTTTTTTGGCTTTTTTTTGTTTTGTTTTGTTTTGTTTGTTTTTTTTTCGTTTTTTTTTTCGTTTCTGGTATATGAGAAAAAATATTGAGAACAAATGTGCGCGCGCACGCACACACACACACACACACACACACACACACACACACACACACATACATATATATGAAGACAACAAACACCAGAGTGATAAGCCAATCTCATTCTTGTGGGCTGTTGCTCTCACTTGCTTTCTGTCAGTTGCCAGCTTCCCTTCGTGTTTCTGTATTTCACACATTACTACCCTCTGTATCCGCCCAAACCTAAAAGCCCTGGTGGTCACAAAAAAAAAAAGAAAAACAGTTTTATGCCAGCTGCACTCTGGCCATTCGTTTTTTAACACATTAGTACCTTTTAAAGAGGGAATAAGTTCTGTGGCGCATTCCATATCACATACCACTCACAATGAAACATTCATTTAGAGTGTGGGAACTTGCATGATGTGAGACAAACATTTTACAGCAGACTCCATGAAAACCTTGTTCAGAAATGTTCCACCTGATGTGATTTTAAATTTCTGGAAGAGTTAAACATTTTTCATCTGATTTGAGATTCGCAGTAGAAAGAACATTAACAAAATTTCCGTTTTGTGTTTAGAAGTAGTATTTTAAAGGGTTGTATGAAGGAATGACTTATGAATTGACTTCAGTGTGGTGACAGCCCTGATATAGCAGTTTGTGGTCAGCAGGGCTATAATAATCAACGTTACCTCAGCCCATACACACTTTTATTTCCAGTTCTGTCAGTCTTGCCCACCTCTGTTCACTGTCCAGACACTTCTTGTCCTCTTGTCTTGATCCCTCTCGATGTCATACATAAGAACAAAGGACCCCTTACCTGAATCAGCTGGCCTGTGTGGTGGGCAGAGCTTGCTGATGGTGTTTGCCCACCTGATCAACCTCCAGCTGGAGGCAGTGCTGGAGTTCCTGACCAGTGTGCCGGGCCCCACGGGCAAACCCGCCCTGGAGTTTGTGCTGGTGGACTGGTGCTCCAGACAGCACCTGTTCTTTGGTAGCTATGAACGCAAAGTCAGGTGGGTACACCTTGGACTGTCCCTTGGGGGGGGGGGGGGGGGGATAATTTGTCAAGGTTTTCTGTTGTATAGAAAATCTTGGCCTATCGAGATTAAAAATTTTGTTTTGTTTGGGGGAGGGGTAGTGGTGCTGGGAAGGGGGTGGAGGTGGACGAGATTGTCATAGCATTCTTCGTATACAGAAAAGCTCTATATAAAGTTGGATGAGTTGGATGTTGTGTAAGCTTGGGAAAATCATATGAAATTAGTTGTTCTTTATGTTTGTCTCATTTTGTCTCTCTCTCTCTCTCTCTCTCTCTCTCTCTCTTTCTCTTCTCTCTCTCTCTATTCTCTCTCTCTCTCTCTCTCTCTCTAGTCAGGTTTCCATGTTACAGATTATTGAATTTTTTTTTATGTTAATTTTACTACTTTTTTTCTGACATGTTATTTTTTATATGTTAAAGAACAGTTGTGAAAAAATTAAAATGTGTGCCTCGCATTATCTCTGTGACCTTTTACCATGTCCAGTTAATTTGTCTGTGTTTCTGACCAAACAGAGTTAGAGATGGGGGGAGGGAATGGTGAGTATATTTGCCTTTCATGCGATGAGTTCCTTTGTGCTTGTTGAAGGCATTCGTCACTTCCTGTTGATCGGATGTACTCTGTCTACCTCCTGTTCCTGGGTTAGCTGGCTGTTTCTCACATTCTGTTGCTGATAGTGTCGAGCTCTCCAAGTTTGAAGCCCTCCTGTGGCCATTTGTGTGCTGGCAAAGGTGAAGTTCTGGCATTTGGCTGGCCTCATTGAACAGCAAACAGAAGCTAGCATTAGCATTCACGTGAACAGTTCCCTCGTAGTTCATAGAGATTGTGATGCCCGGAAGATGCGAGTGGCTGGCATGAGGGAACAGTACTCCAACAAGGGCAAATTGTGGGAAAACTGGGCAAGTCCAGTCCCTTCTGCATCATTGTTGTCACTATCCCTTGATCGATGTCATACATTTTTGCTCTTTAAATAACAAACAAAAATATGTAATGAACTTTACAACTTTTGTTTTTCCATGCAGTTCCCTGGCCCTTGCCAAGCTTCTTCGTCATGCTATTATGACCAACGACCCACGGTTTCACAATATCATTGTACAAGGAGAACCAGTACCTTCAGCATCGACAGGCATTCGAACCCGATCCAGGCCAAGGAGTGTGAGTTCTTGTCTTGACTGATGGGGAAGTTTAGAATAACAAAGGAAGAAATGCACACGACTGTTTAACAGATTCTGTAAAGTGAAGGATTTTGTGTGTGAAAAATACTGACATGCATGTGTGCATGCACACATACATACATAGAGATATGTTCACAAGCAGATGCACAGTTTGATCTAATACAGACTGTGGAAGCCCATCCAAGACTTGACCATTGTTGGTTGTGTTTACCAGTCGATTAGTATCTGGGCTCCCCCTTTCATGAACTTTGCTTTTGATCATATTATTTGAATTAATTGGTTTGTTTGTTATCCTACAAACACTTCAGTTTGATGGTCAGCAGATACAGTACAGCATATACGGTCTAGTCTGCAGTGAGGCGGTATTGATGAACAAGAAGATGAAGAGTTTGGTTCCTGAGTGTGTAACGAGTCGTACTGATGTGACTGTGCCTGCAGCTCCTGAGCAGTGGACAGAGATCCCGGCCCTGGTGAAGATGTACAAGTTGCTCATCAATGAGCTGTCCCATCAGATCGAAACCTCCCTGGCCAAGCAGGAAGCTGATGGCGAAGATGAAGAGAAGATGACGATGACGATGATGAAGAAGTAGGTTTAAATGCATCAAATTGGTACACATACATTTTTTGCTTGATGGTTTTCCTGATGTGATACAATTCCAGAGTGGCTGACAACAGCTGTGTACTAAGCCAGCTCAGAATCCTTGTATGCATGGTCTGGTGGGGTGGGGTGGGGTGGGGGGGGATTTATAGACAAGCCCATATTTCAAAGCATGTGTGTTCAAATCTGTATCCTGCTGTGACAAAAATGTCCACAGTGATCCTTGTTTTTCTATCTTGAAAAGATTTATGGAATGTATTCACACATTCTTGTGAAGCTGCAGATCATGTTCTTTGTAGGTTTTGAGCGTTTTGCCTGTCATAAACCCTTCAACCAGGAGATGATTGTCATATGTAAACATACACGAGTATGATCGCAAACAGCGTTAGCAGGGCTGGTTTACTTTCTTAGAGGAGGAATGTCAGTTTGCTGCTATACAGAACAGGTGGAAAGTCTGTCATGCCATGACCATTGTGTTGGTTCTGCCTGACTAGTTGGGTGCAGCTGATGCTGTGAGCAGTGAAACAGGGGCACAGCGTGCGCGGGCTGTTAAGGTCATGGCTATTCTAAGCTGCTAGGTCTGTTGGCTATTTCTTCTTCATATAGCCAGTCCTCAACAGTCCCTAGGGACTTTGGCTCAGTCTTGCTGTGATCTTTCCTTTGTCTTTTCAACTCTGTATCGTCTCATGGAATACAGAAAGAACTTCAGTAAGGGCAAGATGCCTATGAGAAATTGTGTTTTCCAAGACAGGATAGGGGCTGGCTGCTGCTGCTTTTTTTCCATTTTTGCTACATCAATATAGAATTATTCAACTCTGTGTAGTCAATGCTGTCAGCTCCTTTACATCTTACTCGGTCTTTATAGCAAGCAGTGGAATGTGCAGCAAGGAGGAGCACTGATGAGGGCTCTGTAACAGCCAGCCATTTTACACCAGCGTAATCTGTCCCTGTCCGTCTGTCTTTCACCATAAAATCATCCAGAATGCATGGCCAGCCCTGCCGAATTTCCCCCCAATTTCTCTAGATTAGAAATTATTCCAAAAGTCGTAGATTTAAAGAAGATTCCAGAATTTCTGATTGAAGAAAGAGTGGACTTCAGGGTGTTATTTTTGAATAGGGAAGAAAATATAGCCATTGATTGAAGAAAGAGTGGACTTCAGGGTGTTATTTTTGAGTAGGGAAGATAAAGTATTGCCAAAGAGTCTTTGGGTTTGAGGGATGAGAGAAAGGAAAGAAACTTGCGGAAGAGACAAGAAAGAAAAGTGCAGTAGTGCTCATGTATTTTCTCCCGATTATTAATGTTCCTGTGATTTTTGTCTGTAGTAACTGTAAATGCTGAGGTTTTTGTTGTGGATTTTATTTTGTTGGGCACATATTTCCGGAGAGAAAGGTGATGTTGAATGAGGTGGATGTCCTGTGTTGTAAAATCAAGCATTAAAGCTGTTCCTTTTCAGAATGGCATTGAGGCAGATGACGACTTTGAAACTGAAGAGGTTGCTGGTCAGACGTTGGCGAGTCTGTTAGATGAGTTTGGCAGCAGCTATGATGGTATGCACTTTTTCACAAATTGAAAGTGTAGTCTGCATGTTTACAATAAAAAATAAGTGAAGGTGTTGCAAGTTTATGGTTTTGTTATGTTACACATGAAATTTGTTAAAATGTTTTATTGTGCAAAAAACTGGCGCCTACACATGAGTAGAGCTTAGAGAGATGAATTTTTGGTATTTTCCCAAAACCTAAATGGCTAATTGTCAACAAGTTTTAGTATATTTTCATCAAAGGGAAAGAAACAATAAGCTATGTCATTTGAACAATACACTTCCAATGATGCAGGTCAGGGAGGACCCAGTTTTTCAAGAGCTGTATTCAGATACAATAGCACATTGAGCATTGGGTCATTGGCAGCTGGCATCATGGGTTAAGATATGAGTTCTTGAGGACTTTCGGACGAATATGGAGTAAACACAGTAAACGTATATAGTAAAGACTACGTCAAATGTGTGGTGTGGAATAGACAGGAGTAAGCAGTCAAAAGCAACATCTGGTAAAGGTTGACAGACAGATATCCCACAGTGATATTCAGTCGTTGTAGCCACATCAGTTCTGCTATGCTGCTGGGTTATGTAGTGGCAGTGGTCAGTGGCTGTAGACACAGCAGCACCACTGTGAGCCTTTTCTCCCCACCAGAAAGCAGTGTAGTGCAGTCAAAGTTACTGCAGTGTGTGTGTGTTTTCTTCCCCTTGTTAGTGCTATGGTCATTAGCACTGCAGTTCTGCTGAGAGCTATGTCCTTGTTCCAGCCTTGATATGTGTTTGAAGTTTCTGCTGAAGTAAGTTAGTTTTCCTTTTACATGTATAATCCATGGTATGTACATCATGAACATATTCACAGGCAATCACAGATACATTCATATGCAGGGTTGATGTGCATATGCAAAACATATGCGTTGTCAGAGGAAGCCTGATTATGACCTCCCAGAAGTCTTTTTGAAATGGGCTCTGTAATGGGAGTCTTAATTTGGAGCACAAATTGTACAATGATACAGTGGACATGAGGGAGAAATCTCTTTGAAGGGAAATTGGGAGTTGATATGGATGTGCCATTGCATTTGTTCCTTTCTGGCACCAGCTTCATCAGAGTGACTGACTTGATCTGTGTAGCCTTGGGACTTGAAGATGATGAGGACGACGAGGATCCTGACACAGCCAACGACCCTATCATCAACAGGTGGATTTTACAGGTATGTGGATGAAAACCAATCGATCTGTGTGTATCTGGTACTGTTAAACATCATCATCAAGTTGAGGAAATGAAGGGTAGAAAATGGTGTACATTTCTCATGGACAGCAGCAGGCAACACAATATGGCTGGGCCGTCATGTTTCCTGTGGATCAGCATGTTTGCTGGTGTATGCTGCATTTGAAATTTGTTCAAAGTGTATACTAATTCTAATCAGGTTGTTGATGGGGGGAATTGTGATCGGGGCAAATAACATTGTCAAGGAATGCAATTCTTGTGTAGAAGGTGCGACATGCCCATACCTCCAAAACTGTGTTGCTTACAGCATTCATTGTCCTGGTTTTGATGCAGACATAGTGGTCGCAGAACAAAGGAAGAAATGTACAAGCAACTCAGTATGCAGTCTGCCTGGACATTCATCACTGAATCATTAGTTTTAGTACCACTTTCAATCAGAAATTACTCTTTAAGTGGTGCAGCCAGTATATCAGCTAGAGAGCAGTCAGTCAGTTGGACAGCAGTCGTGAGTAGGTTGGGTGGTACAAGGTAAATTTCCTGTCCCCCCTTTTTTTCAAATGGGAAGAGGGAGTAAGAAGATGTGTCTTGACAGAAAATTTTCACATAACCACAGAGTTGCTAATTATTCAGGGTTTATGTCTGACTTTAGTGCATGCCTTAGAGCCACACATTTCTCAAAGAGAGAACGGAAGTAGAATTTTTTAGATCATTTTCACCTCACTGTGTCGGAACATCTCGTACCAGCTCACAATGCTATGTTTTGGACACATGTGTCATTGACCTGGTTTTAAATACAATTGGGTCAGATTGACAGGCGTTACATGTGTTCGCCTGTTGTTGAGTAGAAACTGAACTTCCAGTCATTTGCCACATTAAAAAAAAGATCTATTAAAAAAAAAAAAAAAAAAAAGCAGCAGTAATGGAGAGGAAGGCTCTTTGAAGGTGTCAAATCAGCTGAGTGCTTGATGTACCATGCATCATGACTTTCACATGTAGTAAGTTTGATGGATGGTGCAAAAGGTTGCCTCGACAGAAACATTATTGACTTAATCATATGACACAGTGACGACTCTTGCCACCAGGAACTTGCTCAGAACGACTGTTCCTTCCACATCCAAGATTTTGTCATGGCCAAAGACTTGCGTGCTATATGATCAGGGGAAAATGTTTCCAGTTTTCTGATGGAACACATTTAATTGTCAGCAGCAGCTAACAGCACAGGAAGGTTCTTCAAGTGCATGTGTGTGACTTTAGAGACAGTAATGCAACTGAAATTGTATTTAAAAACAAATTTTTTTTTTTAAAGGAAAAAAAATCGGCAGTAGATGGTACTGAAAAAATTGAAAGGGGATTGACGGGTCTGTAACAGACGATTGTCGGATAGAAGAAAAGGCAGGGGAGTAGACCAGCATCTCCCCAAAGGGTTGTACAAAAGGCATTTCTCTTGATTTTCTTGCTGTATCTGTTGTGTGGTTCTGGCCTTCAGGTTGATGCATCATGCAAGATAGAACTGTAGAAGTCTTTGACAGGTTGGAAAGAAAACCAATTCCATTTTCTGTATGCTGGCTGGGTCAACGAAAGATCCGGTCCCTTGTAAATCAGGGTGTGATTTGGGATGGGGGACAACGAAACAAACAAAACTTTTGACAATCATAATTCTTGATGGAGTATTTTAGATGTAATTGGGGGGCAAACAGAACTTCTGACTATGATAATTTTTAACAGGTTATTTTAGCTTGGTGTGGACAAGGGAAAAAAGTTGATGTTGGAAAGATGTCTGTACTGGGGTGTCTCATGGTTTCTGATCAGTGCTTATCACGTTTATTTTCAGGTGTACTTGACGGAGTTCCTTCAGACATTATCCACCGACAACTGCTACAGTTTGTTCAGTGCGCACCACAACCCGGCCGAGATTCAGGTGCTCCGTCACATCAGCATCAACGTCTGACCTGGTCCGGCCATGGCTGACAAGTCACAAACTGCCTCACTCTTGTGGGTGCCACAGATGCCAGTCCAAGCTCCCTGTGTTGTGATTTCTATTCCATGAAGTTCGGAATCACATTCTCTCTTTCTCCTTGTCCTCTCGGAGTGTTCATTGTGAACTGTTCCATTTTATTCATGTGAATGCAGTTCCTGTACAGCTCAGCAGTATGCCTTTTACGCACTTATTCCAAATTTTACTCAAACTGATGACTAACGATCGTTTCCCATATACATAGTGCATGAAATGCCATCCTGTATAAAAGGTATGTCCTGTACAGGCTTGTTTATTTTGCATTTTATTGAATACTGGTCAGTTTTTATATTCATTTTTCCAGATGTTTGTTCCCCACATTGTATTTTGAATCTGGTTCGCTTTTATTTATGAATAAATGGGAGGAGAAAGTCAAAGTGAGTCTAAAAGAAAAGTATGTGTCTGCTTGCACAAAAAATGGGTGACTGTACTGTGTATAGACGAGTGGAGTGTGCTTGTGAGAAAAACCTTTTTTAGTGTATCAGAATGAGGCCATACATCTGTGGGGCTTTGTGTACATTAAATGTTGGTGGGTTTGGTTTTGTTTTGTTTTGCTTCTGTTTTTTTTGTGTTTACTTTTTTTTCACCGTTTTCAATAGCTGTAGATTTGTGAGGGAGATGGGGGTGTAAGTTGGTAAAAATATGACAGGGAATAGCCGATTTTGAAGCAGTACCTATTTTTACCACAAAAATGCCTGCCCACCATTGCCTGCTGATGATGATAGGAAAAGTAAGACATTGAGCATGATAAGAAAATAAAAATGATTGAGCGGCTCAGGGGCAGCTGAATCATCGGTGACAACCAAGAAGTGCATAGTGGATACTCTGCAAATGTGACTGGAGTGGATTCAACGTGGAATGACTGTAATGAGGGGTCCCAGATGGATACAGCATTGGATACAGCATTGGTGTGCTAGTCATCGCAGTGTAGGCGACCAGTCACAGTGGTCAGCAGCACGCTGCAGCACCACAGTGGGACACATGCATCAAAGTTCATCCCCTACTGGATTCCCCTACAAAGAAAAAAACGACCAAGGAAAAAAAAAAGATTAGAATTAGCAGATTTTCCTGTACTTTTTTGTTTGTTTGTTTTGGATAGTCTCCCAGTGTGAGGAAGCTTTAAAAGAAATGATCTGTTTAATTAAGGAATTGAGCTGAAATCCGTATTTAACTGTCTAATCATAGAGTGTGACTGTCATAACCATTGATTTATTGTATTTAGCTGTTCAGAGTGCTTACTGAAACTAGCAGGACGAATGAACTGACAGTTCTTACTGCATCATATGAGACCTTCGGATGCAAGATCGATATCTTTTGTGGTGCGGTTATTTTTTGCAGGTAGATTTATTTTGGGCCTAAAGATGTCGGTCAGTATTACAGTTTTCTAAGTTTTACTAATTTCAGGCTTCAAGATCAATCAGTTTCTTTCTTTCTTTCTGCAGGTGGATGTATTCTTGGGCATAATGATGTAAATCAGTATTACAGTTTAGTCATTACTACTTTTAGGCTGTAGTGAGAAATTTGTGTTTTTCTTCATTCTCTGGTAAACTTTGAAAAAAGTAAAGTGGGCTGAAAACTAAAGGAAAAAAAAGTTTTTTTTGCTGTTCTGTACGTGTCAATTTTAGCACAGAATCGTTTGTGTCTGTGCTTTAGGTTGTATCCCTTTTATGAAAAGCGCTTGCGCTTACTCATGACCACGACCGTAATGTCAGGAGGGAGGCTTATCGTTTTCTGGACCCTGGCCATGTAAGGAGGACCCGTAATGTGCTTCCTGATGGCTTACTGCTATGCTACAGTGTTTCACTCTTCTGGTGCTAGTTAAAAAAAAAAAAAAAAAAAAAAAAAAAAAAAGCGTGTTGTGGCTTGCTGGCAGCTCCACTCCCAAGTAAATCAAATTCTTGTCCTCTTGCCCACCTTTCCCTCGCATAGCATTTTCAGTTGTTCTTAGCATCTGTTTGTGCTTTGTTTATTGATGGTTAACCTTTGCTGTTTATTTATTTATGGTTAAGTTTTGCTGTTTGTTTATTTACAGTGAAGTTTTGTCCTGTTTGTTTATTTACGGTCAAGTTTTGTCTGTAACTGTTTCTTGAAACCTGCCACCTTTGCTTGCCCCACATAATAACACCTTTGCATGCCCCACATAATGACACCTTTGCATGCCCCACGTATTGACAATCATGTGTATTCTAGGTTGGTGAGGGAAAAAACTTTATAATTTTTCATTCTGCGTACATCTATGTGCAGCACTGGTGGTAAGCATGATTTGGCATGATCAAACTCAATCAGCTGCGCATTGCATGGGCGTGATGGGAAGTGGAATACTGTAACGGATCTAGCGCTGGAGTGCTGGATGAAATGTGCTGGAGATGACTTTTTTTCTCTGAGCTACCATCATCAGGTTTTTGATGATACCAGAATTTTCACACAATTTTGCTCATCAGTAAGTGATTGTTCAACCAACACCATGATCATAGGTTACGGGCCCAAGTCTTCGAGAGTTTGTCTTGCAAAGGTTGTGCTGATGTAATGTGTTATGCATTTGCTTCCTGTTGGCTTTCCAGAAACCAAACGAAAGAAACACAGTGGATAAAGGAACAATCCTAAAGACATTAGAGTGCAAAAACAAAACATTTCCACTTCACCTAGGAAAAGAGCTGTTTAATCTCAGACTTATGGGACTGAACATTGTTGAATTGTTTTTACTTAACTGTTGGTTTAAAATGTTCATTGTCACTGTTTATTATGACGTTTAGGGATGTTATGATAGAGGTACAGTGTGTTTGGTGTGGTATGGATTCTTCTGCATGAGTATGGGTTTGTGCATGTATGTGCACAGAATGTTCTTTCTGCATACGCAGGCTGATACTCCGATGGATACTGCCTGCCTGTGTAGACAGGCAATGGAGTTTTGTGTGTATGACCGTTTTTTATCCCACCATTAAGGTAGCCATACTCCATCATCAGGGAAGTTGCATGCTATGTGTAACATGTCATCCATACCAACAGCCAAACTGGCCTTCTCTTCCGAAAGTAGGTGATGGGATTTTATATTTGTGCAAGATGATGTGCGTGCGTTCACACACGGAACCTCAGTTTGTAGTCTCATTCAAAGCACTGTATGGGGAATGGAGTCAGAAATGGGGAGTTTTTATTATACTCCCTGTTTGGCTAGTATACTTACCATGTCAGACCATAGCAGGGACCATATAGCCAGATTGGGGATCCTGCACACCACTGCTGGTCATGTCTTCCTCGACATGCTCTTGCAACGGGTGGTGGAGCTCTGGCCGGAGGAGAGGACAGTGCTGTCTCAGTGTCCTCAGATGCACACGATTCTGATATACACCAGGAGACAGAATCTCGCTTGTTTGGCGATCTTCAGATGTCGCATCACCTTCGGCTGCGGTGGACAGCGCAGCCAGGAGCCACTTCAATTGCCTACTGGCCTGTAGAGATGCTGTCCTGTCACAGGCTGATCTCTACCCAGCGCTTAAGGCGGTCTTGCAGTGCATCTTGGGTCAGGAGCAGTCGCTCTTCGGCGACTATTTGCCTGCTGTCATTTCCCACTCGTTCTAAGAACGCAAACATACAGCATCTTTGCGGCCAGGCCGTCTCCTCAGCCTCGCCCTGCTAGACCCTCCTTTCCTTCCAACTTGCGGGGCATGGCCTGCCAAGCGCCCTAATACCTCCTATAGACCAAAGCCGAAGCTCCCCCAGCAGAATTTTCGGTTTGGCCAACAGGCACGGCCCCGGAGGTGACTGGCAGACTCGCCTACAGGAGAACGGGTACAGGCAGAACCCTCACTGAGACGTTTGGGCCTCAGCCCATGTATATTAGCAGTGTTACAGGGGGGTTCCGCCTGCCTTGGGCGCACAGACACCCCCCTCCCCAGTGAACCCTCCCCGGTCGAGCGGAGGCACTTTGCCGGGAAGTGGAAGAACTTCAAAAAGGGGTCATCTTGGAGATCTTCCTCTGTGACATAGCAAGCCACCAAAGTGTTGTCCACCTCATTGTGGTCCCCAAACCCTCAGGAGGAGGGAGGCCATCCTCGACCTCTCTCCCCTCAACACTCCGGTGGAGGACTTATGGCCAATCTCTGGTGGGACTACCCCACTGACCATATCTCCGGGTCTCGGCCACAGGCATCGCTTCAGTCGTGGAGTCAGAACCAATGTCAACTCCAAGGGAAAAATCCCCCAGTACCGAAATTCGAACCCGCAACCCCAGGATCACGAGTCCGGCATTCTACCAACTGAGCTATTCCAGCCCCTAGAATGTCTGTTTTTATTGATATGCATGCTGGTTGATTGATTTGTGTAATATTTGTGTTGATCTGATTGTGTAGTATTCATGGTTGATTGATTTGTGTGGTATTTGCTGTTAGCTTGGGAAAATCCCGTCACAGAGGTTTTGGATACCATTGTACCCACAGCTTAAAATGACATTAACGCAAGCGCACACACACACACACACACACACACACACACACACACCATTAAAAGCATTTAACAAATGTGGTGAGCCACAACAACAGGGTCAATCAGATTTTAGCCAATATTTTTTAGTTTTATCACTGAATGCAGACTAGTCCATGTAGAATACACTGCAAAGTTCTGAGTCTATTGTTTGCAGCATTTTCCAACAATGTTTTAGTGAACTCTTTAAATCTGCTCTCTTTTTTTTTCTTTCTTTTTTTTTCTGGTCTGGTTCACTGTATGATTTGCTGTTCAAAAACATGATTGCATAACTGAGGGTTTTTCAGCTTTTCCTTTCTATCTTAAATCAGAGGAACATCTCTAGTTTCTGTGAACTATGGTAGTGATGGCCTTGATTCTTCTGGCCCCTCTAGCATTATGTCTTAATGTCCGTGTAACTTTGTATTTTTGCCCGACACTTATAGAGTGAGACATGTGAACAGTAAAACACAAAGTATGTTTACGACTTTCGAGTGATCATCCTTCGTGTGTCCTTCATTTAATGTCTATCCACTATACGTGATACTAGACAAAATATCATCTTTGCGGCCAGGCCCCCTCCTCAGCCTTCGTGTGCAGCCCACAGGATGTTCAGGAAGGGCTGGTTATCCGGAAGTTTGTTGTTTTTTTTTTTATTTAGCAGCCTCATAGAGGCTTGCTGGAGTAGCCTGATATTTTAAGTTCTTGTCTGTTTTATGGTAATTTGTATGTCTGACTGGTCATCAGGTTTTATTTGTGGTCAACTGTACACAGATGAAATTTGTGTTCAAGGAGCATTGGAAAGGACACATGCCCGTTTCCTTTCATGACATTATTCTGTTTTGGAGAAGATAGAAGAAGTTGACAGACATTTCAAGGATTTTTGTGTGTCGGTCAGCTTACACAAGCTCATTGTACAGTTAAACTTGAATATTTATCTTTCAAAACGGAGTGACTGAGAGTGGAAAATGAAGCAAAATTTAGAAAGAGAGGGGGTTAGTTACTGCCAAGGACACAGACAGAGTACAGGACAAGACACGGTAACTAAACCCCTCTGTTTCTAAATTTTGAATCTTACAGGTTCATGTTCTGTCAGCAATAAATACATTTGCGAATGTCATTTATTTGAATATGCATGCATGTTTTTTATTTGAATAAACAACAGTCGAAATTTCCAAATGTGATAACAGTGCAAACTTGAATGGTAGCAGAATGAGGTACTGACTGGAATATGGAATGGTGAGGTTCTTTTTTTCAGGATGATAGTTACCAACATCACATATTGTCTTAATTCATTTGCAGACTGATGGCCATTTTTGCAATAAAGAACAAAATCATTGATGGGAGCAGCATACTGTCTTGGTATATGCATGAATGCTTTTATGTTGTCTAATCGAATTGGTGTCAAGAACCAAGATTTGATGAAAAATCCAGTTGAAGAAAACTTCATTCAGTTGCCTTCGAACTGACCATATACTAAAGAATTTCTTCAGGATTAAGTGCACATACTTGAGTATACATAGATATACTTAATATACATCCATGAACAGAGCATGGTGTACAAAATATTTTTAAGCTTCGCTGAGGCGCGTATGTTTTCATGCGCATCTTGTGTTGGTTTGTCAGTGAAATGATGCAAACATTACAGAACCTGTTGTTGGGAAATTTGATGAAGGGATGGAACTTCACCCAAGGACGAATTCCATGACATTTTGGTGCGGAGCCAGGTCAAGCTTGTTTTTCTTTTTTTTTTTTCCCCAATGCAAGATTGGAGGCTGTTTTTGGACATGTTCAGAGGTACAGTTTGATCAGAGGGTTGGTCTACTTTGGTGTGGGTCTGTGCTCTCCCCAGATTCTAGTTAATATGCTTATTTTTTCCTTGTTTGTGTGTTCTATCCACCCTCAATTTACCTTGCCAGTTTTACCTTATACATTCAAAGTCAAGGAATAAGGATTCAGTTTTACTTGACAATTTCACAATTATTGTCGGACGAGAATAATTTATGAGCAGAATGGACTCGGCCCACCCAGTTTGATTTCCAAGATTATTCTCCAGTCTCGGACGTATCTCCACCAGCCAAAGAAAGGTGTGCATTAGTGATGTTATGTGTTTTTTATGTCGGCATCATCAGATAATTCACACAAGTCATTGAGCGTTAATGAAAAGGAAATCCTGGACAATGCCAGTACCAGTTAGAATTTTGGTATCTTACTGTCAAATTCCAATTTCATTCCGATTTTCTATGACTTTTATATGACTGGCTAAAATGGTTAAATTCCATGATTTTTACTATTCTAGAAAATCAGTTTTGAAATTCTGTGATCTTTCCATTTGCAATGGTCCTGCATGTGCATGCACATGCACAGAGACGCTAAAAAATGTATAGTCATTTAGAAAACCAGCTTGTTTATCATATACATGGACATACATTACAAAATAGACAAACCCAAATCCAGAAGCAGTGAATGAACTACCTTTTGCTGATGACCAATCCCTTACACATGGAAAAGAAAAACAAATTCAGGAACACCCACCACCACCTGAACACCGTATGGCATTTAAGATCAGTGTTGGCAAGACAGAGGTAATGGAAGTCTGTAGAAGACATGGTTACTTCATGTAGAAAGGCAAAACTGAAACGAGCAGGCAACTGGAATATCTCTGAAGTATCTTCACTGGAGATCGAAGGCTCAACAGGGAAGTAGGGATGAGAGTGCAGAAGGCAAGATACTTCAGGGAGCCATGAACGAGACCAGGTGCAACAACAGCGGTGACACGAAGATCAAGGAAATGGTGGGTACAATGCCAATTCTCAATTACATAGAACAGCAGGGGGTACAATGGTTGGTCACCTTTCATAAATGCCGATCTCCCAGACAGCCTTTCGCACATACATGCGACTTTCTGGTTCCAAGGCCAGCAAGGAAACCCTGATGGTATTACACCAACACAGACTTTCAAATTGGTGGTGGGTGGAGAGCTCATTCTTTGCACAATGCTGTAGATGGTGATAGTGGAAGAAGAAAAGTAAAGTATAACTAAAAGAAATGATGCTCATTCACAAATGGATGGTATCATGTTGTTTTTCTCAATGTCATAGTTACATGGTTATATGTGTGTGTGTTTGTTGTTTTTTCTTACCTAACCAAGTTTGTTTGCAAAATATGTTTCACATGGTAATGTGCACCACTGAATATAGCCATATGTGACAATGTTGGACTAGAAAGTGCATAGGGTAAGTTTCCTGTATAGCTCCAAGTCACAACAGGTGCTTTGGGACAATAAAAGAAAAGAACCAATTTAGGGACAACGTTGCCAGGTGGCCTTGTAACTTGTGGATTGCAACTGCAAATGATGGATCTTGATATAACCAAGTTTCATAATGTTTGGAGGATTATACGTCAATTGCTTTTCGTCAGTTGCTATAAATGGCTGATCAAGCAAATGTTGCTTTTGTTATGCTACAGCTTTTCTCATGCTTATGACATGCTCATGGATATGTTTACAGATGGACTCTCCTTAAAGCAAATTGTATATACACAGAAGATGCTGACCATCCTATCCATTAACATTACAGATGTGGAGGAGTGGGTTTATTTCCAATCAAAAATCTAATTTGTTTTTACTCCGGCCAGCTCATATGGTTCAGCAAGCTAGGGCTCAAATGCGAAGACTGGAACCACACTGCAGTTGAACCCAAATAATGGATGTGTTTCAAAGATCTGCTTAAATTTCCTGACCAACACTGCAGGTGTCTGTATATCTCAGTCCTGGTTGATGGCAGAATGTTTTATGAATAACATCTTTGACCAGAATGGAACTCTATCGAATTATATTCATCTTATCCTCACTGATCATAGAATGGTTTCAAATGTTCATGGTGATTCCATTTTCTTCATTTTCTCCACGATGGCGCCCATGGTTAGTTCACATCAGGGTCATTAGTATTGGCAAGTTCATGGGGACTGTTGGCTGAAGTGGAGGCGCCTGCTTGAAGGGGATGCTCAGTCACGCAGGTCATGCCGCATGACAGGCAGTTATTGTCAGTAAAGGCCTTCATGGAGGCCGGTCCTCTGTATGATGGAACTGAAGACACGCGACGGAGATAATTTTCTAGCAAGGCAGTTCTCCTTAGGTTGGTCGCCCGCAAATGATCAACACTGATTGCCTCCTGCAGACTGCTGATACCAGGGCTGACACAGCACTAAACTGGGTGAGGTTACGCATGGGCAGCCAGAAAGGGCTTTGCAGGAGTAATGCCTCCTTAGATGGCAGAGAGGGTGAGATGGGCGAAAATAAGAACGACACAAGATTTCAGTTGGATTCAAGAATACTCTGATCCCAATCATTTTCATGCACGAACAAAAATACTGTTTGAATGAATTTTGGTTTAAAATGTGCTCTTGCCATAGTATAAATGAAGCACAGACAAAAAAAAAAAAAAAAAACCTGGTTTGAGAAGTGGATTCAATTGGATTTAAACATATCAAAAGCAAAGAGGAAAGGAAAGGGGGGGGGGAGTAGTAAGACGCATTTGAGCAACCATTTGGCATCTCTTTATTAGCTGGAGCCCATTTGTCCAAGTTCCCAAGTGTATGGTAAGTATTTTTGTCATCTTGAATCTAATGAATACAGCTTTAATTTACAAAATTAGATCCTCCTCAGCCTTCCTCGTGAGGAGCTGCCAGAGCTCAAACCACTAATCTGAATCTACAGTTAATGTGACAACCACTCGACTGTCGCGCCATGATGATCAATGGATGACCCCTGTGTATCCATTAGAAACATCTTCACGCACATACATATCAAAGTAGAATATACTGTTTTTTGTTGTTGATTTTTCTAATACACAGTAATAATCCTGTGTCCCAAACGTTGGCCCGCACGCATCAAGGGAGAATAAGCTAAACACATTCCCCTTTTATGCCGATTGTAATCATATGAACTTTCATTTAAAAACAAGCAGGTACAATATCAAAGGAGAATTTACCAATAGCACCTTGTCCCCCAACCTGTTGTCTCCTCCCATTCCGTCCCCCCTCCCCCTTCCTTCCTTTGCCTCATCCTCCCTCTTCCCTCATTCCCCCTTCTTCCCATTCCCTCAACTCGCATTAACCATTCTCCTTTATTGTCTCTCTCCCATTATCCTGGCCCATCCTTCTCTCCCGCACCCCACCTTCCCCTTCCCTGACACTGCTGTAAAGTCGTATTTTTCAACGCATCTAGTGCGACTAGAACGAACACACACACACACACAAAGTACTCTTGATGGCTCTAGTAAGCTATTGAGTCACCCTGGCCAATTTGCAGATCAGACGAAAACTATGGATATGTGTGAGGAACAGCAAAGACGAAATACAAAAGTCTGCGCGAACAGAATGACAGACCAGATGCTTTTTATTAAGGTCTGCTACATTCAATTGTAATAGTAGTATTCCTGGTCCACATTAGTAGTCGACGTCACAGTAGAAATTGTATTAGTATTTATCATCGTAGTGGCAGAAACAGCAGTCATAGTCGTCGTCATAGCAGTAGAATTAGTAGCAGCAGTTGTCGCCCTTTTTTTTTTTTTTTTTGTTGTCGTAGCAGCAATAGTAGCCATAGTGGTAGCAAATGTCGTCTTCGTCATTGTCGTCATAGTGGAGGTAGTTCTCTTAGTTCTTCGCACACGAAACATGGTGTTTTCAATGTATACGAACGTTAGCAGTATAAACGCCAACGGCGAGATGACTATGTCTTAGAATTCCACCCTGGTTGATGTTGCCGAATGGTCGGATTAAAAATGTGATTAACAGCTTTTCTAGCACCAAAGTGATTCGCTTTTGAGGTACTCAGTATGCTGATGAGTCGTTCTGCCTCATCTGGAGGAGCTCTGATGGAAACTGTAGATGTATGTAAGGTGCAACACACACACACACACACGCGCGCGCGCGCGCGCGCGCGCGCACACACGCACGCACACACACATACACACACATGCACGCATGCGTGCGTACACACACACACACACACACACACACACACACACACACACATGTGCATGTACACACAAATAGGACAGATCATGCTTTATGGATTAGATTATAAACAAGCATGTCCACATCAAAGAAGAACACATACTAATGTTTCTTTGTACACTAGTCGGTTATATGCAGGTATCATGAACATGAGCACACACACACATCCATTGAAGGAAAAATTACTGTTCTTCATTATAAAACTGTCATAATCATACTATCTTTTAAAATTTCGCACACAAAGGCGAATCTATTATTGCATTATCTTTTCACATGTATGTTAGTGGTTGAATCGTGTGTATCTATCATAAACATGTGCATGCACATATACATCAAAGCAAATGAACTGAATTTTCGTTTCGCATCAGTAGTAAAGGAGGAATCGTGTATTCTTTGTAAAAGCACATTCCCACATCAAATAGAAATAGAATAGATATTCTTTTACACTGGTCATAATTGATGAAATCATTTTGAATGAGTACATGCACTTATATTAAAGAATACACAAAACCTATGTCCTTTCGGAAACGTCATGACAGATTAATCACGTGAACATAATTATCATAAACATGGGCACATCGCGCGCGTGCGCGCGCGCGCACACACACACACACACACACACACCCTGAAGGAAAAGACACATTTTCCTTAATCATCATTACAGATGATCATGTATATCTACTGTAACCATGTGCATATGATTATACACGAAAGGAGATTACATTTTACTTACACACTGGTCATGATGTATGAATTCTATGCATTCATTACAAATGTATGCATAAACACAATGAAGCAGAATACTAAAAATCATACTTTC
Source organism: Conus betulinus (assembly GCA_016801955.1). Classification (NCBI taxonomy): domain Eukaryota; kingdom Metazoa; phylum Mollusca; class Gastropoda; order Neogastropoda; family Conidae; genus Conus; species Conus betulinus. The sequence goes on along the minus strand of JADBJO010000348.1, from coordinate 640,921 downwards.
TTCAGAAATCCTTCACAGAGGCAGAGGAAAAAAAAAAACATGATTGAAGCTTTATGTCAATCTATGATATGAGGGTAAATGTTTGATAATAATGACGGGGGAAAAATGCCGTTTCCATTCCAGTGTCTGTTTCTAAATGAGCATATTGAGATGCAAATGCGATGATTTTAACGCTCAAATCAATCCATATTACATATTCTCTTAATCTGGCATTTTCTATCATCATTTACACATACAAATTTCTGGCCTTCTTATCTTTATTTATTTGTTTGTTTGTTTTACTCTTCCCACTATTTTTCTATCATAGCAGTGTATATCTGTGTCCACACCTATTAATCAAAAATGCAAGCAAGAGGAAATTTGCAGGTCAACACATTTTCATCCGATCTCAAATACTCACTGTTTTTGAATAAGTAAGAACGTCCCATCTAATCAGCTCTTGATTGACGGGCGCATCCGCTTGGTGACCTGTGCAGTGTAACACCATGACGGGCTTGATTTTCAGTTATTCTGCCTGATGTATGGGAAAAGAGGCATTTTAGCTCTTCCATCATCGGAAAATCTATCACTGTGTTTGAGGTAATTCTATGTTATGAATATCTCTGCTTCTCGTATTTGAAAGGGACTTCGACTGTTTACAGATGTAACTGTATTCTTACACAGCCACTGTTTCCATAGCCGATGTGCATGATTTTGTTTCGGCGGCTTGGCGAGCCACCAAAACATCATGTGACAGAGCGCATGAAATTGCTGAGTGTCTGTAATCAGCTGACTGAGAAGCGCATCTTACGTCAAATGGAGAACCGGGGAATGGAGACCGTTTGAAAAAACAGCTCGACGAAACGTAATGATTTTTTTTCGTCCATTTAGTTCCCATACACAATTTGAGCACTTGAAAAAAGCTAATTGTTCTGTAATGACAGGCCCGGTGTGCCGACTCGGTTACAGTGTTAGTGCTCACAGGTCAGTCGCTTTTGCGCATAGCGGAGATGCTCAAAATTCCGATTTCAGTTGATTATTAATTTGACCAACCATATCTTAAATCACGAAGAAATACAGGCGACATGATGCAAGCCTTTAACATACCAAGTGACTTGGACAAAAAGAGATTTTTTTTTTTTAATATACATAACGATACAGAACAGTTTTCTGACAAAATAAGGAGTGGCACCGACAAACTTTTTTTGTTTTTAATTAGGTATTTAAGCACTCATTATATACGTTAAAAAAATGTTTCAGTAACTGTGCGGCTTCATATTGGAATGCACTTCCCACGGAAGGTAAAACAGTTTGCTTAAACGATTAAAAAAAAAAATCATCAGAACATGGGAAAAAAGTGTTAAGAGAACGGGAAGTTCTAGTGATGTGATGGGTTTAATGTTTAACTTTTAACAAATCTTAAATAAATGTCAGCGAACCGCCCGGAGAAACGTGGACAAACGAGTCACAAGACAACACACAACGCGTTTCGACATCTTAGGTCTTCCTTAGGTGAAACAAAGACGAACAAAATAACGAAAGTGCACTTTCGTTATTTTGTTCGTCTTTGCCTAAGAGGTCGAAACAAGTTGTGTGTTGTCTTGTGACTCGTTTGTCCACGTTTCTCTGGGCGGTTCGCTGACATTTATTTAAGATTTGTTTAGATTTCCACCTGCAGTCGTTTCACTTTGCAGCTAGTTTAAATTTTTAATTTTTTTCATATCTTTTGACAACCCCAGAGAAAATGTGCGCAACTCCAGCATGTACGTCAGTTATAGATGCCACTGGGACATTCAAAAAGAGCAAAGCTCAATGTTGTCCAAAGAACTGAACTGAAGTGAACATTGTCTGCTGTTTTGTGACTTGTCTTTTTGAGAAAAAGATTGCCGTCTATACCCTCACTGGCATGTGAAGAGCTGCTTTCATTAAAATATTGAATTAGTCATGCCTAGTATTTTCTGCAGCTGGAAAGGCTTTGACGGAGTAGTATCAGGGGTAATAGTATAGGGACTGGCTCAAGCTTAACTCTTGCAGTATACATTTCAGTGCTCTTCGAGATGTCTGCCATTTCCATGACATGCTCTGATTATAAAATTAATCATCAAAAAATTGTCACTTGAATTTGAAGTCAAGTCCAGGAGAGTTTTGAATGACAATGTCTCTTTGCAGGGGTCAGTGCCTGATACTTTTTGTGAGCTGTCAAAGCAATTTACATCAGTTTATAGTTACAGGCCTTTCATTTCCAAAATGGTTTCAACTGCTCTGCTTCCATTTTGCTGTGATTTCAGACTGGTAACATGTAGAACATCAGTGGTCTCTTGCTGATTATGATAGACAACATTTTTTTTTTTTTTTTTTTTTTTTTAGTTAGAGGAATTCTTTGAAGTAATATAACTACGAGAGGAAAATCTCCATAGTTTTCATCATGACAGACTAGTTGCAAAGTGAGACGATTGCAGGCGGAAATCTAAACAAATCTTAAATAAATGTTAGCGAACCGCCAAGAGAAACATATAGACAAACGAGTCACAAGACAAAACATAACACGTTTCAACCTCTTAGGTATTCTTCAGGCAAGACACAAACAAATAGGACAATGAAAATGAAATGAATGATGGACTGTTTTACGTCAATGGTGCACATGCTTAGCCTGGCCTATGGTCATTCCACACTGGCCAGTGCACTAGCATTGGCTTTTCTTCTTCTTTAGTGTGTTGGTAGATGGTGCTGTTTTAATTCAGGTGATGGTGAATTCCACAGGTTAGCAACTTTATCACCAGAAAAATATTTATGTTTGTATTGATATGCTGAATGTGTACTTTACCCTCTTGATTCCTTGTTTTCACATATAATAAGAAGAAAAAATATCTAAAAAGTGAATATCCTCTAAGTTATGTGGGTTATTTTAAAGATCTTAATAAGATCTCCTTTCATACAGCTTCCTTTTAATCAGTATAAATTCAGCAATCTTTATCTTGATAATTATTCTTTTGCATTCTTTGACCATGTTGTTTGATGATTTTGTACTCGGTCAATAGGTTGAGAATGACATTTAAGATACGAGTATCAGTTTAATTCTCATACTCTAGATGCAGGTGAACCAGTGACTTATTTGATGATAAGAATGTTTCCTTGTCTTAAGAATGAATATTGGTTTAATTATGCTGAGCATCTGATCCGCTGTGTTGCTCACTTTTTGACTATATATGTATGTGACAGGTCAGTATTTATCATATGTAATACCGGTCTTCTAATTCATTGCAGAATGTAATTTTTTGTTTGTCCTTTTCCAGTTTTATGTTATAATTACATTCAGCATTATTTTTCCCGTATGCATTGTTTTGTATACATGTAGACATGAGGAAATATAAATTCCTGTCATCTAATACCACTTCTGAATGTCACTGGAGTCATTTTGGATGGCACTGTCTTCTGACACTTTTTTGTTTTAATTTTAGAGACAGGAGCAAATATTCTGCATATGGTTTTGACATACTTTGGTAGATCATTTATGAAAATAATAAACAAAACTGGACTAAGGATGCTTCCCTGAGGGATTCCACTTATACATCAGTTTCTGTAAAATACACTGAACCCATTGCTTTCTTCACTTTGCTTTCTAATTCTTCCAGTAAAATCTGCTTTTGTCCAAGAAAATTAAACCTTGCAGCATTACTGGAAAACAGGCCAAAATGTAAATAAAAACACACAAAAACAAAGTATGAATTAACATAGATTCTCTCTGTACAATATAAAACAGACAAGCACATTTTCAACAAGTGGTCTTCATCAGACATTGTAAGTAGTAAAAAAAATCTAAAGATGTGACAGCTATCAGGAAAGTATCTTTTTTTTCTTTTTTTTTTTTTAAAAACATTTTGTGTTAAGATGATCATCTGTACGATGGGAAACAAATCTTAAATAAACGTTAGTGAACCGCCAAGAGAAACGTGGACAAATGAGTCACGAGACAAAACACGACATGTTTCGACCTCAGGTCTTCTCGAGGCAAGACACAAAGAAATAGGACAATGAAAATGAACAAGTTTGTCACATAGCTTTGTCTCTGTTCACTTGCAAAGCGTTGAAAATCTTGTTCAAATTTTGTTCAAAATTTTATCAAAATTCTCCAAATGTGTCCCAACAGCAGAATGAAATCTCTAGCCAAACATAGCCAAAACTGGAACTTAGGTATATTCGCAGCAGGTGTGCTTAACTCTGAAAAACTATTTTATTCAGTAAGCTTGTAGGGATCTTCTAGCGGTGTTTATGTGTCTGCTATTGCTGAAGGCCTGTTGCTGTTTACATGCTGGTCAGGCGCCTTTATGCATGGCATCTTAAAGAAATGTGTGGGATTGTAACCCCAAAAATGTTTGAGTGGAGTTGGCATTGTCTTTTAAATAAGGTATTAAAGGCTGTCCAGAGTTACAGATAACCTTCATTGAAAAAAAAAAAAAAAACAAAGAAACTAATAAATAATAATAAATAAATGAATACATAAACAAATTCAAAACAGAAAAAAAGGTGAGGAGGAAAGCTCAACTCAGCATGTTTGAATAATTTTCACACTGGAAAACTTCTGTACGTTAGACAGTGAGTTTGCTCTTTTTACTTTAGATGAAGTTCACCATGCTTATGATTATACACATGTGTTTCTTGAAAATAATTAATTCCAAAGAAAGATGTGGGGAGCAAACTGAAAAGCCCATGGAAATGGAAATCAGTTTTAAGATTTGCGCTTTGGATAAAATTTTGCAGTTAGCAGTCCAACTCTCCACATTTCGGGTTTCGGTTTTGGGGGCTGGAGGGGACGAGGAGGAGGGACAGGGTGGGGATGGGGTGGCTATGTATCACAAATTGACAAACTGCTATCAAAGTGTATTTGTGCAAGTGTTTGAAAGATTTTCAGATCCTAAAAAAAAAAAAGACGGTTGTCCTTTTAAGTGAAAGGTGTTACTCATTCATTTGTTGTTTGCTTTGCAGCTCCCGAATGCCGGGTGTGCAAGGAGTCATCTGTGTTGACAGTAATGGCTTGCTGTTAGGTGGTGAGTTGATTTCTAATGTTCTTCACAGCGTATAAAAATATGTTACGATGACAAAACCAACGCTGTCTGTTCTTTGAATACATTGCTATTTGGGGAGTTGCCGTACTCATTTAGCGTTCACTTTCTGGATTAAAGAATGACAATGGTCATAAAGACTGTAAAGTAGTTCCCTCTATACAGATATAAAAAAGATAAAATTTGCCATTAGATCTTGCGCATATCCTCCTTTACTTGAATTGCAGGAAGAGCACCAGTGGGGTGGGGGTAGGGATATGATGTCACAGCATGCAGTAGTTCAACTTTGCCCCCTCCGTTAACTTGATGAAAAAGCATAAAATATGCGCTCAGGTGCTTAATGCTTGGCTGCCTCTGAAAGGAAGCTTGTCAGAGATTGTCATTTTGTGGTAGGATGGGGACTGCACTTTGCAGACAGACTGTGAGAGATTGTTATATCTTTGTGGTAGGATGGGCACTGCCCTTTGCAGACAGAAGACAGACTGTGAGAGATTGTTATATCTTTGTGGTAGGATGGGCACTGCCCTTTGCAGACAGACTGTGAGAGATGGGCTGTGGTAGGATGAACGCTGCTCTTTGCAGACAGAAGACAGACTGTGAGAGATTGTCATATCTTTTTGGTAGGATGGGCACTGCCCTTTGCAGACAGACTGCGAGAGATTGCTATATCTTTGTGGTAGGAAGGGCACTGCCCTTTGCAGACAGACTGTGAGAGATTGTTATATCTTTGGGGTAGGATGGGGACTGCCCTTTGCAGACAGAAGACAGACTGTGAGAGATTGTCATATCTTTGTGGTAGGATGGGCACTGCTCTTTGCAGACAGAAGACAGACTGTGAGAGATTGTCATATCGTTGTGGTAGGATGGGCACTGTCATATCGTTGTGGTAGGATGGGCACTGCCCTTTGCAGACAGACTGAGAGATTGTTATATCCTTTTGGTAGGGAACTAAGGAAGGGCACTGCCCTTTGCAGACAGACTGTGAGAGATTGTTATATCTTTGTGGTAGGATGGGCACTGCCCTTTGCAGACAGAGACCGATGTGAGAGATGTCATATCTTTGTGGTAGGATGGGCACTGCCTTTGCAGACAGATTGTGAGAGATTGTTATATCTCTGTAGTAGGATGGGCACTGCCCTTTGCAGACAGAAGACAGACTGTGAGAGATTGTTATATCCTGGTGGTGGGGACTGCTCTTTGCAGAGAGACTGTGAGAGATTGTTATATCTTTGTGGTAGGATGGGCACTGCCCTTTGCAGACAGAAGACAGACTGTGAGAGATTGTTATATCTTTGTGGTAGGATGGGCACTTGTTTATATCTTTGTGGTAGGATGGGCACTGCTCTTTGCAGAGAGACTGTGAGAGATTGTTATATCCTTGTGGTAGGATGGGGACTGCCTTTTGCAGACAGAAGACAGACTGTGAGAGATTGTCATATCTTTGTGGTAGGATGGGCACTGCCCTTTGCAGACAGACTGAGAGATTGTTAGATTCTTTTGTAGAATGGGCACTGCCCTTTGCAGACTGACTGAGAGAGATTGTAACATATGTTCGTGGTAGGATGGGCACTGCACTTTGCACACAGATCTGACTTACTTGACTGGATCCTCCTCTTCATTCTGACTAGAACACAGAACCTTTGCTGCAGATCTCCAATGTGATCCATCTTGGGTTGTCTTTTACTGCCCCCAGGACTGATCTTTTGCTTCCCCCTGTTTCAGCCCAGGCACAGGCAATTCACAGTGTGCACACATTGTGGGATCTAGAAGAGTTAACCCCCCCACACACTCACTCCCCAACCCTTCAAGAAGAAAATTGCACTACTGTCAAGCAACACTGGTGGTGGTCAGTGGTGCCTTTTCTGATCCAACATACACAGGACACCAGCTGCTAAGCCCCCTACTGATGACAATAATTGTTTAGGTACAAAAGCAAGTGTGCATGAGCTTTCTCCTCCTGTGGGTCCACCACATCCATCCAAAGATGGTTCCCATGCACTTGCCAGTATTGGCAGTAGACATGAACTCACCAAGGGCATAGAACAGAGAGAACATAGAAACTTGGGTCACCGTGAGGGCAGGGCATGAAGAGCCAAAGAACTTCAAAACTTTTTATGCTGAGATGATGATCATGAAGAGGATGCTGTAGATTTCCATTCTGGTCTAAGGTTGCATGGCAGGGCTGTACTGTACACTTGCTTTCATGATATATCTTGGGGTTGATTAGGCCTGAGAGATAAACACAGCTGCAGTTTTGGTCAGGAAATTTGAGCAACACCCTTGAAGACACATCCATTAAGTGGATGAAACTTAGTTAGGTGATAGTCTTACCAGTTCAGTCCAGCAAAAACTCCAGGTAGGTGTTGGTTGGGGCTGAAAAATTGCAGAAATGATTGGGTCTAATGGGAATTGAAACGCACATCCTTCAGCCAGCCAGGAATCTACAATGCTGCCTGTGTAGAAAAGGAAAGGGTGTGTTTAGTGCAGTGACAATCAAGATTAATGAATAGTGGCTCCGATTCATTTTTTTTTTTTTTTTTTTAACTGATTTTAAAAAACTGATCAGATTGTGCATACGTGCCATGCTAAGTCTGCTGGCTGTCTGAAAAATGAGTGCAAGTGTTGACTCGATTTCTTTAAACGTTGATCCTTAAGACGGGAAGTCTGGAACTGAGCCATCAGAATGTTTTGGTTGCATACATTTTTTTTTTTTTTTTCAGTCAGAGGTCGAATATCCAAGTTTGCCTCAGGCCCGGTGTCATCCTTGACTGAGCTGGCATCCACCCTCCATCCCAAGCTTTACAGCGGTCCTGTCGTCGTCGTGGAATCTCAACAAGGGTGACTACTGAATTATTGTTTTCTGTCTTGAATCGGTCTTGCAGTCGTTCCCTACTGTGGGTTAGTAATGGAGTCTGCATCATTTTCTCAGTGGTGTTACAATTTGTGCGTGTGTCGTAGAAAGAATGAAACAAAATGGTCAGGAAAAGAACAGTGCTTAATTAAAGTATTTGTATCCAGACCTGTTTGTTTGTTTTTTTTTTTTTTTTTTTTTTTTTACTACATCTGGCCTTTCACTGTTCCAGGGATTGCAATCTTGCTGTGGTTGGAGGGCTTGCGTGATCTAGTGATCCCTTGGACTTTGCTTACAGGGGCTAATTTTCCAAAATGCTTCTAGGCTGGCATAGCCAAGTTCCTGACTGGCTTAAGCACAATGTGATTAGAGTTGATGCGGCTGATAGAGATCCCATGTCAGACAGGCCAAGATTGAGGGCCCTGACAAAGTGTAACCTCCCTTTTTCCTGCGTTGACTTCTGCCTGTTGTTAAAGGTTTTTCTACCTTCCCTCAACTCCTCTTTTCCAAGTCGTTCTTTCATCTGCAGTCTTGTTTACACCCACTGCATTTGGCTTTTAGTGCAGCCTGTAATGGAGGGGAATGAGAGCTTGGTGACTGAAAAGAGCAGGTGCTCTCAACACATTTCTTTGGCTCCAAGCTTGGACATCCCCCTCCAAGACACAAGGCACACATTGTTCTATGTGTATCAGTTGGCTACCCCTGCTTACCAAGTAACCCTGTAGTGCTATGCTGTCGGTTCCTGGGAGCAGGTTATGACCATGGAGGACAGGCTAGTCACTTGCCGTTCATTGTATACCCCTCCTGAAGACTGGAAGGGATCAAAACTCGAGTGCCTTGGACCTGGCTGCTCAGTTGGACTCCTTGCTGGTCGGTAAGGGAAGGATGAAATCTGAAAGTATACAATCTGTATTTAGATTTTTTTTTTCTGTCCCCCCATCTGTGCCCCCTCAGTGGCATTGCCGCCATGCCACTCATTTTGACCCCCCTGTCCACAACAAAAGCCCCGGCACAGGGAGCAGTCCTTGTCAAATCCAACTCAGGAGGCACCACACAGAGGAGACACCACCTACTGAGCCCCCTGCTGATGACAATAATTGGTCATGGAGCCACCTACTGAGTCCCCTACTGACGACAGTCATTACATGGTCATGGAGCCACCTACTTAGCCCCCTACTGACGACAATAATTACTTGGTCATGGAGCCACCTACTGACAACAATAATTACTTAGTTATGAAGCCACCTACTGAGCCCCCTACTGATGACAACCACCTTGGTCATGGAGCCCCCTACTGACAACAATAATTACTTGGTTTGGAGCCACCTACTGATGACAATAATTGCTTAGTCATGGAGCCAGTGGAGTCTCTCTGAGAGCCACCCACGTACTAAACCCCCAACTGACGACAATAATTACTTGGTCATGGAGCCCCTTACGGAGCCCCCTGCTGACGACAATAATTACTTGGTCATGGAGCCACCTTCTGACAACAATAATTACTTAGTCATGGAGCCACCTACTAAGCCCCCTACTGACGACAATAATTACTTAGTCATGGAGCCACTGAGCCCCCTCTGACAACAATAATTACTTAGTCATGGAGCCAGCACCTTCTGACAATTAATAATTACTTAGTCATGGAGCCACCTACTAAGCCCCCTACTGACGACAATAATTACTTAGTCATGGAGCCACCTTCTGACAACAATAATAGTTACTAGTCATGGAGCCAGCTTACTGACAACAATAATTACTTAGTCATGAAGCCACCTACTAAGCCCCCTGCTGACGACAATAATTACTTGGTCATGGAGCCACCTACTGAGCCCCCTACTGTCAACAATAATTACTTGGTCATGGAGCCCCTACTGAGCCCCCTACTGACAACAATAATTACTTGGTCATGAGCCACCTACTAAGCCCCCTGCTGATGACAATGATTACTTAGTCATGGAGCCAACGTGAATGAGCCGTCTCTCCAGAGGGCACCACCACGACCATCCAATGACAGTTCCCATGAACTTGCCAATACCAGCGACCGTGACAGAATCAAACCAAGACCATAGATCAGGAGAGGCACTCGAAACCAAGGTCACCATGAGAGCAGGGCATGAAGGACAACAACGGACTTTTTTGTGAATGCCGATTGATCAAGATGAGGATGAGGAAGATGATGCTTCTGATTTTCCTTCTGGTCTAAGACTGCGCAACTGAATGGTACACTACGCTTTCATGATACATCCGACGTCAAGCAAGCCCGAGAGATACAGTCACCTGGATTGTTGGTCAGGAAATTTGGACGACATTCTGAGAGAAGCGTCCATTCTCTTTCTTTCTTTCTTTCTGCGTATGCAGGCTGATACTCTTGTGGACACTGCCTGTATAGTCAAGTAAATGAGTTTTGTGTTTTATGACTGGTTTTTATCCCGCCATTAAGGCAGCCATACTCCATCTTCGGGGAAATACATCCATTAAGAGGATAAAACTGGACTATGTGGTCCCACTGTTCCCACCTGAGCCCATAGCAAACTCAGCTCTGTGTAGGAGTTGGCTGGGACAGAAGAATCTCACAAATAAATAGCTCTGATGGGAATTGAATCCACGACCTCCCACCTGGCAGTCCGTGATCCTAACCACTTTTCCCACAGCGACTGATATATTTTCTTGATTTTGAAGTTCACTGTTTTTAATTGTTCAAGTACATCCTTTATGAGTAGTACTGGTAAATTTTTGCATCTTTAGGAGTTATGTCTCTAAAATTTGATAAACGAAAAAATTTTGAGAGATACGTGTGTCTACCTGAAAGTGTTAGTACAGTCCCATAGTGAAATGCACTGGAAAGAATTGGATGATTTTTGTTTGTTTTAGTAAATTTATATTCCCTTTATCTGTAAACGCTTGACAGCCCTGATGTGGCTCTTGGCGGTTGGCTGGGCCTAACAATAATAATAACAACGAGGACAATTTCTGTAGTGCCCATCCTTACAACGTAGGCTACAGGATGCTTTACAAGTTTAACATTTCAACATCTAAAACATATAAGCAGAAACACACACACACACACACACACACACAAAATTCTGTGTTCACGAGTCATATACACACATACACACACACACAGCACACTCGCGCGCGCACACACACATACACACACACACACAGAGGAACATAATGTTGCATACATAAACCCACTATATGACCAGTGAACAGCTCATTTGTACATAAGCAACATTGTCTTGTACATAACAGTCATGGTGTCAATGTTGGGATTCTTCCAGTCAAAAGTTGGACTGCTTTAAGCAGCAGAGCTGCCGAGTGCTACAGTTTTTGTGAAGCATGCTATGATAATGTTGAGAATGCTAAGCTTCTAGCATTTGTGATGACGTGGCCAAGTTCAGGAGAATGGAACAAAAAGCAGAAAAAAATGCTAAAGAAAATCACTAAAGACAGTTGTAATTTTGCCGCTAAATCGATTGGTTTTGTTTTTAGCCATTTTGATTTTTGTTGTGGGTCAAGTCAGAGCCACGTAGTAACCTCTTAGTCTGCCATCATGTTGTGTGTTCAGCAAAGTGCCACTCGAGAGTGCTATTGAGTTGGCTTGGTTGACATTTGGGACGCCCTGGGAGATGGTTTCAATGAAGAAACCAGCAAGAATCAAAATCCCCACTTTTGTTCTGATATTCATTGATAGCTTTAACTTGGAATAATACTTTTAATCGGTCAAATGCTATGCTTTGTGCTTTTAATGCATTGGCAGCTCTACTCTTGAATTCTAATTGTTTTCATTCTGCTGTTTTGTTTGGATGAAGAGGGACTTCAGTCTAGTTTCTAAACAAAATCACCAATTTTTTTTTTTTTTTTTTTTTTTTTTTTTTTTGTGTAGGAAAGAACTGCTTTGGTATAGTTAAATGGTCAAACTGTCTGTGTAGAACCGTTTAGACTGAAGCTCCCATGTGCATGAACAAAAAAATCTAGCTGAAGTTACAACTTTGGATGTTACAGTTTGTCGGCAGGGTGCTGAAGATTAAACTTCGTCACATTGCCATCGCGTTGCTAAGATGATAAAATCTATGGTGGTGTCACTTGCCGCCAACTCTCTACTCCTTCATGCATTTGAAGTGAAGATAAAAACTTTAAAGGTTACATTCTTTGAAATTGGCAGTATTTCGATGCTGTTGCTCAGACTCCATGATGAACCAGGGTTCAAATCTCTTACGTTACCAACTTTCCACTGTAGTGTCTGTGTGTGTGTGTGTGTGACTGTGTGTGCGCGTGGTGTGAATCTGTTGTGACTTATGTGTGATATGAAACTGTAATTATTGCTTACTTATTTCTTGTACTTTGTTCTTGCATTGTGTTGGAAGGGCTTGGTGTTATCTGTAAACATGGAAAAAGTCCTGCTGACTTGATACACTTTCCTGTTTACAAGAACAATTACTACACACACTTGACCTTACCTCATCCATAACATAGCTGCACACACAACCAAAGGTTTCTAGCTCCTCAGAGCAAGGAGAGAAAATGTTGCCTTCAGACTATGCAAGACAGCATGTGCTTTTCTTCGGTTGCACATTTTTCAGATGTGCAGTTTTGCATTCCAAACCTGAATCCATGTACATAGTTTACATTTGATAAAAGGTATCTTTCATAACGTGCATGTTGATTGTTGTGCATCATATGTTTGCCACAGTGGTGATCTCTAGAAAAAATCTGTACTACCCTTTGTCTTGTACACATCCTCGGGTATAGCCATTCTTTCGCAGATTTCCTAGAATTTGCACTGCTCTTTATTTACATTCCTCGGACAAGAATATAATAAGCGATCATATCAGTAAGTGTACCTCACTGTGTGTATTCTAAATTATATAATGATGTTTTTGTCTGGTATGTTTTCAGCAAATTCTTTTGTGAAGTGTACCCCATTTTCTGTTTCAGGAAAACTCTCATAAAACAGGAAGATGGGATTACAACTGCCGTTTTCAGGACATGAATCTTCAAGGTTTTCAACAAGTGAGGACATGATCTTTGAACTTTCAAAGACCGCATTCTTGACAGATGTATTGGAGCAAGTGCAAGTGTTGATTTTGCTTTACTGGTGTGAACTACTTGAACAGAGAATAAAAGAATGGTGGAAAACACCTCAGTTTATTTGAAAATTGTACATGGATGAAGATATATCTGATTTGAAAGTTGTGGATTCAAATCCAGTGATGCACAGGTACATTACATCAGAAACATACTTGGCTGAGATGGAAGAAAAAATTGTATGTAACACTTTAGTTTAGTATCATATACTGACTGTACAATGTCAAACTCTTTGCAAGCAGCAGCCACTTTGCCACCAGTTTGATCAAGGAATGCATAATATTTCTTTCAGTGGACCATTCACATACCGATACACATGCACAGACTTCAGAGCAAGATATCAGACTATTTTTTCTTCTTTCGATTTGTACAAAGGCAGGCTCAGTAAGTCTATATAACATTTTCAGTTTGAAAAATGACAAAAATATGTACATAACAATGCTTATGTGAAACTTAAAATTTCATATTTACAAGTACCAGCAATGGCTACAACAGAAGAACTGCTAATTTACTTTCTCTCTCTGATGTTTTGTTCCTCATCACACAGAGAGCATCATGTATGTTTATGTGCACAATTACTTGAACATGTCCGCAAAGCTTGCAGACCCGAATCCATACGATTTAAATTTCTGAAACATTTTTGCATCAGATTTTGCTGTTCAGGTATTCCTATTATTGCATCATCAGAAGACACATCAACAAACTAACAATACTGATTATTACAAATGGCAAAACATAAATGCCTTTCTACTGAAACGTTGCAAGGCAGACATTGCACATTTTCTGAACAGTCAAATGTAGAATGTATGTGATTGAGAAAATCTGCAAATATGCTGCTTCAAATCCAATGTTTGAGAAATGTAAGGGTGAATTCTGAACCTGCAGAACAGAGAATTCCCTGTGGAGGTATTTGAGAAACAAAAACAAAACATAACAAAAAAAAAGGTAATGATGTGGAAAAAAGCCATCCATTAAAAAAAAAAATTGTAGGACAAGGAGATGGAGGATTATGCGTCTTGTGGGGGTGAGGTGGCACTGACATGTGAATTGTTTAGAATTATCCATATAGCCATGGGCTGAAGAGAGGTTTACAGTTTATTTACAATGAAGTGGAGCTTGTAACATATTTTTCAACAAAACAAAGAAATGACTCTGGAGTTAGATACTGGTGCTTAAAAAAAAAAAAAAAACAAATACTGGTGCTTCAAAAACAAAAAAAGGTGGTGGTTTGTGGTTTTTTTCCCCCGCATCTGCTGTATTTTTACTTCCCCTTAAAGACATCGTTATGAAATTCTGACTGCCTTTTTCAAAAATTTTTAATTGCCCTTAGGGGATTGAAAAAAAAAGTATCATAAGAACGACCACAACATAAAACTTTCTTCAACTCAAAACAATTAGCCATGACACTAACAAAGTTTTGAAAAAATTAAGAAAAAAAAAAAACCCCTTCCATATCCCTGTACTTTGAGTTTCCATTAAATAAACACACACACAGGACTAACTTCATGGAATGTGAATGGCAAAAGCCTTTTTTTGATTTCAGTTTTCATTTGTTTGTTACACTGTGACAAGTTAGTTTTAGAAAAATGAACCAGTCATACTTTGGCGTAAGTCCATTCATTTCACCTACAAATCATCCAAATATACATACATTTATTCATGTATGTATGATTGTATATGTGTTGTTAAGTCTACATGTTAAGAGGTATCTAATTTACATTTGGACATTGCACCCCAACAATTGTCTCTCTTTATTGTGATCATAATTCCAATAATAAAGATCTGTTACTGGGTGTACAATGGAGGGGAGGGGGGGGGAAACATGGACCACCCCAACTGTTTGGCTTTGGACAGATCGAAAATGTTCCACTCTGAAATGGCAAAAAGGTCTTTTAACAGAAAATTGCCAATTCAAGGTCTTTAAAATTGCAGGCCTGACTGAACACAGCTAAACCGAAATACCTGATGGTGTTTGATTCTTTCAAACAGCCCGATTATTTGAAGGTACTGACAGGCATTAGCCCTTGTACCCTGGAATTAATGATACAG
Organism: Conus betulinus; assembly: GCA_016801955.1. Lineage (NCBI taxonomy): Eukaryota > Metazoa > Mollusca > Gastropoda > Neogastropoda > Conidae > Conus > Conus betulinus. The sequence continues at coordinate 625,894 of JADBJO010000348.1, read as the reverse complement.
AAAACAACTATTTGAACACAAAAGATGTAGTTGCCTTAATGTACAAATTTGACATGATCATCATAACTATGATGGTCAATGAAATGTCACAATTTTTAGGAAAAAAAAAAAAAAAAAACATACAAAAATGTACCCATCCAAGAGTACATGTGTATGCCCACACTCTGGTTAATCCGGTCTCATTTCAGGATCAGCACAGAAAAGGGAGAACATCAATCTCAAGCGACATGAATGAAATGTACAGATGCTCCAACAAAGTTAACAGAAATGACTGTAACTTAGAATTCTAAAAGATACTGTAAGATAAAATCCATTACCTTTCCCATTCTCACTAGCACAGTAATTATTCTCTGCTTTTAAGGTGTTCACATTTCATCTCTCGTGTTCATTCTTGCCCCACTCATCACTCCTTAAAGAAGAAAGACTACACATTCAGACAGAGGGCACTCAAGAACAGAGATGTCATGTGGATGCCAATGTGGCAAAGTGATTGAAATTGCAGTCCTCTAACCCTTGCACTCACTGGGTGATCCCGCATTCATTTGTGAGGATGTCCAAACATGATCCCCAGTGTTAGCCGAGGAATATGACGAAGAAACACAAAAAGGCATACTGAACTGAGGTGCTGTGAAAATGATTCTTTGACTTGAAATTTTTGCTAGTAGTTTCATGTAACTCAACAGACTGTTTTTTAGTTCCAAAACAAGTGGAAACCTTTGCGTGGCCAAGTTCCTGCTGACTGCACATCAAACAGCCAACAAGGCCACTATCTGTCATCTCTTTTCCCACTGCTGTCTCTTTTCTTCATTCTGTGAGATTCTGCAGACAGAATGCCAGTTTGCATACTCTATAAAGTCAATCTGTATGCACTAACGCCCCTTCCTATTCTTTACCACATCTTGCAGAGCCAACTCTTCCCTGGTCTTTTCACGGATCCACTGGACGTAACTGGACACACGAGTGTAGCCTCCAAAGCAGGCTGATCCTTCGCATGTGGACAGCAGCGATTCCCCTCTGGAGAGCCTGACATGAGCACGTCTGTTGCCGCCCTCCTGCTGCTTGTTGTCAGGTGCCCCCCAGCTCACGATGCCCTCCAGTACCCAGTGACCGTCCTCATCTGGAGAGGCAGCGAGGTGGCAAGATAGTTGAGAGCATTAACTGAACAAGTTCAAAGTTCAAACAGAGTGCCGGAATGTTGGGATTTAAAAGCAGGTTGTTATGTAAAAGATTAAGCAGGTTTTTCTGTTGCTCTAGGCAACATGCAGCAGATCTGATAAGTACCTGCACATCTCTAAGTGTATATACATACAGAAAATTGAATATGTGTGTTGTTGGTCCAATAATCCATGTCTCTGTTTAGTGGGTTATGGGAATGCCAAAATGCACAGCCTGCATCTTGAGAGGACATGGGACCCTGTCAAGTATTTTGCACTGCTCGCTGAAAAGGCTGTAATGGACCCTCCAGACAGCACACAATCACATTTTCCTTTCTGACAGAGAACTCCACTAACACTGTCATGTTGTTGAGCCCAATTGATCATATCTGGGCTGAAAAACAAGTACATACCAGATTTATGTACAAAGTAAATAGCCTAGACTAAAACTTGAAAGCAGTTCAAGTTACTTAGAAGACAGACCTAAAGTAAAATGTGCCACGCCAACCATGTGGACAAAATGGTCAAGGGATGACCAGACCTTCCTGCCATGCGACCCGTCTTCATCATCTTCATTTTGACCATGTGTACTTCATGATGCTACATATATTAGAGAGAGAGTGTGTGTGTGTGTGTATGTGTGTGTGTGTGTGTGTGTGTGTGTCACACTTTGGTGTGCATGTAGCAGTGTCATTGTAGGGAATTGAATCCGTTTCACTATTGCTGATCAACTTCCTTTTCTTACATAAATGTTTGTCCAATACTACCTGGCAATGGCGGTGCTGCGCCTGTATATCTCTAAACAAACTACTGCTTAGGGTCAGGACCTGAATTTGTCTCAAGGCAACTGATAAATTAAAAAAAAAAAAAAAAAAAAAAAAGAAAATGATAATTAAATGGAGCAAATATGAACACAACATTACACTAGTTCCCAGTTCACCATGTTACATTCATATTTGTCTTCCCCACCTCCACCCCTTATCCTTCTTGCCTTTCCCCTCCTTCAAACAAAACAAAAACGCAAAAAAAAAAAAAAAAAAAAGAAAAAAAAAAAAAAAATCACCTTGCACAACAAAGGGACCTCCGGAATCGCCATCCGTGGTATCTGATGCTGTGGAATTGCTCATGGCACAGAACATCCCCTCTGTTATCACCAGACCATTGTAACCTGGAGAGGAATAAAACGAAAAGGCACCCAGAATTCTATCAGTTCTGGCATTTTGGTACTAGTTTTTAGCTGAATGTAGTTATGGCCGATCACTAACTGTACATAAACCTTATACATGAAAATATGTTGCGTATAAAGATGGTATGTAAATGTCTTTCAATTTTGAATTTGTAAAGATATCCACAGAATTGGACTGCAGGAAATGTTTGTGACTATTCAAACAGTAACAGTGGAAAATTTCCAATGGTATGGCATCAAATGTAGACATTCACAGCTGAGGGAGCAAACAGGTAAATAGGCTAAAAGCATTACTGTAAACTCAAATTCCAGAACTCAAAGTTGGCAAACAATATACATAGAAATTTTGAGCTAGTTCTCTTCAAATGCATCGGATATGAACAATTTTCTTCTTCCCCACCCTCCCCCTGCATTCAAATGTTACAAGTGAATGCCTTAATCCTTTTTTTTTTTCTTGGACTGGGAGCAGTTTATATGTGCAACTCCTTTTAACTCTAATATATCATTAAAAATGCTATCCATTTTCTCACCATTAGCCAACTACATCTGTTAAAAACTGGAAATAAAACATGAAAACACAAGAACATTCCTGTGTGTGTTCACCTTGTTCTTCGTAGTGCTTTTTACACTGAGAGGCGTTGACCACCATTAAGGGCAGTTCCCGCAACTTCTCTGACAATCCCTCGTTCTCAGTGCGTCCCCAGCCAGTCACCATTCCCTCCTTGCCGCCCGTCAGTTGCTTGTTGCTGTCGGGCAGACAGGCCACGCCCACATGGTGGCCAATCTCGACAGGGGTTTCCAGCTCCAAGAGAGCTATGTCATTGTGCAGGGAGCGCCCGTTGTAATCCTCATGAATGATGATGTTCGCCACTTCATACTGCATTCAACAGACATGAAAGAACATTATAACGGGCATGCTAACCGAGTGGGACAGAAAGAGAGGAAAAAATCAGGAATGTAACAGAATACGATAGCAAACAATAATACTGCTGTAAATTAAGGTTAAAAAAAAAAAAAAAAAAAAAGACGTTGAAAAAACAAACTAGTGTCGGTTCTCACAAAACCTTAAAAATGTATTAAATGTTCATCTGGGCGTGATAAAAAAATTTATTAAAATGTTTTTCTCTGTATACACATTTTTATCACATCAGGTGAGTTGATGTGTTCACACAAAGTACAAGTATTTAAAGTTATATGTGGGGAAAGCCATTTTTACAATGGTAAAACATTACCCCCATGTCTTGGCCATCCATACAAGTACTGAGGATTGGAAGCTTCTCTATGCAAGCTCCACCACTGTCTTACAAGTGATCTTTCTTTAAGAGATCTGTCAAGAAACCCTGACTGAAGACACGAACACACACATGAGCCTGTCGACTTCTGATCACTATTTTGTACTACATAGTAACATACTCCAGCTTATTCACATACAGTCACCAGACACCCAAAGCTTAGAAGCCTGTGTGCCACTTCAACTCTTGTACAAGTGATACTTAACATTTGATTGCATAGCTTTATGCTTGGTCCTATACACAAAAATGTTACTATCAGGCATAAAAACATGCCAAATTTATAACTTTCAATCTCTTGTTCTATCTTGCATATGCAAACAAACATGCTACATATATTCAAACTTACATACACAAACTTGTATATTTAGAAAGCAGGGGTCAAGACAAAGGAAGGATCCAAGAGGAAATGAACACACACACACATGTATATTTAGAAAGCAGAGCTCAAGACAAAGAAAGGATACAAGTGGAAATGAACACTGACCCCCTTGTCATTGACAGCACGAGAAATGGCCTCCTGGCTGGACAACAGGCCATAGGTCAGCCGCATGTGATAAGCGTCCTTCACCTGGTGAGAAGATGTCAGACTGTATCACTCTGTCCTGTTGCACAGAACTGACAATCAGAGCTATGGGATTCATGACGCCTAAGCATCTGTCCCACTGACCCACGTTTTACTGGGATGAAGAGACTGGATAGGTAAGTTTGTTCTGCTGGTGTCGGCATCAGGTTTGCTTTGTTAGTCCAAGTGTCAGGTTTGATTAGTCGGTACCAGTGTCAGGTTTGCTCAATTAGTATCTGTGTTGGGTTTGTCCTCTCATTGTCAGCATGAGGTCTGTTCTCTCAGTCTCAGCACAAGGTTCCTTCAGTGAGCGTCAGCATGAGGTTTGTTCTGTTAGTATCAGCATCAGGTTTATTCTCTCTGTGTGTCAGCATGAAGTTTATCCTGTCTACGCCCCATTCACAATACGTTGGCATACATCTTGCCGATGAGGTACAGTAATCTGCTTTGTTGGTCAGATAAAATCGAGCAACTTTCTCAAAAGACACAGCCATTAAGAGGATAAACCACCAACTATGCATTGTTTTTGTTTTTCCTTCTTGAAAAAGGCCACATGGCCGAGAATGAGAAGAGTGGCAATATGATTTTCTGCGCAGTTGCAGTCTTTCCACAATCACCTTTGGCCAAACTCCCTTTATACATCCACCCATCACGGAATTTGAACCGCTGGTCTCCCAGCCAGCAGCCCATCATGCTAACCACCGCTTGAGGGTGGCCGAGGTCTGGGGACTTGATTTCTTTTGTATATATGGGAATGTTACTGTCTAGATGTGGCGGCATGTTCAAAGAGCAGACAGGGGACACATGAAATTCCACAGCCTCAATTCTGAGAAGACTCTTCCAACAGAAAATGAAAAAAAGCATGGCACAAGAATAACTCACTCTCCTTAAGACATGATTCCATGGATGCATTCACACAACAATCAGACTGATATTTCTTTTTTTCTGCACACCCTACCCTTGCCTGCATCGCTCCCTCTTTCCACCCCTTATTTCTCAGACAATGATAATGACAGAGAATTTCTTTATCTATTTTAGACTTTTGTTATGAAGCCTATTCATGAATTTTGTTTCAAGTAATGAGTAACAACAACAAGACTTGAATTCAACATTTCTAGTTTTGTGAGCTGCTCTTCTTCACTTAATACTCTCTTCTACAGAGATGAAGCATAGGCTTACAAAAAACAGAAAATGACTTTAAACTTCAAACATCTCAGAAAGGAATAATTATATATTCAGTGGAATCTCCTGAACACAGATTTCAAGAAGCACCACCACTACAACTACACCTCCAACCCCATTTCACCTGTACTGGCATGAAACAAATAAAGAGCTAAGAAGCTTGTCCAGCCCTCCAATGGTCCATGACTGTTGCCATGGAGACAGCATGATGTCACAGTGCGCCGACTTACATGTTTTAACAGCTGTATCCTTAACGACTGGTGCATGGTCAACAAACATGTGATGCTGCATGCAAAAATCACCGATAAGTTGCCAGTCCCAGTATAAGTTTAAACTAATATTTGTTCAGTGTATGCTGCCATCGAAGTATTACCTCTGAGTTTAGTCATGCACACATCTCAGACTCTAGTGAAAATAACTGAAACTGGATTTCTTTCTCTTCATTTTCTTAAGAAATGTCTGTATTGAAAAAAAAAAACTTATCTCATTTGAAAAAAGTTTACCCTGATCCATGATTTTCACAGGCAACATCACTAATAGTCTTGATCATATGAAAACTTCTATGTGCAGAAAGAAAACGGGAGCAGATGACAATATGTATACATTTTTTAAAGGTATCTGCACAAATGTCCATACACAGACCAAGATAAGAGAGAGAGAAACAATGAGAGAGAGACATAGAGAGAGAGAGAGAAATTCTACCCTGGTGGTCTTTTCAAATGTGACACAATGTGCTGCCGTCACGGCCCATCTGTCGTCAATGAGGGTGGCGCCACAGGAGAATTCCACCTGCTCATAATGGACTTCCATCAGGGCCGCCTGCCACGGCCAGGCCTCAATCATCGATGCTTCACCTCCCATGATCTGGGGCATCTTGGGGAAGTGACGTACGCCACACACTGAAATATAGGATAACTTTTGGACACTCTGAGTTTGTGTGTACGCCACACACTGAAATACAGGAAAACTTTTGGACACTTTGAGTTTGTGTGTATGCCACACACTGAAATACAGGATAACTTTGGGACACTTTGAGTATGTGTGTACGCCACACACTGAAATATAGGATAACTTTTGGACACTTTGAGTCTGTGTGTACGCCACAAACTGAAATATATAGGATAACTTTTGGACACTTTGAGTCTGTGTGTACGCCACAAACTGAAATATAGGATAACTTTTGGACACTTTGTGTTTGTGTGTACGCCACAAACTGAAATATAGGATAACTTTTGGACACTTTGAGTCTGTGTGTACGCCACAAACTGAAATATAGGATAACTTTTGGACACTTTGAGTTTGTGTGTACGCCACAAACTGAAATATAGGATAACTTTTGGACACTTGAGTTTGTGTGTAGGCCAGAAACTGAAAAATAATGCAACTTTTTTTTGACGCTTTAATTTTGTAAGTTCAAAAATTCAAGTGTGTGTGTGTGTGTCAGAGAGAGAGTGTGTTAATGTGTGCATGTTTGTGTGTGTGTCTGTGTGTGTGTGAGTGTGTGTGTGTGTGTGTGTGTGTGTGTGTGTGCGTGTGTGTGTGTGTGTGTGTGTAGTTCAGATTAGATGATCATAGTTCAGATTAGATGATCATGCAATGTATTTGAAAAAAGATAGAAAAGATTCAATATAAAGAAAAGATAAGATGTCTGACCTCCTTCATTGCATAAATCAACTCTGCAGTATGGCCACCACATACGACTGACCAACTTTGGTCTCATACAAAGTTTGCAAAACACATCAGCTAAAGAAAGGCCAAAAATGACGCAAAAAATACAGTTGCAACAAATGATCAAGTGGCTAAAAATCAATTCAAAAGTCGACACCACTAAGAATCAACTCTCAGGCGCTGTTTTCATTCCATCATCACGACGACTGTAGCTTAAAACATTGTCATCACTATGAAAAAGAAATGCACCAGCCTTAAAAGAGTGACTCAAGGTAATCCAAAGAGCTGCTGTGCATGGTGAGATTATAATACTGATTGCCACATCAGTCGAGGTAGGAAAGGCGCACACTCGAAACATTGTAAATCTAAAGAATCTATTTCAGCTAAACTACGGAGCAGGAGACAGGGAAGTTGTCCCAGCTTTGGAAAACAATGTACACAGGCACTGATGAAACAGTTTGCAAAGTGGTTTTCTGAATCTCCGTTTGTGCAGGTCTCACTGATTGGAGCTTCACCAGCCGTTCTACCCCACTGAGCCCCAGTGATTGGAGATGAAGACAAGGCTGGGTTGCTAAACAAGGACTCTGCCATTTTGTGAGAACAGATGAAAAAAAAAAAAAAAACACAAAAAACCGAACTGTCTAATAACACAAAATACATTTTTGAGTTTTATGCTGTATTTGTACATCATGTCTCCTAAACATGTCTTGACAAGCTTGATTTGCTACGTCGATGTCTCCTGATGGCCGTTTATGAATATCTGTACAGCAATACGATCTCAACCCTCTGAAGACTGCTCCCTTTAGAGATCTCATCTAAGCTGATTTTTCAATATGGTAATGGAAGATTGTAAGGCAGTGCTAATAACACCACTGACTACCTGACACATACAAAGGTTTTTTTTTTTCATTTGAGATAACTTTCAGTAAACACCACATTAACTCCTGCCATACTGTCAGTTTCCTCCCTCTCTCTTCAATGGGGACTGTGTACCTCTATCTCAATAACTTAAAGAGTATATGATTAAGTAATTAAATAAATAAATAAATAAATGAATACAAACAAGCCAAAAAATGATCAATCAACATTTAAGTTTCAAAACTTCACAACATATTGGGAAGACAGGGTATAAACAAAAACACCTTGAGAAAGATTCATCTATTTGAGGCAGAGAAACATGTCTCTTTTTCTCCATTACATAAGAAAAGGGGACTGATCACCTCAAAAGCTGATTCGTCATTCTCAAAGGAAAAAAGAAAAGACAGTTACATTTTTCTTACAATGCTCACTGATAGCATGCAGGAGCTAGACAGTTTATCCTTGAATGATCAATGATCTGTGCTGCTTTGCAAATGTTAGTCTTATCCACACATGTGTACATTGAGGCAAAATCAGAATCCATGGATGCTGACATTAATTATGGAACAAGTTGATGAAACAGGCAAATGGCACTCACCAGGTCTGCATCTTGGGACCTTGATTTCTTCATGGCCAGGCTTAGGGAAACACTGATGACTGTGGTCACCATCCACACAATAGTATGGACTGTCACAGGAGAACTCCACATGCTCCGACAGGGGGACCACGTTGGATGGCAAAACGTACGTTTTCTCTTGTAAAATGTCCCTGCCTCTTTTACTGCTGTTTAACAAAACACCAAATCATTGTGTACATCACAACTTAAAAAAGAAAAACTTGGAATGTAAAAATAGGCAATGTCAAAGAGAAATGACGATCTGCTCCGTTTCTCACCCGTTCTCTCTTTATTTCACTTTAATTCCTTTTTCCCTTCCATATTATGAGTATCACTTCAATTAAGTTTGTGTTTATGGAGGAGTAATAACTACTTTCTTTCTTTTTTAAAATTTCATATCGCCATCCAGAAATACAACTGCCGTAACTCGAATTTTTTGGATTTTTCTGGATTCTTGGTATACTATAAGCATGGGCCAAGGGGCATAACGTGGCCAAGTCCCAATCACATTATCCTAAAAATAAACATGCTGTAGTCAAAATACTTGTACTGAAAGTCAGCTCGCAGTATACCTTGTCGGGATATCAATTTTTTTTTCTTTCCCTCTCCTGTACAACTTAATTTTCAGACTTATGGCAGCTGTATTTCCAGGTGGCAATTTCATCTTTTAAGAAGAGATATTTGTTTGTCATGTATTTCTTAAAGCTGTATTGTCAATTCAAAAACTGAGGATTTGATCTAAAAGCAAACAAACAACAGTAACAACAAAAATTACCCAACATTATTAATGTGTATGGTTCCGCTTTAAAAATTACTTAAAAAATAACAAGATGCAAAGCATATAAACATACTCCCAGTTTATCCTGAATACGCGTTATATATTCCATAAAGAGGAAAAACGTCTTGGGCTGGTGTAACTGTTTACAATGGCTATTCCGGTAAACATCGGCCATCGTCTGTGACTTACAATGAACAAACTTACAAATTTTCAGAAAGATCGGCCAAGAACTTTCTGAGATTTTCCATAAAGAAGAAAACGATTATGGGCCGTTAGTAACAGCTATGAAGGTAAACTTAAACATCAGGCATCATCCGTGACCCATAATGAACACATCTACAAATTTTCAGAAATATCGGCCATGTACTTTCTGAGATAATCCATAAAGAAGAAAAAACCGTTACAGGCCATTACAGCCATTTATAATGGTATAACGGTATAACGGTAAACTAAAACATCGGGCATCATCTGTAACACGTAGTGAACATACCTACTAATTTTCACAAAGATTGGCAAAGTACTTTCTGAGATATTCCATAAAGTAAAAAAAAAAAACCCCATTACAGGCTGTTACAGCTGTTAGTAATGGCTTTAACAGTAAACTAAAACATCGGGCATCATCCGTGACCCATAATGAACATACCTGCTAATTTTCACAAAGATTGGCAAAGTACTTTCTGAGATATTCCATGAAGAAAAACAACCGTTACAGGCCATTACAGCCATTAGTAACGTCTATAATGGTAAACTAAAACATCGGGCATTATTCGTGACCCATAGTGAACATACTTGCTAATTTTCACAAAGATCGGCCAAGTACTTTCTGAAATATTCCATGAAGAAGAAAAGCTGTTACAGGCCATTACAGCCATTAGTAATGGCGGTAACGGTAAACTAAAACATCGGGCATTATTCGTGACCCATAGTGAACATACTTGCTAATTTTCACAAAGATCGGCCAAGTACTTTCTGAGATATTCCATGAAGAAGAAAAGCTGTTACAGGCCATTACAGCCATTAGTAACGTCTATAATGGTAAACTAAAACATCGGGCATTATTCGTGACCCATAGTGAACATACTTGCTAATTTTCACAAAGATCGGCCAAGTACTTTCTGAGATATTCCATGAAGAAGAAAAGCTGTTACAGCCATTTACAGCCATTAGTAATGGCGGTAACGGTAAACTAAAACATCGGGCATTATTCGTGACCCATAATGAACATACTGAGATACTCTATAAAGAAGAAAAACCGTTACAGCCGTTAGTGACAGCTATAACAGGGTAAACTAAAACATCAGGCATCATCCGTGACCCATAATGAACATACCTGCTAAATATCACAATGATCAACCAAGCACTTTCTGAGATATTCCATGAGAAGAAAAAACCATTACAGCTGTTAGTAATGGCTATAACGGTAAACTAAAACATCGGGCATTATTCGTGACCCATAATGAAAACATACCTACAAATTTTCAGAAAGATCGGCCAAGTACTTTTTGATATATTCTATAAAGAAGAAAAACGGGTTACAGGCTGTTACAGCCATTAGTTATGGCTATAACAGGCTAAACTAAAACATCAGGCATCATCCGAGACCCATAATGAACATACCTGCTAATTTTCACAAAGATCGGCAAAGTACTTAATGAGATATTCCATAAAGAAGAAAAACCGTTACAGGCCGTTACAGCCATTAGTAATGGCGGTAACAGTAAACTAAGACACGGGCATCATCCGTGACCCATAATGAACATACCTACAAATTTTCAGAAAGATCGGCCCAGTAGTTTTGTCTGGAGCTAGTGGAACACACTTTGACCACGGACAGACGGACACACAGACAGCATTTCTTCGTTCCCATTTTAACTCTCTTGACAAGCGAGCGCCTGCTAGCGCCCGGCCAGAAATCACACAGCCAAAAGGCTGAGCGCCCTCCAGCGCCCGGTAAAACTCGTGGCAACAATGGGTTCTTCCTGTAGCCATTTACTTCCGTTTGCAAAAAACCGCGAGTCAATACGTGCCGTGGTTCTCGAGTTACGAATTTTTTAAGTTTTGAGGTCGAAATGCTGTTTTTCACCGTGGCTAACCTTGATTTCTGCCGTTCTATAATGAGATTTAGTGATGGAGATACTGTGTTTTGTAGGATTTACGGCATAAGACTTAGTGAAAGTGCTGCGTAATGAAGCTTAGAGTGACCTAGATTTCGACTGGGATGAGGTTCCAGGTATGATGAACAACAATTCGGAAGAAAGTTCTGAAGAAGATTTTTTTTTTTCCCCGAGTAAATGGCTCATGTGACATTCTTCAAACTTATGATATAGCAATATATATTCGTAGGAATTTTTAAAGATTATTTTCATTTCATTATTTCCTTTCTCTCTTTTAAATTAATTTTTTAATTGGGTAACCATGTTCAAATTACGGAGTTACTTACCTTGCCGCTTCGGCGTAACTAAGCTCAGATAAGTGCATACTGAAGAGGGCTAAAGTACTCCCCGTTCTTTAAAAACTGGGAGTACAAAAATTGTCATCAGTCTGTTTGAACATTTTCATACTTACCAGGAATGTCCCCTGCAATACTTCGCATGGTGGTCACCAGGTGGGAGCGTGATGGTGCATGCCAATACTGGAATGTACAAACAACTGAGAACTGATTAAGGTGCCATGGATTTCATCTCTATCTTTTTTTTTTCAGGTTTTAATTTTTTTGTAGTAGGTCAAGAGATCATTGTATTCAGCTTTATCAGCGTTATTTGATACCACCCACAGACAACCAATCCAACAAGAAACCTGGTAAAGGAATGGACTGAGAGAAGGGTATTACAACAATCTAAAAGTGCATTTTCAAACACAGACACACACACACATGCACCTGCACACATGCACGTACATGTGCACACACACACAAACATGCACACACACATTCAAACACACACACTTAAACTATCCACGACTGGATACCTGTCTGTCTTGCAATGTTGTGTACAAGAGGTAATAACCCACAGGTCACTTGTTCCTTGGTGGGATGTGTTAAAAGAGAGTGCCACCCCTTCTCTCTAAGCACCCCTTCCCCTGTCCACCCTTCCCCCTACCTCCCTGTCTTTCTCTATTCCCGACCCTTTCCCTCTAAGTACATTCTTATGTTACTTTTTCTGTGCTCACTGCATTCCATCTTAGTAGTCATTTAGGAAACTTATCTCTCAACAGTTTCTTTTATTTCCTTTTTGCATTTTTAAGCAATAACTGTTCAACACTATTAAAATTTCTCACTTTTTTTCCATGGAAAATGCATTCGTTTATGTTTGCCATTGTAAACCGTTCTATTAATAAAATAATGTTTCTAGTTGTGATAATTTCCACATAAAATCTTTGATCACCAGCAATTGAAAATCAAAGGAAAGGATTGCAGGGAGTTACAAAACTTTGGAACATAATATTAAACAGATGTGAATTGTAACATGCAGTCACTATATAATTTGAGGGTAAAGTAGTAAAGACCAAAAACAAAAGGTGGGTCAAAAGGAAACAAAACCAAAACACGTTTCGACTCTTAGAGTCTTTTTTCAAGTGACATAAAACAGAAGTTGTTTAAAAAAATTCTGAACTGACAAGAACTCAAAAAATGCACCCTCTTAGCCCTCCTCCCTCCCACACACACACCCTATATTCTCGAATCCAGATTTCCTGATTTCTATTCACTCATATTTCTTAACCTGTGTCTACCCAGCCTCCTCCCTTTTGTGAGTGTTTTTTGAGTTCTTGTCACTTCAGAATTTTTTGAAACAACTTCATTTTATGTCACTTGAAAAAGCCTCTTAAAAGTCGAAATGTGCTTTGTTGTTGTTTCCTTTTGACCCACCTTCTGTTTCGGTCTTTACTATTTACACTCAAATTATATAGTTGTTCCCTAAAAAGACCCAGTCAAGTTTTACCAATGTACATGCAGTATTTCTTCATCTTTGCCTCTTGGACATTTGCCTACCTCTGTTCTTTGAATGAAATACTTGGTCCAGGGTTTACGGGTGAGATGGATTCCAGTAACAGGCTACAGCTTGCATTTCTCATGCACCAAAACAGTGTAATAAGATAAGAGCATCAACTGACCAGCAGGGCAGTGAAGAAAATCTTCAGTCATTTCACACATGGAAATAAGAAGAAAACAAGAATTGTGGATCTGTGTTACCAAACAGTTAAAAAAAAAAAAAAGATCTGTGTTACCAAACAGTTGAAAAAGATCTGACAATGAGGCACACTGGCATGCAATGCACCTCCACATGAGGCACTTATATTAAATTTTAAATGTAATTGATAGTGAAACGCCAAGAAAATGTAGACAAATGAATCACAAGACAAACACATGTTTTGACCTCTTAACATTCAACGCCCATATTGCGCTGAAGTGAATGAATGAAGATAAGTGGTTGCTCGTTCATTTTCATTGTCCTGAGTGTTTTGTATCTTGCCTGAAGAGACCTAAGAGTTCGAAATGCATTGTGTTTTGTCTTGTGATGCATTTGTCTGTTTTCTTGGTGGTTTGCTATTAATTACATTCAAAATTTGTTTAGATTTCTGCATGCAGTCGCCTCACTTTGCAACTAGATCTATACTTACATTAATCTTCTCTCACCACAAGGAAAGGAAAGAGAGAAGAAAGAGCAGAGAGAAACTTACTAGGACCACACTCGATCATGGACCCTGACAGTGTTCCATTGTGCAAACATATCCTTTCAACAAGGCCCACATTGAGTTTGCGGAAAGATTTTTCCTTACATTTGAACTTGACACTGAAAGAAAAGAACAGACAATGTTCACAAACCTGCAACTCTCACAACTCTCAAATCATAAAATACAGTTCACAGAAATGACCAGCACACCCGTACAACTGTTCTCACAATCAAGAACATGGACACCAAAACAGAACAAAACAAACAAACAACAACAAAAAAGAAAAAAAAAAAAAAAAAAAGAGAAGAAGAAAAGAAATTGCAAGTGGGATGAGGTAACACTACTTCAGTAATAATTGGAGCACTGGACTCACAGTTATGGGTCTCTATGGTTCAAATCACAGCAACATCAACTTGATAACAACACCACTATTATCATTACTACGGCAACCACTAATGAAAATGATAATGATAAGAAGAAGACAAGATAGTTTAGGACACCTGGGGGAGCACCAACCTCTGCCAAGTTCAAAAGAATCTTAGACCCTCCCCATGAGCCAGTTCATCAGTGAAAGCAAACTTCCTTTGCCACCAAGACAGTAAATGGTTGGTAGGGACTGAAGGACTCACTTCCCATTCTTCAGCAGGTCATGCCAAACATAAGTCAAATGTTTATATGAACAGAAAGTTTTCATATTCCATGTCACTGTTGATAGTGATGAACTCTTGCAACAGCGCCTTCACAACGTTCATGATCAGAGGAAAATTTGCAATGACCATACAAATAATGTGAACAGATCCGGGATTCGGCATTTGCTTTGGATCCACAAAAATTTTCAAAAGTATATTTTCGGCTACATTCCATTTCTCTGCCAAGTTTTTTGAAAAAAGATCAAAACATTTTCACCTCGTAGAATCTGTAATAATCTGATGACTGATCCTGGATTTGCCGACCAATCTGGAGCCATACAAAAATGTAACAGATTCATCCTTTCACCACATTTAATCTTTTCATGATGTTTAGTAAAAATCGGTTCTGTAGTTTTTGCATTATGTGCCGATAGACAAACAACAACAAAAATAAAATGAAGACCTTGGATGAAAACATGACCTCTCTGGAAGAGGTCGTAATGACATACAGACGAGTCAATGTCTCTTTGACAGTTGACACAAGCTGAAGATCAAAATGCAAGCCTGAATGATCCTGTGACCTGCGTCTTTAACATTCCCAATTCAAACAGTAAAATGAAACTAACTCTAGCAGGACAGAATGAACAGAAACACAGCACGTGAATGACTGCTCTTTGATCAGTGCTTCAGCCTTCTCTTGCCATGATTTTAATCTCAGAAAGACCTTGTGTTCTCATGGAGATCCCCCCCCCCCCCTCTCCCCAATTCTGACACAACCATGAAAAAGACAGGCTTGTGAGAACATTCATTTCTTCTATGGATACACAACATTTCATGTGTAAAGAACTGTAACACAATCAACATTTAGCTGTATGTTATAGCATGAACATGTCCAGCCCACACTATCCACTCTTGTGGCCTGCCTCATGACAATTTGATTCTTTTAAATCAGACTACCAGTGCTGAGCCCATGATATTATATATATATATATATATATATATATATATATATATATATATATATATATATATATATATATATATATGTATGTATGTATGTGTGTGTGTGTGTGTGTGTGTGTGTGTGTGTGTGTGTGTGTGTGTGTGTGTAAAATAGACAGATAAATAGCTAGACTGATTTATGTTAATAGACAAATACATACACACACATACATATATGCGTATACATAACCTCAGTGATATATGCAGTGTATACATACACAAAAATAACTAGAAGTGCCTCAATGACTGTGCAGTGTCTCCTTTGCTGGGTTGCCTTTTAGCAACATGATTTGATCACTCCCTGTGGACTGCTGGTTCATGGACTGTGCCTGAACAGGCTTGGATGGCTGGCTGTGGGTAACCACAGTGAGCATGAGAATAGAGCCACTTGGAAACACACACACACACACACACACGCACACGGACACACACACATGGACATGGGGACACACACACACACACACACACACACACACACACACACACACACACACACACACATATATATTAACCACAACATACATTTGTCCTGGGTAGACTTCTGTTCTATTGTTTTCAGGGATGACAAAGAGAGAAGGAGGAGGCACAGGGCACATCTTCCCTCGCTCCAAGTCCTCACACGCCTTAGGGACACACCTGCAGACACAATAAGGCATTCAAGATCATTACATTCCAGGAATCATACAGCATTTCCTGATTCTCTGCTGAAGTTAAGATAAACGATGAAGTCCCACAGTCTAGTGACTGTAGAGGGAGTGAACTGACAGAGGTTCACAATGCCTGGAGCATGGACATGATGGAAGGTAAGAGTCCATCCCTCACTTTCTGCAGCCTTCAACCATACCTGAACCATCAGGTATCCGTTTACTACTGGGTGGACAGACAGGGTTTTAAGGGCAAAAAAAACCCAACAATATCTGCTAGTAGTTCCTAGTCATGACCATCAATTCTGAAGGCAAACGCCATAATCATTTGATTAAGCCGCTCCTCCACCCCCACCCAACCAGGTGGGCTTGAGAAATATTCGAGGAAAAAGACTTAGTACAGTGAAGACTACCAATACAGACCCCCCTTCATCAAGACTCCAAGAACTCATTGACGACAAACTGAAAATCAAAACAACGTGACGGTATGTCATACTTGAAAAATTGAACGCATTTACACACAGACTGAAGCATAGGTGTGACTCATGATTTAAAAGTTTGTCATATTTATTTCAAATATATGTGCAAACAGATTTTCATGAATGCAGCACGTCTATCTGCTATTTTCTACAAATTGTGTCACTAACTACTAAACACGAAATGTGTGAAGAGTGCATGTGCTTATTATCCTTGAATGTTTGCACTGTTGTCAGCAACTGCACTGGGAAGAATCAGAGGGGCGGTTCATCAAAGCAATTTTCTGTTAGTCACATACACATGCTCATTGCTGGATCTTTCACTTATCACAAGTTCCCTTGCCTCTTGAATTGAGAATCACTTTCGTTCAGCCATCTTGTTGGGGTAAGCGACATCTGACTTGTCTCAATACAACATTATAGAGAGAAAAAAAAAAGCTACAGTGTTTTCTTGGTGTATGGGAAAGAACAGTGTATAGTTACATGCCCTAGAGCAGACCTGCATAGTTTTCCTTTGGAGTGAAACTTCTGAGTGTATGAAACAAAAATGCAGCCTTTTACCAAAGTCACAATTCAGCATGGTACTTTGTGCGGGGGGAGTACCGAACCTTCAACTTTCTCAAAATGCCACCGATTTAAACAATTTTCATTTTGTGGAACAGTTCATTTTGTTTTAGATATAGTTTATTTCCAAAGACACCCCAAACCTCGTCCTCCCAAATTCAAATAAATAAATAAATCTAATATCACATGGAGGTAGCTGATGAATTTTCAGTTCAAACGTTTTTACTGCAGGCAGGGACTGCACAGGACTGCTCTGGTAGTCTCCTGTCCAGATCTCAGAACACATATAACATATTTGTGAAGCACCTCATGAAGAACACATTTGAAAAAGTATGTTTATTTACCAATGCTATATTGTAAGAGTAAACTGTAAGCACATAATGAAAAAAAAATTATTTTCTTATACCTTAGGTTGGTTTATCGAAAATCTTTATAATTCATGACTTTGTATCTTTATCATTATGATGAGGAATTGATCAAATATAGCACACTTACTTTGGAGCTGAAGGAAGCCACTGACCCATGTGTGAGCATGTGACATTCTGCGGGTTTTTCAGCGTGTACGCCTTCTGACAGGTGGCGCCAGCAGTGGTGTAGAGGGGGAAATAATCCGATGCATTGGAGACCGGATCTGCACTGTAGGCCACAGTCCCATGCTCAATGGTCAGCTGCTTACAACCTCTCAGTTCTGAAACATTTGAGTTTCTTTTTTTATTGTATTGTATTTTTTTCTCTCTCTCTCTCTCTCTCTCTCTCATCTTGCATGCCTCTCTCATCTTGCATTTCACTACCATGTCACCCATTCCTATCAACCCTTATACATCCACAGTCCTCATCATTGCAGAGACTGAGCACCAGCAGTCAGTCCACAGGAAACAATCAATGTTAGGCCACCATGAGGCACCCCACTAGAGGAAACACTGCACTGCTGCTGAGTCACTTTAGTGGTGTTCAGTGTTGCCTGTTCTGGTGCAACATATACAGACCACCACCTGTCCAAACAATCATTGCTTCCCGACATAGCTAAGGTGAATGAGCATTCCTTACTGTGGCGTCACATTGCTGATCCAATGGCAGTCCACAACAACCAGCCGTTACCAGTGACCTGAACA
>JADBJO010000348.1:595000-602500 GCA_016801955.1 Conus betulinus | reverse complement strand
CCCACTGACCTTTTCAAGTATATAATTGATTTTGAATCATGATAGCAAACCTCCCATCTCCTTATCTAACTTTTCAGTTTTTCTTTTTTTTTTTTTTTACATAAGCAAATCATTGAATGAGCTTTACAAATCTACCAATACACTCTAAACCAAATTCTTAAAATCTTCACTGCTACTAATACAAAGTTTAACTGCAACTTTTTTTGACTGTTAAGTTTTTCAGACATAATTCCAATAGCAGTTCCACAGTCTAAAAAAGAGTTTCAGTTTGTGAATTAACAATCTACACTGTTAACATTCCAACACCTACCTTTCCTTGTGAAGTAAGGATGAACAGTCGTGTGTTCTGTGACGTTTGGTGTTTTACAAGGACACTCTGCAACAGCCGTAACAATACTAATGTCCAGAATCTGTCAGCCAAGTTCTAAATCAAATATTTTCTAATGAAAAAGAAAATACAGACACATACAAAAATTTTTTGACCCTGTGATGAACTAGATCCATGGTCACTGGCACTGTGGTCTAACGGGTAACACACTCACCTAAAAAAAAATGTCAAAGAATCCCTGGTACACTGTTCAAGTCACCCAAGTAGCGGTTTGAGTGCTTATCTTTGGGATTTGACAATAAATTATCCAAATATTCAAATGTCCCATAGGCTTTCCCCTCCCCTCATGCCTCCATCCATCTCCACTAGAGTCTAAGAGGTGGTCTGAGAGCTAGTCCTTCAGAGGAGACAAAAAAACCCAAGGTCCTCTATGCTGCAACTATCTAACACACATGTAACAAAATCCACAGTAAGAAAGGAGCTGTTACTGGCAAAATTTGCAGAAAAAATCCACTTAGACAGGAAGCCAAAAGCATACTAAGAGAAAAATGTAAGTAAATATCATGAATGGCATTGTGTTATGGCGACATACCCTCTCTTGGAAGACAAAAGAGAAACCAGTTTTAATGATGGGGTGAGACATAATAATCATAACACAATACAATATGCAGTACTGATGTTCTTTTAACAGACTTAGAAATCTGAATCTAATGAATAAAAAAAAACCTGAAGCTAGAATTAGAAAGAATGGGGAAAAAAAAAATCAAAATTATTAAAAGAAAAGGAATGAAGAATGGCAGAAAAAGCTAGATGCCAAGAACCAGCAACAAAAAAACACTGACACTAGCGTTTTCATTAAGACATAGTTCAACTCCTATGGCCAGCTTCCTCAGGTCAAGAAAACATGGACAAATTTTCACCAATATGACTATGAACAGATAACTGGAAAAAAAAAAACCCATGAACCACCAAAAGTTGGAAAAGAAACACTGTCCGTTATCTTATTTCTTCACGTGTTTACTTCTTTTGTTTGCCATTTCAGTTTTCCAAGCTCTAAAATGGCACTTTTCCCATACTGCTCATGCCGACTTTCCCAAACACATACAGCCATATCCCAGTCCATCCTGTTGCAGTCCACCTGAGCAATCAAGTCACCATGAGGCAGCCCACCAGCCCACCAGGAGGAGACACTGCACTGCTGACAAGTCATATTGGTGGTTTTTAACGGTGCCAGCAAGTTAGCCCCGAAAAAGATGACAGCAATTGCTTATTTGCTGGGCCAGCATCTCCCTCATGAGTTTGCCACCATCAATAATCTCAACAAAAGCTGCACATACAACTGTGACACAATTTCCAAACCTGCATAGATGAGAACAAGAAAGTGAAATGGGTCACCACAAGACCAGAGGATTAGAGTCACAAAACTTGAGACTTCTTGCTAATGATGTTCAATAAGAATGAGGATGATGACGATGATATATATGGGGTTCAATTCTGGTCACAGACTAAAACACACAGTGAACTCTACAGGCCATTTCCACATATACATACTGGTATCAACCAGGCCTGTGAGATACAGACACCTGCAGTATTGGTCAGAAATTTGAGAATGATTCTCATTAATTCATCCTTTAAGTCAATGGAACACGCTTACATTGTCCTAGAGTTCCCAAAGGAACCCACAGCACACTCAGATCTGGATGCTAGTCATCCAGGGCCAAAAAATCCCACAAATAAAAGCCTCTAATAATAGGACTCAAACCCAACCTCCCAGTCCGCAAGCGTGTCACACTATACGCTGCACTATGGTGGCATGGTGGCATTCACCTGTCGCAGAGCAAGCCATATCTGTCAGCAGATGTCCTTTACCTTTGTTGCACAGCAAGCCGTATCTGTCAAATGTCCTTTATCTTTGTCGCAGAGCCAGCTGTATCTGTCAGCTTATGTCCTTTACCTTTGTCGCAGAGCAAGCCGTATCTATCAGCAGATGTCTTTTACCTTTGTCATAGAGCAAGCCGTATTAATTTTGTCAGCAGATGTCCCTTACCTTTGTCACAGAGCAAGCCATATCTGTCAGCAGATGTCCTTTTACCTTTGTCATAGAGCAAGCCGTATCTGTCAGCAGATGTCCTTTACTTTTGTCACAGAGCAAGCTATCTGTCAAATCTGTCAGCAGATGTCCTTTACCTTTACCACAGAGCAAGCCAGCCGTATTGTCAGCAGATGTCCTTTACCTTTGTCACAGAACAAGCCATATCTGTCAGCAGATGTCTTTTACCTTTGTCATTTGTCATAGAGCAAGCCATATTTGTCAGCAGATGTCCTTTACTTTTGTCACAGAGCAAGCCCTGTTAGTCAGCAGATGTCTTTTACCCATGTCACAGAGCAAGCCCACAGAGCAAGCAGTATTTGTCAGCAGATGTTCTTCACCTTTGTCGCAGAGCAAGCTGTATCTGTCAGATGTCCTTTACTTTTGTCACAGAGCAAGCAATATTTGTCAGCAGACGTCCTTTACCTTTGTCACAGAGCAAGCTATATCTGTCAGCAAATGTCTGTTACCTTTGTCACAGAGCAAGCCGTATCTGTCAGCAGATGTCTTTTACCTTTGTCACAGAGCCTGCCACATCTGTCAGCAGGGCACTCTGCGCAGATGGCATTGGGGTTGTACTGGTTGCAACGGGAGCAGTGTTCTAATCGCTTACACATCTGCGTGTCTGGTTGACACGGCACACTCTGTCCCCCATGGTGTCGAGTAGGGGCACCTGCAACAATCAGCAACGCTCTGTCTACAGACTTTCTGAGGACTCAGTTATGTTTTTCATTTGATGCCCTCTTTTCAGTTATCATCATAATCAGTATCATCACATTCATCATCATCACTGATGTTGCATGAAACAGCTGCAGTAACATCAAACAAAAGCATCGCCTTACTGATAATCACTATAATTATCACCATACCCAAAGGCATAGTTTGTGAAGCAAAGTATTGTTTGTGTGTATGTGAGAGAGAGAGAGAGAGAGAGAGAGAGAGAGAGAGAGAGAGAGTGTGTGTGTGTGTGTTATGTGCAAGGGAGTGTGGGTGTATACAAGCGTACAGGTGTGAGTCTGATTCTCTCTGTGTGCGTGCGTGCGTGCGTGCGTGCGTGCGAGTCCGTGTGTGTGTGTGTGTACTTGTCGGCATCTCCATAAAATATCCGAATATAATTGGTATGGTCAATGTCAGTGTCTACATTCACAATGGTCAAAATGTAAAAATAAAAAACTGGCATCATACATTATCTATCATGCCCATTACACACCCACACCTGCGTTGGCTTGACTTTAAAAAAAAAAAAAAAAAAACATTGGCCAGGCCGCTGCCCTTCTCTCTCCTTCTGTGTGTGTGTGTGTGTGTGTGTGTGTGTGTGTGTGTGTGTGTGTGTGTGTGTGTGTGTGTGAGAGAGAGAGAGAGAGAGAGAGAGAGAGAGAGAGAGAGAGAGAGAGAGTGTGTTAGTGTATGAGTGTATGTATGAATGTGTGTGTGAATGTGTATGTATGTTTTTAAAACTAGTGACTCGGCAAAGAAAGTCATCTAACATATTTTTGAAAAGCATAATGTTCTGATTACCTCCGGCTTCAGTTCTGCAAGGTTCATCTTCTGGCTTTAACAATCTATTCAGTCAATGTGATGACTGGATATTAGCTCTGAGCCCTTTCGTGCTGTCAACAGTTTCTATCATGTCACATTGTGACCTTGAGCTCTCAGCTTTGATCTCTCAAATTTTGATAAAACGGTTTTTCACTCATCGCAAACAATCATTCTTCCAATCATGATGGAAATTTGATGTGAAGAACAATTCCTAGCAAACATCTACAAAATTTCTCTGCCATGCAGTTGTCTGACCTCGAGTTTTTAATCTATCTTCTGTCATTCAAATTTTGTGACCATGAAACTTTGACCTATGACCTTGAGTTTCCATGTTGAATGTTTTCTTACGGTCAAGAATGATACCATGTTTGAAATTAAATCACGGCACTTAAGACAAGATTTATTTTGATTTTTGTTCTTTTACTTTTTCCCCCTACTTTAATATACCATGTTATCCTTCAAAAAGAGGATGGTTGGAATATCCACCAGTGTCAATTAACCACCGTGCGAACTCTGGCATTTCTACCATTTGACTTGTGTTAGCACACACACACATGCACACACAAGTGCGCGCACTTGCATGCACACTTACACACAGGGTGTGCACATGCATGGGTGCACACACACACACACAACACAATAGGTGCACACACAATACACACACACACAAACACACAACACACACAAACACACACACACACACACACAACACAATAGAACATAACACACACACACACACACACACAACACACACACACACACACACACACACACACGGTGTTTTATACAGATGAGCACCAACTCACTTCGTTTAGTCACACACAGGGCATACACAGACAATCTTAATCCAACAACCTGCCACTCCAAGAGGCAACCAGACCACTCACTGCTTGACATCGATGACGGTTTCCCGTCTGTTGGGTCCCTCGCCACACCAGCAAGTGGTCTGATGGGAAGCCCCTTTGCAGGGACCACGGAATTTATCCACCTTGCTGTTGCTGAACACGTCGATGGTGCTGAGTGGCTTGGCCTTGGGCAGCCATGATGCCCCGCATGCTGTGAGGAGGGAGGTCCACAGCACTGCACACCCAGCAGGTGGGAATGGTTTAGTCCCTCGTCCACGTTGATCCATTCATCCATTCATTCCTTCCTTCCTTCCTTCACTCATGGCTTTTGGGCCACAGAAGAGTTCATGCTCCATCTGTCTTTCTGGTTATTGGTAGATGAACGGTAACCAGGCAGGCTTTGAACAGCTATTTCTATCCATCTGTTCATCTGTCTATTGGTTTTCTTTTTGTATATGTCCTGCATTTAAATTGATGATAACCAAGTTTTTGTTGTCCCTCTGTGTGTGTGTGTGTGTGTGTGTGTGTGTGTGTGTGTGTGTGTGTATGTGTGTGTGTGTGTGTGTGTGTGTGTGTGTGTGTGTGTGCGCGTGTGTGTGTCGCATGAGTGTTTCCGTAGTAAAACTTAATGTTAGTATCTCCTCTGCCAGTCCAAGTGCTTGCTAACAAAGGTTGGCACAATGGCGAAAAGTACTAATCTTTCCAGCAATCCCCTGTGAAAAGATGTCAGAGCATGGTGAAGGCAATACCTCCATGACAAACACTTACGGCAATGTCTCCAAAAGAACAAAACTGACATTTCACTGATAAATGTTGAGTTTTAAACTCCCAAGATCATATCACTGCACGTGATTTCCAAAAAGACATAGATGCAGATCTAAATGAACAAATCACTAAACAAGAGTTAACAAAGATATATATTGACATACAAGGGCTAAAAATGGATTTATCATTTTAGGACAATCAACCTAATGAAACCACACTAAAGCAGCAAAGACATGTCTTACCTCATATCAACAGCAACACCTCTCTCTCTCTGTCTGTCTGTCTCTCTCACACACACACACACACACACACACACACACACACACACACACACACACCGCACACACACACGCACACACACACACACACACACACACACACACACACACACACACACACACACACACTTTAAAAAAGTACAAGAAAAATTCTAAACAAAAACATAATGAATTTTGTTTTATGCAAAAATGACAAAAACAGGCGGGCGGAAATCATCAGAAAAGTGGAAATGAACGCATGTATTGAAATGTCACTTCATATGAGCGTGATGGGGGCCTAAGAGTTGGGGGGGGGGGGGGGGGGGGGGGGGGAGTGTGGACAGAATGCATGAGCTTTGCAGAAAGTAACTGATCACCATAATATTCTCAGAAATGTGTCAGCTGTCTCAGTGCTATGGGAGTCATCCCACACACTCTGTGCCAGTTGGGAGTTCTGCATTAGTTGGCTGTATATGCCATTTCCACAGCTATATTAATCCGCCAAAAGAGATGGGCAACAAGCAGTGGTCTTAAAAATTTTTTTTTTTAATTATTTCTATTTTTTTCGTCATCGCTGCAGAAATTTCTTCTTATTTGATGTTGTTTAGTGCACAGAAATAATACAGCGACTAGCTTCAATGAGGTGGGAGATTGTGGGGTGTGTGTGGGGGGGGGGGGGGGGGGGGGGGGGGAGGGGGGGGATGAGAGAGAGGTGTGGAAAGTTATTAAGAGCCACTTTGCTCAGGTTACAATTTGAGTCGCTGTTTTTCTTACATGAACCTAGTTCCTACAGTACAGCACTTGCTATAAAGGAGTCTCTGAAGGTAACAGAATCCCAATAAAATGAGCCTGATGCTGAGCAGACGACTGGTTTTGATCATACAAGAAAGATCTGCGTTCTTCTGTCCCTCTCCATTTGCCTCATCCATCCTCCGCCTTCATGTTCCTGTGGTGTTCATTAGTCTCACTGGAGGTCCTAAAAGGCATACAGCCTCTTTGTTTCAGTTTTTTTTTTTTTTTTTTAAACATTTCATTACTTACCAGGGTTTTTTCTTTAACAGGGATGTAAAAATTAAGCGGAACAGCTGGTGTCCCTTATCACACAGCGCATTGTAATCAGCCTCAAAGATATCAGCAGATAAGTTATCACCCTTTTAAACAGGAAGTGTGCAGGTAGGCAGGCAGGAAGAAACTCTGTGCAGAGCTTGACAACAGATCTTCAGAAACAAAGGGGAAAAAAAACTCAATTGTTTAAGCCCTGAACTCCTTACACTCTTAAGAGGCCTGGCCACATGTCATGACCCCTAGATGACCTTCAGCTGTCTGATTTCTTTGTACCTAGCGCTGCCAGGTTTCAAACCAGCACCTCCTGGATGGGAGGGCATCTCAGTGCATTGCCTTTGAAGATGGATGTCTTCCCCATATCACAACTGGACACGTTCTAGGCTGGGAAATTTATGCCTTATGAAGTTCACTTTTGTTCCTCCTTGACCAGATCCATCTGGAACTCTTTTCAGCTGCCTCTGCCATTGCTTTGAGGGTTCCAGCCTTCTTCAAATGAAAAGAAATCCTCTGCAGTTTCATGAGATCACAGGCTGATGAGCCTACAAAACTCCATCTGATCCTACTTTTATGGCATGGGCTTTGACTTGGAAGCTAGACTTCTTTGAACTGCTG
>JADBJO010000348.1:585000-590000 GCA_016801955.1 Conus betulinus | reverse complement strand
GTTGATAAACTTTCTGCGAAATTTTGCTGCACAGTGAGGTTATGTGAGTTTGCCAACTAATATTGTTATCAATTGTTATTCCTAGCACTTTGAGGAATGTAACCTGTTCAACTGGTACATTTTTAAGATGTACAGGAGGGAACTTAATAGTGAGATTTTGTCTTTTTTGCCTAGTTGTGATAAGCATGGATTTAGTTTTTTGAGGGTGAAGTGACATGTGATTTAATTCAGTCCATCTTACGAGGTCATTTGCACTTTCTTGTAAAGTTTGTGCAAGAACAGTAACATCAGAATGATTTGTGTGTATTGTTGTATCATCAGCAAAGAGTTCACAGGTGGATGTAATATAGAGAGGTAGATCATTGATGTAAATGGTGAACAGTAAGGGACCCAGGATAGAGCCTTGTGGGACGCCATAGGAAAGTGTTTGAAATGAAGAGAAATTTGTATTAATTTTCACACATTGTTGCCTATTTGTGAGATATGAGCCAAAAAAAAAGTAAGAGTTTTTGTGGATAAGCCATACAATTTCAATTTTCTGAGAAGAAGAGGTTATGGTCTATCACATCAAATGCTTTTTTTTTGATCAATAAATAGGACACCACAATATCTGTTGTTGTTATGCTATTTAGCCAGTCATCAACGAGGTTGATTAGGGCTGTGTGGCATGAATGGTTGTGTCGGAACCCGGACTGTCTTGGATGAAGCAAGTGGTAAGTATTAAGGTGGTGTAATGTGTGTTTGTTTGTTTATGTGTTTTTCCAAAGGTTTGGAAAGAGTGGAAGTGATTGAGATTGGTCTGTAGTTTGCAGGGTCTGAGTTGTCACCTGATTTGTAGATAGGTATGACTTTCGCTTTTTTTTTTGAACTATCGGGAAAATGATTTTTGTCGATGCATAAATTGAAGATGTATGTTAACGTATCTGTAATTGCTGGAGCTGCTAGTTTGAGGATTTTGCCATCTAGGCCATCCACCCCGCAGGCACCTGACTGTTTTAGGTGCGTTAGGTAGTGATAAACTTCAAAGACTGTTACTGGTGGAATATAAAGTTCAGACGTGATGTTTTTATCTTGGCAAATATTGTTTCAGTTTTTTTGAGGTCGTTTGATCTGGAAGAATCTGTCGTGACAATGTACTGGCTATAGTGCAAAAGTGGGAGTTCAGCTGTTCGACAGAGATGTCTTTAATTACAGTTGATTTGGAAGAAGATTTATTGTTTGTAAGTTCGTTAATAGCTCTCCATACCAATTTTGGGTTCTGTTTGATGATATTAGTTCTCGATAATATTTCGTTTTTTCTCTGCGCTTCTGTGAATTTATTGCATTTCTCAGTTTTTTAGATTCCTCTTCATAGCCATGTTGTTTAAGCATATCTCTAAGGTAACCTGCCTCCTGTAACTCTTTTAGTGTACCATGCCGGCTTAGGATCATGTCGTACTCTAATCGTTTTTTTTTAGAGGGGCGTGTTTGTCATATATTTCTGTAAATGTTTTAATCCAAAATTCAACAGCAAGATCTGGATGAGTTATGTTGAAAACTGAAGAGAGATTTGAGAGTTAAAGCAAGTCATGCAGAAAATCTTGGTTGTTAAAGTTTGTAAAGCAACGGTAGGTTATTGTCTTGTGTCCCGTTTTGGGAATTTTTACTCCTTTTTTGGACCATGTGATACAAATGGGGGTATCACTACAGTTTAGAACAGGGACGCAGGCTTCTGCTACGTTAGTTTTATCTGAAATATAAATATGGTCGATAAGTGTCTTCGAGTTTGGTGTGACTCTTGTTGGAGAATCGATGAGTTGATGCAAATTAAATAGGTTGAATGCTTGTGTCCATTGGTTTTGCATTTTCAGAAGATCTATGTTAAAGTCTCCAAGTAAAATGATTTCCTTGGATTCTAGCGAGACTGCATCCATCATTGTAATAAATTTGTCGACCCAGTTTACCCTTTCAGATGGGTTCCTGTAACAGAATCCAACCAAAATGGGAGGGTTTCTTTTCAGCTTAACTTCTATCCAGACACATTCTACATCTTTACTTTCTAGGTGTAGAAGTCGTTTGAAGGTAAGGGTTTCGCTGATGTAGATAAGAAGACCCGTCTCTTTCGGTTGTAGGATCTTTCCGGATTGTGTTATATCCTGGAATAGTTACATCATTGTCGCTAATGCGTGCAGCTAATTGGATTCAGAGAGTCCTAAAATATGAAAAGGGTTTTCCATGATTCCAAATCAGTGTTGATATATCTGATGTCTTGTTAACTGCATGTTGGATATTAAGGTGACAGATTCGGAGTCCTTCTTTGCATGGCCATGCAGACTGGTTCTTGCTCATTTCTAGTTGTACTGATGTGATGATAATAAGAGACGGCGATTTTGCTCGTTGGGTGACGTTATGATGTGTATTAAAAAAGGAACAGAATAAAATCACATAAAAGCGAAAATGGGGCTGGTTTATACACCGTAACAACTTTTAGGAAACCAGAAGGGTATGAGAAAAAAAAAAAAAAAAAAAAAAAAAAAAAAAAAAAAAAAAAAAATCTTTACAGTATCTCTGTCCGTAACTCCTCGGCCAGATGGTATACTTATGGATACACGTTTCTGAAATGAAAATATACACTTCCTCACAAAGGAAGCAGTTTTTTTAAAACAAGATTACACTTAAGGGGATACAGAAAGAGGTGAAAAAAGGAAAATGAAACTTAAGACAAAATATCAAAAAAACCAACAACTCAAAATGAAAACAAGTAGAAAAAAAAAAAAAAAAAAAAAAAAAAAAAAAAAAAAAAAGCCACTCACTCACAAATACACAAGTCACGTAGCCGCACTTGTAGTTACGAGTTGGCAATGCAAATATTGCCCTCGCTTGCAGTAAGCAGTAGTCTTTTTTTTTTTATTGCAGAGTCTGCTGCTGTAGAGGCTTTGTTCAGTCTCTTTCTATAAGGTACACAGTCTTGCGCTTTTACAAAGTCTTCTGTTGTATACTTTTTTTTTCCACAGCACACAGTCTTGCGCTTTTCCAAAGTCTTCTGTTGTTTACTACACACACACACACACACACACACACAACGCACGCGCGCACGCGCAGACACACATACACACGTGTGTGTGCATCCACACACATGCATGTAGAAGACTATTAATGCGCTCACAACAATTAGATATGCGCAGACACACATAGCACATGGATTATGAAATAGCTTATTGCAGCAGGTCTGGATCTGGATTAGTACGTCGCTAAACATCCATTTACTGGTATAGGCGCGGCGGCGAGGGTGCGCAGCGCGATGATATTATCGGCTTCTGGCTTTTGCCAGAGCCGACTTGAAACTGTCGACTGACTTTTGGTGGACGATGTTATCGTCGAGGTGCTTCCACTCAGTTATTGTCTTTGGGCAGTAAGAATGATGGTACTGCTCGGTGTGTGTTTCAGGAATGCAGTAGCACCTATCGTTTGTTTCGTGTATATATATATATATATATATATATATATATATATATATATATATGTGTGTGTGTGTGTGTGTGTGTGTGTGTGTGTTTCGTAGGGCCTATACCGTTTCGTATAGTCCATACCTTGAATTTGAACAGAGCGCACACATGCCAGTCGTAATAATTATTTTGTTTATACATATTCTCATTATTGTCAGTTCTCACGAGTTATAGGCCTACTTTCTTTTTTGTCACGAGTCCTTTGTACTGTTCTCGTGAGCTCTAATTACTTGTAGCAGTAGTAGTAGTAGTAGTAGTAGTAATAGGGACTAGCTTCATTAGCCTAGACTTCGCGGTCAATCATGTGTCCCCTCTAACTTTCTTCACTTTTGGGGGTCAGATGGCATGCTGCAATTAATCAATATCTTCATTGCAATCCATCCTAATCGTAGAACAGTTCTCTAAATGTTTGAACCATTATCTAGAAAATTCTTTAAAGTATCGATATCAGGTGCAAATTTAATTACTGTTTTCACGACAGTCACTGACGAGTGTTTTCGTGAGTTATAAACACGTGCCGTTTCCATGAGTCATAATCTATGTTTTCATGAGTCGAAACCCCCCAAACCCGAACTTCCCCGTTTGACCGCAAAGTCAGGCTGAAAATCATGAAAGGTGTAATGACGACACAAAATCATCGGTAATAACTGTTATTTTCACATGTATGGCTTAATTAGGATCAGTGTTTTTCACACAAAACTTACTATCATATAAGGAAAACTACTGTTATGGGTTTTTCATGATCAGTGTTTCACACAACATATATATATAAAGAAAACTATTGTTGTGGGTTTTTTCAAGGTCAGTGTTTCACAACAAACTTGCTATTATATAAAGTAAATTATTGTTACACAGGGATGCGCAAAAATTGACCCCTCAGAGAGAGAGAGAGAGAGAGAGAGAGAGAGAGAGAGAGAGAGAGTTTACATCACACACACGATTCAAATACTCACATGCTACACAATCCATCCAGACATAGTGGTAACGTCGGCGAAGAATTGTTGGGGTTTAGTTCCAAACTGTCAAATGCACTCTTCACTCACATGTTAGGCTACCAGCCCAGTGTGCAAAAGTTGAAACGCGCGAAGCTTTCGAGACAACCTGTACGTACACTTACAACGGAGTCAATTGTGCAGTTGGCAGACTCGTTTCTCTCACGCACTACAGAACTGGCACGCGCGAAGCCAGGCAGTGCGTCACTGTCTATCAGAAAGCAAGTAAAGGCCTCGCCTTCTTTACAAGCAGGTCGTCTCACACCGCTTAGCGGCCCCCACCACCCCCTTTCTTCTCGAGACCCTACCCCCACCCCCAACCTTCCATCCCACCCCTTTCCCCAGAAAACGTGAGTGCGCAGTCATCATCTCTGCTCTTATCTCCCTGTTTTCTCAGGAGGCACGGGAAAGAGGAGTGGGGTGGGGCGAGGAGGGACAGGGGCATGTGGTGTGTGAGTGTGGGGTGTAGGTGTGTGTAGGTGAGGAGAGGGGGTAGCGGGGTGCGGTAGTGAGAATGGTTTCT
>JADBJO010000348.1:572500-580000 GCA_016801955.1 Conus betulinus | reverse complement strand
CTTCGACATTCAGCTCTGAAGAATGGTGACGTTGTGCGAGAGGGGGGGGGAGGTGATAGCGGGGAGGGGTCGGGAGGGGGGGGAAAGCCGAGCCCCATGCTTTGAAACAGGTCATCCCAAGTCAAAGTCGGGTGGTTGGAAAAACCCGTTCTGTTCTGTGGATCAGGCAAACGGAAATGGAGGTCTCATCTATCCTACAGCGCGGCAAGTCGGCAGAACTGTCCAAAAACGGTCAACATTTTCCAGTGGAATGTAGAAGGAGAAAAAAACATCGACATTGTGTGTGTCTTAGTGCAGGTCATATCGCTGTTCCCCTACAACAATCATACCCCCCCCCCCCCCCCCACCCCATCCCCACCTCCCCACCCTCAACACAGCATTGAAGGAAGCCCCTGCCAGTTGCAAGCAGAAAGGAAGAGCTGGCAAGGGAAAACGGAAAGCCTACATCTTGAAATGGATGCGGCAAGCTCTGGAAACTGGCCAAAACCCTTAATTTTATCGCGGGCCAAAGTAATAATCCAGCATAATGGAAATGTCCTTACTGCAAAAAGCCGCAGCAGACCACTTCACAGACACTGATGAACAAACCAACCATCTTGGGGTTCCCCCCAGAATGCAGAGCTGGGGAGCACAGCCGCGCCCAGAGCAAACTCTGAAAAACAGCTCCAGAAGAAATAATGACTTCAGCTCTCTCTGGGAAAGAGACTGGGGGACGCCATGGAGAGCCTGCAATTGAAGAAGTCCCGTAGGCTTAACAAAACTCACCAGTGAGATGATTCTGCACCTAGGAATAAAGAGCAAGGACATCATCTCTTCAGGTTTTCAATGCTAGTTGGAAGACTAACTTGAGAGAAAGCAAACATGATTCACATCTACAAAAAAGGTAAGGAGAAGTTAAGAGCGGATAGCTACGGATCCATCAGCTTCACAAAACTGTATTAGCAAACTGGAAAAGCGGCTAGGTTTGTTTGGCACTTTGAGGAAAATCAGCTGCTGAGGTCTAAACAGGCAGGATTCCGCTAACACAGATCAACAGAAGATCAGATCACATACATTGCCCAAGGCATTGAGGACACATTCCTGGGGGAAAAAAACACACACACATTGGCAGTCATCTGGATAGAGCTTCAAAAAGCTTTCCACGAGGTCTGGAATGGTGAACTCAGGCTTAAACTAGAGAAGTGTGGGGTGTGTGGCAGAGAGTACTCCTGTACCAGCCAATATCTCAACAACAGCCAGGCTCAAGTAAAACCCCAAGCTAGTGGAGCAAGACAAAACTGA
This sequence comes from Conus betulinus, assembly GCA_016801955.1. Taxonomy (NCBI): domain Eukaryota; kingdom Metazoa; phylum Mollusca; class Gastropoda; order Neogastropoda; family Conidae; genus Conus; species Conus betulinus. The sequence continues at coordinate 578,719 of JADBJO010000348.1, read as the reverse complement.
TTAGATAGGGGGTTACCCAAGGGGAGTCTTTTACTCCTTTCTCTTCATCTTTACTGATGACATTATCAAAGAGCTGCCCAGAAAAGTCCAAGGAGCAGTCCGTGCAGATGACTTAGTACTCTGGTGCTCTTGAGGGTATCACTCTACTGTCTACATATACATCTACATTGCACCCCCAAAAAATGACACTTAGAGCAAAGACTGACAAGTCTCCATGGATACAGCCTAAACTATCTTCCCGGCCTTCAAACTTTCCATCAAGAAGCTAGAGGCAAAGTTGACGCCGAATGACCAGGGACAACTGGAGGAGCTTACACCTATCTATCTTGGGGTGACCTTTGATCACAGACTGTCCTGGAAGCAGCAGGTCCCAAAGCGCTGCAGCAGAGGCAAGATGAGACCGGGGACCATGAGGACACTGGCAGAAAGAGAATAGGGAGCAGAACAAAGAAGTATGAAGAAGCCCCGAACAGGCAAAATCAGATCAGTCAAAGCAGAATACGGAGTTTCAATCTGAGCAACCGCTGCAAAGTCAACCTTTGACCAGGTCAGCAGAACCCAGACAAACGCCCTGCAATTCATCACAAGTGCCATGAGCTATTCTCCCATCAAAAGATGGAGGAAATCACCAGGCTACGGTCGCTGGAGGACCGGAAAAAAAGTCTGCATGCAAGCATCAAATTTCAAACTCCTTAGAAACCATCCATTAAAAGATAAAATGGACAGGTCTACCAACAGTCAGTAGAAAAGATAGTCTCATCCAACAACCAAGACGGCTGGAAAGAACGAAACGAGTCGTATGGGAATATGAAGCAAGGCCTATTCCAATGAACGTGTTGGACCTATCTCAGAGACATCTCCTGTTCCCATCCGTTGTCACCAGCATCCTCAGGAGTGGAGAGAAGATGTGTACATCTGGAAATGCAGCTCAGGACCCGGACCATGGAGCACACCTGCAACCACTACCCCCCAGGGAGACTGGATCCGTGTCTTTACCTCGGAATGATTCTGAACTTCGGGCACCTGAGTCAGCCAGTGCGGCCGTACCCATGCAGTTTGGTTTTGAAAGTATCATTTTTATTAGTGATATTTTGATTTGAAGTGCTCCACGAGGAAGGGACCTATTATCTGTTCTGTGTCTGTTATACGACGGCGTCAAGTAACCAATGAAAACAGCAGAAGAGGACGAGAGCTGTGTCATAAAACAACAATTACAGATCAATTACGAACGCGTAATTTACATAGTATCATATGTATGCAGAGTCTTGGCCAGAAATCCGGGTGTGACTCGCGTAACACACGAAGGCTCACGTCCGAGTACGATCGGCCAAAGATGAAGCTAGTAGTACAGGATCAGTATTCCTCCTTCCTTTCCTTCTCTGTGTTGGTGTCACTTTTGCTTGAACAGGTGTCTGCTGGTAAAGACACAGATCACTACAAACTTCTTAGCAAGAAAATTGTGCAAGAGCTGGGCTGCTTCTAAGGTAACAAACGTATGCCAGGTTCTTGTCCACTGTTCAGTTAAGTCGGCCAACTGCCCACGCGTAGTTATTGTCTGCAGATGAATCACGATGTATGTGCTTCACACTCGACAATTCGACACTGTCAGTGGCTAAGTGTAGTGAACAGACAGGTAAACCGAGAACGGGAGGCAGACACAGAGCCAGCATCTGCACACCAAATAGCAATGCGCCAAGGCCTTGCTCAAGAGGTCGAGTATTCATAGACTGGCGAAGACTCCTAGAGATTGAGGCAAACTCATACTGGGCCTTTCCAATGACAGACCCAAAAGATGAAACACATGTCAACTGAGATAAGACTTTGAATCTCTCAGGGTCCCCAGCGTATACTGTAGACGTGTGTGCGCTGGTATGTGTTCATCAGTGGGGTGATGCCAGCATGTTAATTAGAGTGTCCGTGGACATCATGAGTGTGCAAGCGTTGGCGTGTGAGTGTGTGTAGGAGAGAGAGAGAGAGAGAGAGAGAGAGAGAGAGAGAGAGAGAGAGAGAGAGAGAGAGAGAGAGAGTGTGTATGTGTTATCATCAGTGGGGTAATGCCAGCGTGTTAATTAGAGAGTCTACAGACATGTGAGTGGAAGCGTTTGTGTGTGAGTGTGTGTGTGTGTGTGAGTGTGTGTGTGTGTGTGTGTGTGCGTGTGTGTGTGTGTGTGTGTGTGTGTGTGTGTGTGTGTGTGTGTGTGTGTGTGTGTGTGTGCATGCGCGCGCGCGTGTGTATGTGTGTGTGCGTGCGTGGGATGTGTTTGAGGGGGAGGAATTGTTGTTCTTATTGTAATGTGTAATGTGTGTGTGCGCCAGAGACTGTGCGTGCACTTATATGCTGTAATTGATGGTCTTGTTCTTGTTCCTAAGTCATTTTCTGAACATTCATGCACGAAGTCACAACACACACACACACACACACACACACACACACACACCACACACACACACACACACACACGTGTGTGCGTACGTTCGCTTGCTCTTACTCACGCACATATACACATGTGTGCATGTGCACGTCCACACCGACACACGCGCACACACACACTCATACACATAAGCGCACAAATGCATACACACACATGCACATGCGCACACGCCCACGTACAAAGACACACACATACACACAGATATGTACACATACAGCTATTAAGCAGACATGTGTGCTCACAAACCCACAAATTACACACACACACACACACACACACACACACACACACACACACACACACACACACACACACACACACACACACACAGAGATGCACACGCACTTCTGCACACACACACCACACACACACACACACACACACACACACACACACACACACACACACACGTGCATACACAAACAAACAAATGCACACACATGCCTGCGCGTGCACACACACACACACACACACACACATGGACCCACGCACACACACATGGCCCATGCCCACACATCATACACACACGTGTACATCCACTACACAAAACAAACAAACAAAACAACAAAAAATGGTAGGTATTCAAGGTCTGACCAGCGCGTTGGGCTAATGCGTAGGTCAGACATCCGCTGAGTCGTAGCCACGAGACCCTCTTCTTCAATTGTCTCATCTTTGTTGTGAATTCATTTATCCATCAGCTTCAAATCATGCGTAGCGCGGTCTCAAAACGTAGCGGATGTAGTGTGGCGTATATAGACTAGTCCGCACGCAGTGACGCCTCCTTGATGAAACTGAAACTGAAACTGGCGGAACTGGATTGTTTTGAGAATTTTCATTGTGTCTGGAAGTTGATTCTCCTCACTTTCTTTCATTTGGCCATCAAGGTACAAGCCAGGTGGTTCCAAGCAGACAGATTAAAATCGAAGGAATGGGATTATTTTGGGCTCTTGGAGCTGGCGCAAAGATAGGGTCACAGGTGAGTGCAAAGGCCTGAAATGTGTGTCAACTGAGGGAAAAGTTATATTTGAAGATAGTGATTTCATCGGTAAAGATCTCCCAAACAAGGGAAGTAATTGGTGGGGGGTTGTTCTTTTGATCAAGTATCAGTTTAACATCAAAAGCTAGCTCAAGTGTATGGTAGGCCTCAAAACGCTTACATGGATTATGTAATGATTTAGTGCAAAATCCTAATTGTGGCGCGTGGCCTGTAGGTCCAGCAGGAAGTGATGAATGCTTTAATCTGCGCGAAGGAACTCCATTCGCAACAGAACTTCAATTGTAAAAGGTGGACATAATGATCCTAGACGCTCCAAATCTTTAACAAGGCCTATGAATCTGCGTCCTCGGCAGTTGAATCTCTGTCAGCTCGGTGAAGGAAACGGATATAGGTAACAGTCCACTGAAACACATATTTACAGTCCTTAACTCTTCCCCCATCAGCCGTTTGAAATCGCGAGTTAACTTTACTCCGTTGTACTGTCTCTGTTTATACTTAACCTACATAACGCCAACGGAGTTCCGGATGGCATGAGTGTAGCGGACAGATGCGCTATGAGTCATTGTCCCGCACGTAAGTGTCATAAGCCTGATTTCCGCCCTGTCAAATTCATTTCTTGTTTAGTGAAATCTGACTCACCGACATCCCCACCGCCACCGCCACCCTTGCGCGCACTCTCCTCTTCCGTCCTTTTTCTCCCTGTGATCTTGCGTTCTGTTGCCATGGATGCCTGGAGGGTCGTTCAGTATAAATTGTTTTCTCCAGCGAGGATTTTCCTTTTATAGTCGCTCCCCTTATCATCATCATCAACGTCATCATCATCATTGTTATTAATATCATTACCGTCATTATTATTATCATTATTTCAATTTCGCTTTGTTTTCGTCCACTGTATCTACCTTTACAACCCATTTATCTTTTTCTTAAACTGGAAATGAAGCACACCCCCCCCCCCCCCCCCCCTCCTCTCCCTTCTCTACTTGTTATATGTGTGAGAGATTTTCAGTTGCAAGTGTACGGTATAGGAAACTAAAGTTACAAAGCCCAGAAAGAACGATAATAACTGACCGTTTTGTAGTGTCCATTTTACCAAAATGAGAGAGAGAGAGAGAGAGAGAGAGAGAGAGAGAGAGAGAGAGAGAGAGAGAGAGAGAGAGAGAGAGAGAGAGAGAGAGAGAGAATGGCGCCCACAGCAGAGCTTAATTTTCATTTTAACTTCGACTTCAGAACGTCAATCAATGTCGATTGAAGGTTTTTCAGCTCTCGCTATGAATTGCTATAATGTGAATTGTTTTATAAGCAGCCTATGTGGTGTGTGTGTGTGTGTGTGTGTGTGTGTGTGTGGGGGGGGGGGGGGGGGGGGGGGGGGGTTGTTTCACGGTTTCCATGAAAAGTGACATACACAAGATACCCTTCAGCTGGGTGTTCCATGTCATGTTTGTGTTAGATACTCTAAAGATGGGTGTTCCATGTCATGTTTGAATTAGATACTCTAAAGATGGGTGTTCCATGCCATGTTTGTGTGTTAGACACCCTACAGTTGGATGTTCCATGTCATGTTTGTGTTAGATACTCTAAAGATGGGTGTTCCATGCTATGTTTGTGTCAGACACCCTAAACATGGGTGTTCCATGCTATGTTTGTGTTAGACACCCTTAAGATGGGTTCCATGCCATGTTTGTGTGAGATACTTTAAGGATGGGTGTTCCATACAATGTTTGTGTTAGACGCCCTAAAGATGGGTGTTCATGCTATGTTTGTGTTAGACACCCTGAACATGGGTGTTCCATGTCATGTCTGTGTGAGATACTCTAAAGATGGATGTTCCATGCCATGTCTGTGTGAGATACTCTAAAGATGGATGTTCCATGCTATGTCTGTGTGAGATACTCTAAAGATGGGTGCACCATGGCGTGTCTTTGTGAACTACCCTACACGTGGGTGGTCCATGCCGTGTTTCTGTTAAATATCCTACAGTTTGGTATTTCGTGTCATTTCTTTTGTTCAGTGCCATACAGACGGGTGTCTCCTGCCGTGCCTTTGTAAGTTGCTGTACAGGTGGGTGTTTCATGCCGTGTCTTTGTTAGCCACCCTACAGATGGGTGTTCTGATACCATGAAGATGGTTGTTCCGTGCCATGGCTATGCTAGATACCACGCAGACAGGTGGTCCATGTCATGTCTTTGTTTTTTATACCCTTCAAGTCGGTGATCTGTGCCATGTCTTTGTAAGATACCCTCAAGTCGGTGATCTGTGCCATGTCTTTGTAAGATAACCGACAGGTGGGTGTTTCCATGCCGTGTCTCTGTTAGATAACCTGCACGTGGGTCTCTCCTGCCAGGCAGGGCTCTCGATTCAGCGCGGCTGTCGAAAGAGATGGGCTCAGACATTGTAAAGTTTTTGTTGTTGTGTTGTTGTTTTGTTTTGTTTTGTTTTCCGTCCTCACCTCAGCTTGTTAAAGCGTACCAGGGTTTGGGAGTTGGGTTTCACTCTCTTTTCAAATTTTAGGTCAGCGTTTTAAACGCTGGGCTGGAGGTAGATTTCTGTGCGCATATCCAGTTCTGTTCCTGTCCTCTTTGTAAAACACACACACATGCACGCACGCACACATATACGCGCGCGCGCGCGCGCGCGCGCACACACACACACACACACACACACACACACACACACGCGCAAACGCGCGCAGATAGAGAGAGAGAGAGAGAGAGAGAGAGAGAGAGAGAGAGAGAGAGAGAGAGAGAGAGAGAGAGAGAGAGAGAGAGAGAGAGAGAGAAAACTTGTTACTCA
>JADBJO010000348.1:532500-567500 GCA_016801955.1 Conus betulinus | reverse complement strand
CACACACACACACACACACACACACACACACACACACACACACACACACTGTGACATGCACACACATATACAAACCATCACCACACACATACACATGAACACACTCTGATATTTGCTTCCAAATATATGCATACCTGTTGAGCAATATCTGTTCTGATAGTTCTGTGGGTTTGTATTCCTAGATGTGTGTCTATACATGTATGTACATGTGCATTTTGTATTACTATTACTCTTGAGAGTGTGTGTGTGTGTGTGTATGTGTGTGTGTGTGTGTGTGTACATGCAGGGGTGAATGTGTGTGTGTAGGGTTTGTGGGATGGGGTGAGAGTGTGTTCATACTACTATGTGTGTGTGTGTGTGTGTGTGTGTGTGTGTGTGTGTGTGTAAATGCCTATGTGTGTGTCTTAGTCTGTGTCTGTGTGTGCGTGTGCGCATGTTTTTGGTTATTGAGCAATTGCATCATGCATGTGTGTCTGTTTGCGGTTGTATGTCTTCAGAAGGTAAACTGACAGTCTGTTCATTGCTTCTAGTTCTAGTAAAAGTCTGTTAAGGACAAGTGGATACATTATGCATTTATTTTGATGTATTCTTCGATTGTGTGTGTGTGTGTGTGTGTGTGTGTGTGTGTGTGTGTGTGTGTGTGTGTGTGTGTGAGTGAGAGTGTGTGTGTGTGTGTGTGTGTGTGTGTGTGTGTGTGTGTGTGTGTATGTGTGTGTGTGTGTGTATTTGAACTGTGTGTGATAGGATTTCATCAGAATTTTATAACCTAGATGTGAAAAAGAACAGTATGTAATGCAAAAATTAAGACATGATGGAGCACTTTGGTTTATTTGATTCTAAACCAGAACCAACTCAGAATAATCAGTTAAACATTTGAATTTAATGCATTATTATTACATGTGAACTTTTAACAGGTGAGCTGGCGGATGCAGTGAAGAACCACACACAGATGAAGTTTGGTCTGTACCATTCTCTGTTCGAGTGGTTCCACCCTCTGTACCTTCAGGACAAAGCCAACAAGTTCACCACGCAAGACTTCGTCTTTGTGAGTTTTTCTTTTTTCTTCTTTTTTTTTTTTTTTTATGTAAGGATCGTCAGTTTCTTTGTGAGTTGATTTTAATGTGGTGACAGCCCTGATATGGCCCTTTCCAGTTGGCTGGGCTATAAGCAACATTACCTTACCTTACCGTCAGTTTCTTGTAAGAGCTCTTGGTCTGTCCGCCCGGCTGTGTGACATTTCTGTTTCCTCATGGGGAGAGGGGTAACGTGTGAGAATACCATATGTGTACATTGAAATCTTAACGCATATTGTGTTGTAGGAAGGTTCAAAATGCATATATAAACATTCTTTGGGATAAAACAGAAGAAAATCAGACTTTTCAATGGGAGACTACATTTACTGAAAGACATATGTTCGGCATATATTTAATGCAAGTGTGTGGCTGCAAGGAAGTTGTTTCTGGTTAATAATCGTTGTAGGCAGAAAGAAATGAAAAATAGGGATGTTGATAGAGCAGGGTGAAACACTGTTTCCGTGGAACTATGAAAGATTTTCATGACATAGGCCAACAGCCGGTATCATGACACAGGCAGTGGTAACACATGTAACATGGCATCATCCCCCTTACCTCCTATCTTTCTCCTTCCATCACTTTTCATCTGCTCACACTCGTATATCCAACCCTCATACACACATTTAAGCATGCTGGCATGGAGACATACACTTATGCATGCATGCCCTCATGCACACGCACACACACACATGCATATGCATGCGCACGCACACAGACACACAGACACACACATATAATTATAATGAAATCATGCAGTGTGGTACAAGACGGTGCAATATAATCCAGGTGCATAGGACTTCTCAATAAGTTTCAGAAATCCATTGAAAATGATGTTCTAAGTGAGGGAGCCTTTCTTTTTTGAGGTAGATCTATGCTTAAGAAAATCATGTCTCTGAGATAAGGAGGTTTTTAACAGGAGGTAAATCTAGGACAGACAACTCGGCTTTTCATCAGCATTTAACCAAGTATGCTCAAGGAAAGAAAACTTTTTCGAGTGGAACAATTTTAATGGTAGGGAGTCTTTGTCAGGAGGTAAGCTTTTGGTTTGTTTTGTTTTGCTGTCCCATCTTCTGCCCCTTCACTGGCATACCCCCATGCTGCTCACTGCGGCTTCTCATCCATAGCCTGACCCTCATTTGTCCTGCCTGCTAGTGCTACCCCTGTTCTGGCAGTTGACATGGAGCAGCCAGTATCGAGTTGTCATGAGGCAACCCACCTGAGGAGACACTGCACTGCCGCAGAGTTGCTTTGGCAGTGTTCAGTGGTGCATGTTTTGATCCGACTTGTGCAGGATACTGTATATTAATTACCATACTGACAACAGTGATTGCTTAGTCACAGAACCAGTGTTAGTGAGCATTCCTCTTTGGAGGGTGCCACCATGTCTGTCCAACAACAGTGGGAGTTAATACAGACATTAAAAAAAGAAAAATTGAAAAATATTCCAGAAAAAAGCAAGTGTTTATGAAAGGGAGGCAGTTGCTATGGGGAGGTGAGGCTAGTGTACTACAGAGAGGAGAATATTCTTTGAAAAGCATTATTATTATTTAATAGAGCGAGTCTTTATTTGGAAGGGGGGTGGGGGTGTCTTTCATAAACATGAAATCACAGCAAAGGAACTTAACAGATGCCAGATCCTGTGTAGAAACAGTACACGTCACGGCTGGTAATGCCCATTTAGTTATGATTAGTAGCTGACAACTGGTAGTTTGGATAACTTCAACATTATGACAACCAGTCCTCTTGGACTGACTGTTGTGTGGCTGCACTATGTTTGGAGATTTCATAGACTGGATTAATTGCATTGTGTCCATAAATTGTACAATTTTACCCTATTCTGTAACGTCTTTAGACCACACATACTTTAGGTTGGTTTTATGATTCCTTTCATCGTCAGAAATTTCTTTTGTTCAAGACTTGCCTGTCGTTATCGTTTGTCCCCACTGACAAGGTTAAATGGTCTGTTGTGTCAAAGTAAAAGAATATCAGTATTGTGCCGTTTTAAAAGAAAAGACTATCAGTATACATTTCTGTTTTCAAGATTTGCATGTTGTTAACATTTGCCTGAGGTGACTAAGTTAAGTGTGTCCTTTTTAAAAAATATGCTGGACAGAGATGATCATCATGGCAAATACCATGGTTTGTGTTGTGTTCACAGAAAAAGACGATGCCCGAATTGTATGAAATTGTCAACAAGTACAAGCCAGAGGTAGTCTGGTCAGATGGTGATTGGGAGGCACCAGATGTGTACTGGAACTCCACGATCTTTCTCTCCTGGCTCTACAATGAAAGGTGAGTGTTGGATATATCCTCAGGAGAACAGCTCAAGTATAACAATGAAGAATGCTAGTGCGGCTTCCAAGTGCTTGAAATAAGAATTTGCTTAAAGAAAGTATAAAAAAGAAAATACTGACTGAGAAAAGTGTAGTGTTTCACTTTCTGAGTGATGTGACCCGGTGTCATTATGTGGTTGGCTGACTGCGAACAGGCGTGAGACTGTTGCACAAGACGACAGGGTCAAGTGTCTTTCTACATCATATTCGCATAGTGCATGTGGTCAACAGGCAGGCTTAGCCAGGGGCCTGATTGTGACGGAAGAGGTCAGGGCATGTGATGTTCAGTGTGATCTACTGGTGACGTTTTCCATTGTTTCATTTTTGTTTTGACATTGAAAACAATGTTGTCTGCACAAAGCAACATTCCTGTTCCTATTGAATAACTAGTGCAAGACACAGTTTTTGTAGGAAACGTTTCTGAATCAATGATGCACAAAACTTTTGCTGTTTTGGGATTAGTACTTAATGACTGGGTTGGTAAGTTATAGATTCTGATTTGGCATTTAGATTTGGTTAACTATGGATTCAACGCTAGTGTTTGTAGCACTTCAACAAGTTCTTTAAGTTGACAAGCATTTAAACACACTGAATGTGTCAACAAGAATTCTGGACCAGGATGATAGGCTAGATCAGGTTTCATGACACTGCATGTTCTTGTGTTTATATATACTGCGCTCTTCATGTAGAACGCCCTAGGAAGCACCACAGCATTCCTCAAAGGCATATCATTGTTATTCTTAGACCATTTCTTGTGTGTCAATCATTTTCCTGTGTATCAACGATTTGTGCGTGAAGGTCATCACCTCTTTCTGCAGGCTCTTATGAATACATACTTCAGATGAAAGATGGTATTCCACATGTCAGACAGGCTACTTTAGACTGCTTCAGGTAATAAGGTGGACAAAAAAGAATAAAACATTGTCTTTTTTTTTTTGCTTTTTTTTTAAAGATTTCTTTGCTTTCAAGGTGATGACCCACAGGGTTTTGAAGTGAGAGTAATGTGGAAATGGTGTCTTTGATTGTGAACGTGTGTGTGTGTGTGTGTGTGTGTGTGTGTGTGTGTGTGTGTGTGTGTGTGTGTGTGTGTGTGTGTGTGCGCGTGCGTGCGTGCATGCGCGTATGTGTGTGTATGTGTTTGTGTGTGCGCATGAGTGTGTGTGTGTGCATGTGTATGTACATGTGCGTGTGTGTGTGTGTGTGTGTGTGTGTGTGTGTGTGTGTGTGCGCGCTATGTACAGTCCAGTGAAGGACACAGTGGTGACCAATGACCGATGGGGCAAGGGAATCAGCTGTCATCATGGAGGATTCTTGACCTGTTCTGACCGTTACAACCCTGGTGAGTAAGTGGTAGACATGGCTTTTTTTTTTTTTCTGTGTATTGGGTTGCCCGCGCATACTTGCGTTTGTTTTTGTAATGTATTTATGCATATGGCATATCTGTGTTTGTGAGAGGTTTTATGCGTGTGAAATACATCTGTGCATATTTGCTCTCAACAAAATTCGTATTATGGGAGAGAAAAACATACAAGCAGTGAATGCTTGAACATGAATGCATAATCAGGAACTGAACTTTTGTGTGCCTGTTAATCAGTAGACCACATTAGAATGAAAGTGAAACTGTACAAATTCATCAGGTTATGAACCTATGAATGCATAACCTAAGAGCACAGACCCAATATCGATACTTACATCATATTCATGGAATTTTAAGGGTCAACAAAAATCAAATCTGTCATTCTATTTTGTTTTATTATTAACACTGCATTTCACCATGTGACAGTGTGATGCTGATTTACAGGTGTGAAACAAAAACGCAAGTTTGAGAATGCTATGACCATCGACAAATATTCTTGGGCTATCGACGCAATGCTCGTCTGCAGGATTATCTGACTATGGAGGAATTGATCAGCACATTTGTCATCACTGTCAGGTAAGGGAAGAAGGTCTGTTACCAGCCTTTCACGTCTGTTACCAGCCTTTCATGTCTGTTACCAGCCTTTCATGTCTGTTACCAGCCTTTCACGTCTGTTACCAGCCTTTCATGTCTGTTACCAGCCTTTCATGTCTGTTACCAGCCTTTCACGTCTGTTACCAGCCTTTCATGTCCGTTACCAGCCTTTCAAGTCTGTTACCAGCCTTTCACGTCTGTTACCAGCCTTTCATGTCTGTTACCAGCCTTTCACGTCTGTTACCAGCCTTTCATGTCTGTTACCAGCTGTCATGTCTGTTACCAGCCTTTCACGTCTGTTACCAGCCTTTCATGTCTGTTACCAGCCTGTCATGTCTGTTACCAGCCTTTCATGTCCGTTACCGGCCTTTCACATCCGTTACCAGCCTTTCACGTCTGTTACCCAGCCTTTCACGTCTGTTACCAGCCTTTCCAGAAATGGGGAAGCACAGTTTCCATTACTGTCAGGTAAGGGAAGAAAAACTCTAGGAGATGTACTTGTCGTGGAGGAACATATTTGCACAATGGTCACCACTATCAGGTAAAGGGGAACGAATCTACTACAGTTCTGTGGAAGATGAAGTGATCAGTTTGTCCTGTGTGTCAGGTATGGTCACAGTTTTCTGATTCAGGAGTGTTTCGTTAGCACAGCTGTTGTTATTGTCAGTTACAAAAAAAGTTAAAAGTTCGTCTCACAAGTATTGCATAACAAAAACACATATTTGTGTTGCCTATTTCTTTGATGATAATGGGCAGTTCCTCACTTACACATGTTTCAAAGATCAGTATGATATTAATATCGATTTCCTTACTTATGCTGGTTACAGATCTGCAATACTTGACTATGCAAAAAAAGTCTAGCATTAATATAAATAATAATACGTACCAGACTCATCATTGTGTTTTAAACAACTGCTTGCAGTTTACAAAGGTTGTAGATTATATTATGATATACTGATTACAAATAAAGTAACGCCTAAATGCTGCGAAAAATGGGATGCCAAGCTCTCAACATCCCATGACTGGAAATCTTGTTTTTTATACGCACACAAGATACAGGATGTAAAACTCCAGTGGTTTCAGCTAAAAATAATGCATAGATGTCTATGTACAAATATCATATTAACCCTCTTGTAGTCGGTTTCTCTGACTGCAAACTTCCCCTAGATTTCGGATTTTTCTACTGGTTTCAGCCTAAAAATGGGTATGTGTGATTATTAACTTATAGGGAATGTATGTGAACCTGTAGGAGAAAGAAAATTGGCAGACAGTTTCATAAGAGCATGCACTTCACTTTGACTATATTTCGTCTGTCCTAGAAATACAGGTCATGTCACTGTCACCAAATTGTCACCAGACACGTGACGTTTTATGATGACAATAAAGTTTACAGCATGCAAGCGCGCAATCACCATGCTGATGCAAGTTGTTAGTGTAAGATGAAATCTGAGGCCTACCTGACGCAATCCATCTGCTGCCTGGCAGTACAGGTCTCACTGGTTGTCCCACCAATGTCATAAAAACTTGTCACATGTCACACACAGTACTACAAAAGAGGGTCAGGTGCGTCCTTTGCAGCTTGTTTTTGTCTTGCATATCTGTTGTGTATCATCGGCAGCAGTCTTAAAAAAACACAGAGGAACAAACAAAACGAAAAAAATCAAGTGGTGTAGCAGTGTCAGGGTAACGAGTGAGCCGGCCCAGTGGGTTCCTGAAACTGATGCACCCCTGCCGTGCCATGTGTCGCGAGCCGCCATTTTGTCTGAAGCGCTGCGTGGAACATTGTATTCCCGGTCGCTTTGCACTTCACTGTCTTCTTCAACAGCTCTACCTACTTCTATATCACCTTCATTCTCCATCTTTCTTTCAAACGTCTCTACTTCTACAATAATTTGATCTAACTCCTCTTGCGAGTAGTCGATCATCTCTTCATCGTTTGTAGCAGACGAGAAAGCCGCCATTGTGAAAGTCGGTCAGTTTCCATTCACAAAGTTACTCGCTGCGTTCTGTGCCTATTCTCAATGAACACACACGGTACCATCACCCAAAAATAGTGCCAACACATGATTGGGCCATGCCTGAGTCTTCCTAGTTACTGTCTGCGACTGTGTGTGTCTACACACGTGATCACTGCGTGATGGAAAATTCCCGCGGAGAGGTCCCGGTAACTCCCGGTACGGGAAGAACAGGCGCCCGACATTAAGTCCCGGATTGTCCCGTTGCGAGTATAAGAGGGTTAAAGGAAATTGGTGTAAAAAATAATGACAGATGTGACTTTTGTGGAGTATAAAGATAGTATTGATCATGTGTTCTGGAAGTGTCATTATGTACAATTATTTTGGAATAATCTCACTGATTTAATGAAAGAAAGATGTATGAATGCACAAAATGTGCGGCTAACAGAGTCACTGATACTATTTGGTAATGATGCAGCAATTTAGTGATGTAATATTTTATTTTATAATTCTCTTCGCAAAATACTATATATACACTTGTAAAGTACAAGACAGTCTACCACAAGTAAGTGCATTTATAAGGAAACTAAGGAATCGGTATAAAATTGAAGAACACATCCCATACTTAAAATTAAACCATGTAGATTTCACTGTGAAATGGTCAGTGTACAAACCATTATTTGTAAATGATTAACTATTTAAACATCGCTCGATCTGTATCCTATGACCCATATTCACAGACTTAAACGCTTTGTCAACTTTTAGTAACCTGTTATGCTGTGATCTCTGCACACACAGACTACCTAATGTTGCAAATGAGTCTGTACATATGTCGGTTCTGACATCATTATTATCTCTTTTATTGATGGTTATGTTTGTGTTTTCTGGCCAGTGTGATTTACTTTGTGAAAGTAACTTATGCCAACATATTGATTGAATGTAATCCATCCAACGTGTCCCTCTCTTCTGTCTCTCTCTGTCTCTGTCTCTGTCCCCCCCCCCCCCACTCTCTCTCTCTCTCTCTCTCTCTCTCTCTCTCTCTCTCTCTCTCTCTCTCTCTTCTCGCTTTTTTCTCCTCCTCTCCCTCCACTTTTTCTTCAAAACCTACTTTTCTTTCTTTCTTCTTTTTTTTTCAAATGAGAAATATGGAATTTCTTCTTGCTTGTGTGATGGCTGAATTCTCTCTTTTTTTCTCTCTCCAAAATTCTTATTGCTTATGTATGTTCTATGTTCATGTAAATGTTTGAAATGAAATTAAAAAAAAAAAAGTTAAAAAAAAAAAAAAAGTAAAAAGTGAAGACCAGTTGTCTGCATAGAATTAAGTCATAGCATTTGTCGTAAATGTGAAGCTTGGGAAACAGGAGCCCATGTTTATGGGCTATTTTAAGCGGAATGGTTTTCTTTACCACCAAGCATTGGAAGCAAAACTATTGATTAATCTTCGGAGGATTTAATAGGCATGTTAGATTTATGACCTTGAAATAGGGAACAGGATTATTGTTTAATGGATAACATGATTCATATCTTTGTCTCAGTGGGTCACAGTATATAATCATCCTCCTGTGTACTCTGTAATCTGAAAATGATTATTTGTATGTGATTGTTGGTTGATGCTTTTTTTTCTTTTCCCCCCTCTGCAGCTGTGGCGGCAACATGCTGATGAACGTGGGCCCCACCAAGTACGGAATGATCGCCCCCGATCTACCAGGAGCGGCTGACCCAGATGGGTCAATGGATGAAGGTCAACGGGGAGGCCATCTACAGCTCCCGACCTTGGACCTACCAGAACGACACGCTCAGCTCGGATGTGTGGTCAGTGCAGAATATAATTATCGTTTACAATAACCACTTAGATGTATGATTTTAGATCAGCATGAAACAGCATATGCTGATATTATACATATAACACACACACACACACACACACACACACACACACACACACACACACACACACACACACACACACACACACACACACACACACACACACACACACACACACACACACACACACACACACACACACACACACACACACACACACACACACACACACATATGAACACATGAACACACATGCACACACACACACACACACACACACACACACACACATGAACACATGAACACACACACACACACACACACACACACACACACACACACACACACACACACACACACACACACACACACACACACACGTATGAACACACATGCACACACACACACACACACACACAAACGCATGTGTGTTTTGGAGAGAAGGAGAGAGATGTTTGTATGCTACTATGTATGCATGTATTGGGGAGTGTGGTGGGGTGGCGGAATGGGGGGAGATCGAAGTGGGGGGGGGAAGTGGCATTATAGCTTCATATTCAGCAGAACATTGTTGGAGTATGGTGTCAGTAAGTTTGTTTTAAAAATGCTAAGTTTTGTTACTCTTGTTTTCAAGTGAATATCTTTTTCTGTCTTTCAGCATCTAGAAAAGTCTTGACCCTTTTTTGGTTGGCCCCTTGGGGACACCAGAGGAGTGAAGGAGTGTATAGATTGTTTCCCCTGCCTTTTGGAAGTTCTGTGCTGTAATTTCCTCATTTTTCACATTCTCTTTGATTCTTGCCTTTTTTGTTTCATTTTTCTTTTTGTTTACTTTCATCCACTGTTTTTCTTCATTTGTAGCCCATTTGTCCGTGCTGGTTATAGAAAGTGTGTAGCATTTTTTTTTGTCTTTGTACAGTTTATCATTCGCTAGTTTTTTGTTTTGGCCTCTAGGCAATGAGAGGCTGTCATTGGGAAAGGATACTAGCCGTTAATTCTGCTGTGCAATTTTCCAGGATGGCATTCTGAGATCTGTTTTGTTTTGGCATTGATATGGTTCTTTAATGTTTTTCCTTACCATCTTGTATGTAGGTGATAAATCAAGCAGAACGATGTAATTTTATGCTCCTTAAGGGTGCCGTTAATGATTGAAGTGTCATGATTTTAATTGATGCACAATTGGTAGGAGAGGGGAGGGAAGGAGAAGGGGATGGGTTGTTGTTTTTTTTTTCAGGACAGGGCTTTCTGTTCATGTGGTGACAGCCTTGAAGGGCCCTGATTGGTCAGTTGAGCTGTCATATAACTGAAACTGAAACAGTATATGTCCTTTTCCTGCATGAGTCCTACTAGTAGAAGGTTCAGGGTTGACACCTGCTATCAGTTTCTTACAAGTTAATTCCTAATTCAGCCAGTAGGATTGAAGCGTGAGTTGGAAAGTGCTAAACTTGACTCTTTCTTTTACTGAAAAAATGATAGGTACACCATGAAGACGAACGGAGACAACAAGGATGTGTACGCCATTGCCCTGAAGTGGCCGTCAGGCGCAGTCTGACCCTGGGGGCCCCTGTCCCAGGCAGCACCACGCTGGTCAGTCTGCTGGGGGTTCCTGGTCACCTGGACTACCAGAAGTCAGGGGAGCAGGGTCTGGTCATCTCCCTGCCCGTCCTCAGCTTCAGCGAGCTGCCCTGTCAGTGGGCCTGGACCTTCAAGATGACCCTCCATAGCCAACTGAAGAACAGTACTGACTTGTACTCTTTCACCTTGACAATCTTCTTCAAGATGACCTCCATAGCCAACTGAAGAACAGTAGTGACTTGTGCTTATTCACCTTGACATTCCTCTTCAAAATGACTTCCTTTGCCAAGTAAAGAACAGTATTGATTCGTACAAATTCACCATGATATTCTTTTCTCTGTCTCTTTTTTTTTTTTTTTTCTTTTTCTAATAATATGGATCCTTTTGATAACTACTTCAGACACCCCTGAAAGAGAAAAGTGCCAGATTTTTAATTAGGAAGGCAGGGTAAGGGAGGAGGAGGTTCTGTTTAGTGTGGCGGATCCTTTGGATGATGATTTATGGGAATCCTGGAAAATGAAAGCAGTGGGTTTCACGTGGAGGTGGGGTTGGTTGTGTCTGATCTTCCTCCTTTTCAAGATCTCTCAGAAATCCTAGAAAGGAAAGCAGTGTGTTTTACATTGTTTTCCTTTAAAATCTTTCAGAAATCCTGAAAAAGGAAAGTTCTGGGATTGAAATTAGGGGGTGATCTTTTCCTGGTGTTTGTCCCAGTGTTGTTCGTCTCTGTTTAGAATTCAGTGTTGATGAGAGAATGGACAGATTCAGTACATGTGAGCAAATCGATTGTGAGGACACAAAAAGAAGAGCTGTAATGGAGCATGAAAGGCCATGTGTGAGTTTCATTGTGTTTGTTAAACAATTTCCTTTGACACAGAGAAATTTTGTTCTGGATGGGCAATTACCAATTTGAAGACTGTGGATTCAGATGGCAGTTAGAAAATAAAGTTTTGGGAAAAATGATGGTAACAGTCATTACCAGTGAGAAAAGCAGGGCAGCTAGAAAATAAAGTTTTGGAAAAACGATGGTAAAAGTGATTATCAGTAGGAAAAGCAGCATATGCCCAATCAGTTGCCGCAAAGAAATCCAGTTTCCCAGTATGAACTGGGAGCATTGCCTGCCAGTCGGAGGGTGTTTATGTAATGATGTGGTGGGAAAAAAAAATGTGAATATGGGTGAAGCACTGTAAATGTTTTGATTGACAGCTGCTTGCCACGCCCTGTACTGGTTGTTCATACTTCACCATTCCTATCAGGTTTCATATTTACACATTCTTCATGTAGTCACACACACACACTCGGACACACACATATTCATGTCAGCAAAAGCCATTTGCTCTTGATATTGGAAGCAACAAGGAAGCGTGTTTTTATATTGACTCATGTGCAATAAAAGGTGGTGATGTTTTTTGTCTCTTAATCTTCTTTTTTTTGGCTTTAAAAGGTTGTTTTTTGTTGCAGCCATTTCTTTCTGTTTTGTTGTTGTTTGACTGAGGAAATCATTTTTTCTACAGCTTGTTTGTCAGTCTGTTTGGAAAAAAAAAGAGATTAATTCTTTTTAAACATTATTGAAACAAACAAGAGAACATCAGCTTAGAGGAAAACAAAGGTAGGTGTGGATCTAATCAATCATACACTTTTGAAAGGCCTGAGAGTACCACCTTGTGAAAGTAAAAAAAGATGCAGGAAGGGGGATCACTTTAAATGTCCTCCTTCAGGCTGTCTAAACAAGCAAGCTGGTCAGGTTGGTTAGAGTTTCCAGCGCAGGTTCCTCAGGCAGAGTGTTAATGTGAAATCCTATACTTGGATCTATAATCAAAAAGAGATGCAATCTTCTTTTGTTAACCAATTTTATCAGGCAAAGAATCGATTTTGAATTCCGTTCTTGGATATACCAAAAGGAAATGCAAAATATTTCTTGCTGACCCGTTGACATCAGACCAAGAATTGTGGAAATTCTATTGTAAGAAAGAATGTTGAGCAAGGAATTTAACATTGATGCAGATCTGCGGTGCATACAGAAGTCAAACAGCAGTCCACTATCCCTTTAGCTAGATTATTGAAAGACTAACAAACTGATTTTTAATGAAGTTGATGGAAAGTTGATCCAAAGATAATGTGGAAAAAAGAAAAAAGAAATTGGGGTGTGGATCTTGTTGGGATTCGTATCCAAGGGTGGATCCAAGATTGGTTTGAGCTTGGTGGAGAAACTGTCTGTCTCGAGTGTCATTCCATTTCCTGCTATGAAAAAGGGCGTGTATTCACACATATCTCTTGTTGGTTGGTGTATGTAAATATCTCTCAGCAAGATTAAGCAAAGACTATTGAACCGATTTATGCAAAACCTATGTGAAGCATACACTTGGACCAAAGACAAACCATTCACATTTTGGTGCAGATCAATAATGCCAGTTTTCACCATAGGATGGGCACTTTCTCTCAGTGAGATTAGCCATCTAGAATTGATAAAGAGGAACATGGTGGAAAGGTGGAATGTAGCCAGAGAAAAACTGTAAAATGTTACAGCGTATCCAGATCAAAGAACGGGTCCAGAAACTGTTCAACCTTTTCAGAGGTCCTCTCTGTCAATGTGCCACTCAAGTTTGATATCTTACAGGTCACATGTGAGTTTTTCATTGTTGGAAAGGTTTATGAGAAAAGACGTTGCTGCTGCACTGTTGCATGTTCTTTTGAATGATATTAATGTTCTCCACCCCCACCCCCCCCCCTCCCCTCCCCAGCCCCTCCCCCCCCCCACTCCTGTTTTTTTTTTTTTTTTTTTTTGCTTTTGTTGTTGATGTAAGATTTTCTCATGTTTCATTTTTATTTGTTTGTTTGATAAATGATAACCTGTTGTTTATTTTGCACAAAACACTGCTATATATTTACAACATATTACATTCCAGTTTGAAGATTTACTGACTGAGATAATGCGGTAATGCAATATATTGTGAACATGACTGAAAATTAAAAGTGTACCTTGGAAAAAAAAATAGAAGAAAATTATGTTTCACAGACATGTTTTAACATAGATTATTGTATTTAATCAGAAAATTGTTTTGTGTGTCATTACAAATTTATTTCCATGTATTGATAATATATACTATGGTTAATTACTCACTTCTCTGTTACTTTGCACAATTTTTTTTCAGTGTACGCTTGCAGATGAAAACTGTGAAGGAACATCCAGTTTATTGTGTAAATTATAGTACTACACGATTCTCAGGATTCTTTCTAAAGTTGACAGTTATGCTTTGTAATCATCAGATTTCAGTTATTTTAATAAAGGTTTTCTTTTGGACACTGTGTGTGTGTGTGTGTTTGAGATACGTTTATGGATAAATCTAGGCACCTGGTAAAAGGTTTCAGTGGCACCTGGTAAAGGGTTTCAGTGAAGTACCAGTTCTGGGGTGGCCTTTGCTTCATTACACTCCCCAGAATGTAAAAAGATATTGGCAGCTTTGCATGTTTGAAAAGATGGGCCCATAGTCAAATGTTTGAATTTGAACCACTCATGAGGTTGGATTTTTTTGGCTTGGAAGCCCTCTGTCTTCCAGTGGTCAATAGGTACCTGATTCTGTTCAGGGAAGATTAAAAGTAGCAAGGAGAAGGATGGGCATTGCCTTCCATCATGCTGTGCCCTAGAAACAGTGAATCTCTCACAGTTCACTGTCCCTTCAGCCAGTAAGCAATGGAAACTTTGACCTGAATCGAACAAGTTGATTTTATATAACTGAAAACAAGCTTTGTTTGGATTGTTTTGCTCTCCGCCCTCCCCCCTGAATCTCTCACAGTTCACTGTCCCTTCAGCCAGTAAACAATGGAAACTTTGACCTGAATTGAACAAGTTTGATTTTATATAACTGAAAACAAGCTTTGTTTGGATTGTTTTGCTCCCCCTTCCCCTCCCCCCTGTCTTGGTTTATTTGTTTTCACTGCCATTTTCTTGCAGCTAATCAGCCAGTTGTGACTATTGTGTTGATTTTTCTGATTAAAAAAATTCTCATGGGTACAGTTTACATACCAGTGTACTTTATATACCGAAATTGTAGAAAATGATGGATATCATGCCACTTGTGGGGCTGAAATTTTTTCAACTTCAAAATGCTGTCGGTCCACTCTGTGGTAAATGGATACTTGATTCAGTCCAGGGAAGTAAAGGCAGCAGAAAGAGAGGGTTGCACACCCATTTCCCACATTGAAAATCTTATTTGCTCCCTTCAGCTGTTAGGCTATGAGACACTAACCTTTAAACTTAATGATGATAGATTTAACTGAAAAATACATATGACATTATTTCAAACGTAAAGGTGCTATTGAAAAGAGTGTGGCTAGATTAGGAGGCAGAGAAAACTTTGAACAGTGGGCTGCTAGTTTCAAATAGTGCATTATGTTTGTATACAGTTTTAGAGTTGGCATTCCATTACTAGACATCCTTATCTGTGAATCAAAGTAAGTGGTAATGTATCCTACCAATTCCTGTATCGAAGAAACAGATTCTTCATGGACCAGCGATTTATGAGAGGAATTTGAAATTTCATGTGGGCACACATAAATCATGCACCCAAAGAGGTTTTCTCTCAATGTGTGAAATGCACACACACAAAAAAAGAGGAAAAAAGACAGCATAAACGCCAGGAACACTTGGCACACACATGGAAGAATCCTTTATGAACGATTACCTGGTACAGGGAGGCGGGGGTGCACCTTTTATTCAAGAGACAAGAAATGAAATGGAGGAAACCGTGAGAAAGAGAGAGAGAGAGAGAGAGAGAGAGAAAAAAAGAGAGAAATAGGAAAAAAGATCTGCTTGAAATCCAGATTACTTCTTCACACAAAGACTCTTGTAGCCTGATTTAAATGTATTCATTTATTTAACACAAAGTTTGTAAAATTTAAGATCCCAAAAGATACATTCAGCCTAAAATTTGAAAAGAAAAAAATTAGGATCGTTATTTTTTAAAAGTATCCTTGGGACTTGCAAAGACATTATTTGAGTGATAATACACAGTAGAATGAAGAAACAAAAAAAAACACGAAAACCACAAGTATGAAAATAAAAGAAAGAAAAAAAAAAACACCCAACCCATTATGAACCAAGGGAGACGACTTAAATTTGAATTGGCATCACTTAATTTGGAGTTGCTTCTCTTGCTACTACGGCAGACGACAACTAAATGGGGAACCCGGATGAAAACGTCCGATGTAAAAAGCAAGTGTAAAGGCCACCAACCGCCATTAGTATGTAACACACAGCGCAAAAGGCATTATTCTGCCATTCTTCTTTTCTTTTTTTTTTTTTTTTGTTTGTTTGTTTTCTGTTCTTTTGTTCCTGTAAGCAGCTTCAATAATCGTTGTGCAGCTTTGCGATGGACGTGCTGTCAAAAGCAAATGGCTCGGTTTCGTCGATGTCTGGAGATTTTGGCCTCATAACAGTTACAATCAGTATGATACTATGGGAGAAACTACATCAGTATAAGTACCGAGTTTTCGATCAGCAAGACAGGACAAACGTTTCTCTCTTTACGAGGATAAAAGATAAGCGTTTCTCTCTCTCTCTCTCTCTCTCTCTCTCTCTCTCTCTCTCTCTCTCTCTCTCTCAACATCGAGCTCTCGCCCCAGTTTGGGGTTTACAAATATGTGAAGAACTTAAAAGAAAAGACGAGTAATTGACAGACAGAAAGAGACGGAGAAGAGGTGTGTGTGTGTGTGTGGGGGGGGGGGGGGGGGGGGGGGGGGGGGGGTGCACGCGCGCGTGTGTTGAGAAAAAAAAGCGAGCGAGAAAGAGAAAAAACTGAAAAAAGCTGCTAGCATTAAAAAAACAAACAAAAAAAAAACCGACTAACTCCACAAATCATTTTATTCTTAACCTATACCACTTAAAATTCCTCACGGAAATAAAGGATATAAGAAATGAAATGCAGAGAAAATACATTAAAACCAAACCGAGATTCGCCAACATTATAATTGTTACCAGTGATACACAATTCATTTGTAAAGTTCGTAATCGTTGTATGGGGGGAGGAAGATGGGGAAGGGGAGGGGCAGTTTTCTAAGCTTTAGTAAATAGGGTATTTTGAAATAAATGTTCTTTTAAAGGTTGATATATACTGGTGTTCTCTGAACAAGCACTGGAATGAGGAGTGATGAGCAGGGGTTGCATAGGTCAGTTTTGGAAACCGTGACACTGAAGTTGGACGGTCCTTGATGCTTTTTCTCTTATAGTTATAATCTGGTGCAGTATGAGTCCATTTTTATAATCAAATATTCGGTGTAAGGGAAAGACGCAAAGACTTTAGGCTAATTGTCAGAAGCTACGAGGCTACTGCTTTTTAGAAGGACTAATGGGCCTCTCAACGTACAGCTATGCCTGTCAAAAGCTACGAGGCTACTGCTTTTTAGGACTAATGGGCCTCTCAGCGCACAGTTATGCAGGCATAGCAATGGTTTCAGTATGTTTTGCGTGAACCGAGTCAAGAAAGTCTTTGATTTGGCGACTTAATAGTCTTAAAAAAAAAAAAAGAAGAAAAAAAGATTTGTTTGCACACGAAGTTATTTGGGGATTCCAACTGATGTTATCAACACTCATTCTTGGTGTTGTATGATGTGCGACCTGTTTAGTGGCTTGGGATCTATTGTAAGTTTGTTTGTTTGTTTGTTTTTTTCTTTTCGGAGCGGGAGGTGGTTGGGATTGGGGGGTATAGTTGTGTCAAACATTGATTTTGTTCTGAAGGTCATTAGACCTCGAATATTCGATAGCGCGCTAAGTTTCTTGCGTGTAGTGCAGAAATAGGTAGGCCTACTTAGCTGTTCAACCGATACGTCCTTGATTACAGATGAGTTGGGCGAGGTTCGAATGTGAAGATATTATTTATGGCTTGCCAAACAGGACTAGGATTCTGATTCGAAGATCTTAATTTTCGGTAATAGGGCCTGTTTGATTTTGTTCCTGCGTTTTTGTGAGTGCAGTGCGTTTCCGGGAGTTAGGAGATAGGCCAGGTTACAGGAAACAGTAATGTTCTCTATCTGTTTCACAGCAAGGTCACGTGGAGTGATCGTGTGCGTGTGTGTGGTCGTCGGTTTAATGTCCTTCCACTACAGTGATTCAGACAGTTTATGTGTGGGTGAATGAAATATGCAAGTGTATGAAGTGTATTATTCCATTAACGATAGAATATGACATCCCCCACCCCCCTCATCCCCCCCGTCCCCCTCCACCTTGACTATTTTAAGTGAGAAGTGATAAGATCTACAGATAAGGGCCAATTGAACTATTTAACAAACACTTACAAGCTGAGTCAAGAACAGAATTATTGTTTAAAATATATTTAAATTAGTCATATTCACACACACACACACACACACACACACACACACACACACACACACACATTTGTGTGTGTGTGTGTGTGTGTGAATATGACTTATAAAGCTAGCAGCACAGCAGCACACAGCCCATTCGGAGACACAGGCTGTCCTGTTACAATGCCGCCTTGTTACTCGCAGGGTTCACAGATGAAAGAAAGAAAATTTGAAAAACAACAGTCTGTACCCCTGCCTTATCTATCCCGTACTCCTAATCAAATTAGAGTCTAATCGATTCGTTGGTCAAATTCGGTTTAACCGACAAGATTTCGACAGACGCTGTAGTAGACTGCATGTGTGTGACGACATATCCGTTACACCACCGCCACCATAGTATGGCGGAATGATGTGCGTTTGCGTCAAAGTATCGAATAGATTATTGCCATAGTAACATGATGTCACAGCAGCTGGTCTCAGACTGGACAGAGGCGAGTTATCAATTAGTGTCTTTGAACAAGGTGTGGCTCTAGTGAGAGGCACGATGATGGTTAAACAGACTGACCATTGGAGCCCACTGTTTATGTGATTTGAAATCTTTGTTAAAATGTTCAAGGGTATTGATTTCCTAGATTCAAGTGAAAACGCATCTATCATCGTATTAAATGTTTCCACCCAGTTTACACGTTCTAGCGGGTTCCTGGAACAGAATCCGAGTAGACTGGAGTGTTGGTCATAATGTTCAAGTTGTTTGAAAGTGGGGCTACATTAATCTAATCGATACTTTGACGCAAACGCACATCATACCGCCAAACAATGGGCGGTGGTGTAACGGATATGTCGTCACACACATGCACTCTATTGGGGCGGCTGTCGAAATGTGTGTGTATAGAAACCTGGCCCGTAAACAAAGCCAGTTGATGATATTATTTTTGAGCGTGACTAGATAGAATTTCATCATTCGCGTTTTCTGTGGCCATGATTTTTGCGATTTTGAACTTTTCATGTGTACGTATTATTAGTATTACATCATATATGGAGCAGAAGAGAAGCGAATGTGTGAAACTCCATTCTCTAGAGAGTGAAATGTCTGGGGAATGCATGAGTGCGCCTATGCATGTATGAGCGCACAGCTGCCCCACGTATGTAAGCTTGATTTTTACATCAGCTAATTCGCTTGGCGACTGACAATCACAATTTCTCTCCTACCTGCACACACACACACACACACACACACACACACACACACACACACACACACACACACACACACACATCTGTAGGTAAATTCTCCATCTCCCAGTCTCTTGTCACTTGTTTTTGCTCTGTTTCCGTCTGTCTGACTACCTGCCTGTCTGTCTCTTCCTCCCTGTCTCTCTCTCTCTCTCTCTCTCTCTCTCTCTCTCTCTCTCCCTCCTCTTTTCAACCAGTGTCATACTCAGGGAAACACACAAAGGCCGTTATGAGGGGAAAAAAAACCTGTTTCACTCTGGGGACTTTAACTCCTCGTTCTCTGACGGTCTGTCTGATTTTCATCTCTCTCGCTGAACTCTAAGCTCTCTACTCAGACATGCTTCAAATTTTCATTCAATACTGTTACAGAGTCTTACCGTTGTCACTGGCGCTAGTGATGTAAAGAGTTCAGTACCAAGAGAGAGTGTCAGGATCTCTCTCTGTCATCTGTCTGTCTGTCTGTCTGTCAATCCGTCTGTCTGTCTTTTGTCTCTGTCTTGTGTCTGTCTGTCTGCCTATCTGTTTTTATCTTTGTCTGTCTATTTGTCATGGTTTGTCTGTCTGTCTCTCACTCTATTTCTTTCTGTGCACGCACGCATGTGTGTATATGTGTGCACGCCCGTGTATGTGTGTGTGCATGTGCGTGCGCGTGTGCATGTGTGTGTGTATGAGCCCGCACTCATATTTCAACGAACCTGTACGTCCGTGCGCGCGCGCACGCGCGCTTGTGTGTATGTATTTGCCTGTTTGGAAGATTGCGGGGGTGGAATTGGAGAGGAGAAGGAGGACGAGGGCGGGTGTGAGGTGTGGGTGGGGGAGTGGCTGTAGAAGCGACATGTTGGATTCAAACACCCATGTTATTGATTGCTGTGCAGAAAACTGTGGGATTTGCATTTTGCGCGCGAGTGATGCGCGTGCATCTGGTGATTGTCCGTTCAATCATAGCTTACCTTCATCGATGGATCCAGTCTGCACTCCTCCTGGTTTTACGTTTATGTTTCTTTTTTTCTCCTTTTTTGTTTGTTCTTCAGCCAGCACACTTAGGTGCACTATCGGTTTTTTGGTTTTGTTGTTGTTGTTGTTTTTTTTTTTATGTGTATGTGACCGTTTTGAACCCCGCAATTAAGTTAGCCTTATTCCGTCTTCAAGGAGCTCACGTCTAAACGCAACACCTGTGTTCGTGGGTTTTGTGGTGTGTGTGTGTGTGTGTGTGTGTGTGCGCGCGCGCGCGCGTACGTGTGCGTGCGTGCTTGTGTGTGTTTGTGCGTGTGTGTGTGTACGTGTGCCTGCATGAGTGCGTGCATGCATGCACATGCCTGCGTGTGTGTGTGTGTGTGTGCGCGCGCCCACGGGCGTGTGTATGTGTGGCTGTTTGAGTGCGTGCATGCATGTGTGAGTGAGTGTGTGTGTGTGAGTGTGCGCGCGTGTGTGTGCCTTCATGGGTGCGTGCATGCATGCGCATGCCTGCGTGAGTGCTTGTGTTTGTGTGTGTAAGTGTATGTGTGTCTGCTTGTGTGCTTGTGTGCGCGTGCGCGTGTGTGTGTGTGTGTGTGTGTGTGCGAGCGCGCGCGTATACATATGTGTGTGTTCGTGAGTGCGTGTGAGTGTGCCATCCATCGGAATGTTGCAAGAAGGTTTGCTCTTCGACCCTGGCTGGGAGCGGATGAAATTTAACGTGCGTCGTCGTCATCGTCGTCGTCGATGTTGATTTTCATGCATACGCCCATTTAAGGGGGCCCCGTTTAAAGTCTCACCCTGAAGGACTTGGATGGATTGGAATCTGCGCAGAAGAACAGACGTAGAACATGCTCCAACTGGCTCTCTGTAGCGGGGATGGGACTCGAGATCAAGAGGTCAACACTTTACCCACTAAACCCCGTGCTATCGCGGTTCGAACGGCCTTAACAGCTGTTTCATTCTGACCTCGTGGCCAGATAAACAAGATCGGATGAGCGGCCTGTTCCAATCTCCAGCTTTTCGTGATCGCTTCAGTGACCAGATTATTATCTGTTGAGGGGTTGATCATCGTTCCGTGCATGTCTTGGTCATCGGTCTTTCATGTTTATTTGGTTTGGATATTGCGTCGTATCAACGATTTTATTGATCATAGTGACTCACCCAGGCATCGCCAGGCGTAACGTACGGTCGAAGAGCTCCAGCTTATTTAATTACACCCCAACCTACACACACACACACCCGACCTCAACCGTCGGTTCATGACAATGATGTCAGTGCTGATGTCGAAGGCGTTGTCGGTCATCAGTCTGGTCTTTTCTGTACTAATTCCTATGGCGTGGGCTGTTGATGTTTTGCCCAGACGTTCAACAAGTTGGCCAGTGCTTGCTCTGTTCCTGCTAACCCATCGATATCATCGGCAAACGCAGGTCGGTAATTGTTCTGTCTTCTGCGCTTACTGTCCCTTCATGTTCATCTACTGCATCTGTCATTAGCCCATTAATGTCATTGCATTCTCCCAGAGTGCATGAGTATTTGTTTATCTAGTAGACCCCCCCCCCCCCCCCCCCTTTCATGTGAAAGCATTTAAATTGTTTCAGATCACCTCAAGACATTTTTTTGTGTGTATCTAAACACTGTGAGAGTTGACTACATTCCTGAGCTTCTGCATCATTGTAATAAGATGGCTGCGTCAACTTCATCCTCAAACCAGTGAGTAAAATAACTTGCTAAAATTGTTTCACTCTCCATAATGATGTTTATTTATGAAATTTAACATATTGAGAAGCTGGTGATAACGATAGCTTTTGATAAGATAGAAAGTTCCATTGAACTTTTTTTTTCATATAAATTGCACTCTCCAAGAGTGCATGATCACGAGCGGCAACGCCAAGTTACACAACCCTTGCACTCCTGTGAAGTGCGTGGGCACGAGCGCCTACGTGATTGTTTAGTGGCACTTTTATACCAAGTGTTGCTTGATTTTCACAGTGGCTGTCTCTTTCGGCCTCCGCCTTTGATCTTTGGCTCCTGTGTTCCATTTTTGTTTTGATGGTGGGAAGGAAGATGGAAATGGGGAGGCGGGTGGGGGGATATAAAATATGAACCATATGAACTTGGATGACATCAAGAAAGATGATGACTTTTCAAAAAAAAATTTTTTGCAATCCCAAGTGATCACGTATTTGATTTTGTTTCAGGATGCGTAGTGCACGAAGTAGTTACCATCCTTGAAGACGATGACAACATGATTACGAGAAATTCTACATAACCGCTCCAGACAATGGAGCAGCAAGTGATGAAGACAGTGGGGATGAAGACGAGGGAACCTTTCAAAATTTGAATCGTCCACAGCTTCTTGCTGATGCATAGGGTGTCGCTCTCGGTCCTGGAGGTGAAGCTGTCAGAGTAGACTTTGTTGAAGACCTCTTTGATGACCAGCCTGAAGTCCAAGCTCATCAACATGTAGCTCCAGATAATGCAGCTGCTGACAATGATCCTGTTCAACAGGAAGAACCACCAGCCAACAACCAGGCACCACCTCCTGCAGCTCAGCAACAACCAGCACCAGGTGCTCCACGTCAGCTGCACAGATTGTCAGAAATCGCGTTCGTCTGAATCAGGTGAATAGAGACTGGAGACGACAGGATCTACCACAGAACAGACTGCCTACCCGGCAGCCGTGACCAAATGTTCCTCCTCCACGCCACCTTGAACAAAACCTACCCCCACAAGACATGTTTGAGCTGTTCTTCGATGATAATGTACTTGACTACCTCATTGATCAAACACAACTCTATGCCAGCCGAGACAAAGGAGACCACGTCTTCCAGACAAACAGGCAGGACATGACAACATTCTTGGCAATCCTTGTTTCTGGGTTCAACCCATTGCCAAGGTGCCGCATGTTTTGGAAGAGGAGCACGGATGTCCGAAATGAAGCTGTGTGCAATGCTATGACCCGTACCAGATTTGAAGACCATTCTGGCATTTTCTTCTTTATTTACTAAGTCAGCCAGTCTTTATGTTTGCCTACATATTGCCAAGTAAAGGCAGTATTGAGCTCACCTTCATCTTTTGTTATTATTTCAGCAAGAAAACTATGCCCTCTTCTGTGCCCATACACTCATGTAGAGTGCACCTAACTGTAATCTTGAATAGTCACTTGTGCCCATGCACTCTGGGAGAGTGCACATCTGTAAAATCTACAAAATCATCTTTTTCATCAAATCATGTTTGTTTGGTTTTTTTTTGTAAAAAGGTGATGTGTTTCAAACTCAAAACCATCAAAAACCTCTAAAAATTTAAAGAGGTTCTATGGCTGACATCAATGGGTTAGTCTTTCTGGGAAGACGATGAGCAATGTAGTATAAGTATACAGCCACGCCGAAGATCAACTGTAGTCCTGAATCTCATCCCTGTTCTGCTGCAGTAGAGAACGGCACTCGTGGCTCTGTTATATAGTTGTTCTATGGCTCTGATCAGATTAATGTTAATGTTATACTTCTTCCTGGTTGCCCGTAATGCTGCGTGCCGGACTCGATCAAAGCAGTTTTGAAGTCTGTGAAGACATGGTAGAGGTCTTGTTGGTGTTGAAGGACGTAAGGACATTTCTTTTGATTATATTACTGTGAGTGTGGACTGGAGTTTAGTGATGGACATTTCTATGAATTATTACAATTTTGAAGATGATAGTAATATCAAAGCACAAAATCAAGTTGAAGCAGTGTTGATGAACTTAGAGCTAGATGACAGTTTGAGAGTAAATCCGGAAGTCAGAAGATATACGTGGAGAAGAAACAATCTCTTGCGGCAGAGTCCACTGGATTTCTTGATTTCAGAAACCGTGTACAACCATTCAGTATATGCAGATACATTACCTGAACACAGGAGCAGTTATTCAATTATTACATTAACTTTTGGAACGAAATTGCAGGAGGAGTTATTATTATTATTATTATTATATTATTATTTTTTTAGGACAATTTAGTTTGTCCCTATTGAGGGATAAAGATTACTTAAAGGTGATTAATGATGGAGTTGGCCTTTGTCAGTTTTAGAAGAGTATGCGCCGGTGGTATATCGCGCGACAATTTTGATAAAGTAACGAAGGAGTGCTTCAATTTCTTATTAATGACAAGCTTCTTTTGAATGAAAAAAAAATGTATGCAACAATTAAAAAAAAAAAAAAAAACCGAAAGAAAGAAAAAAAAAGAAAGAAAGACACCGAGTGCGGAAAATTAACTTGAGGAATAGTTTCGGAATTTACTGAATGAAACATTGCTATCAGGCCTAAAAAAAAAAAAAAAAAAGGATTGGCTTAGAACGTATGAAAGCAGATTTTCGGAATTTAGAGAATGAAACATTGCTATCAGGCCTAAAAAAGGATTGGCTAAGAAAGTATGAAAGCAGATTTCATCTGACGTGGAGAAAAACAGATGGAAAGAGTCTTACTATGTTCACTAACGTGATGGATTACTGAAGGGGGCAAGGTCACTAATTACTTTTGCCTTTATAAAAAGCAATCATGTAAGTAAACAATGAAAATTAGTTCCTAGCTGTAGCAGTAGCTGGCGGTTCATAAAGGATGATGATAATGTAAAGTTTCCATTACACAAACACGTACAAACAGTTACACCTCCCTCCCTCCCCCCACCCCCCGCACGACACAGAGAGAGACACACACACACACGCGCGCGTACACGTACATCACCTACACACATTTCACCATATGTTGTTGAAGGCTTGTATTTATACAGCAGTTTAATAGGCATTGTGAAACTGGAGAGGGGGGGGGGGGGGGGGGGGGAGAGAGGGACAGCGAGAATGGGGAGAAAAGAACTTGAGGGAGGAAAGAAGAGAAAGAGAGGAGGAGGAGGCGTGTGGGTGGGTGTGGCTGACTGTTGGACTGCTGGAGATGGAGAGGCTGAGAGAGAGAGAGAGAGAGAGAGATCTCAGAAATAAAAAAAAAATGTTTCGAAGTACCAAAGCTACCAAATGATGGATGTAAACAAACAAACATGACCAAAAAGCATGCAGGATCTTCAAGGAAATGGAAACAAACACAAGCTCTGTGAACATGGGTTGATGACATGAAAACACTGCGAAATGTGATATCAAATTTATCAACGGTCAAGACAGAATTCCTCTTCTTGAAAGAGAGAGGGAGAGAGAGAGAGAGAGATATATAAGTGGAGAGACGAAGACAGAGAGAGAGAGAGAGAGAGGGGGGGGGGGGGGTTAAGGGGGAGAGGGACGTAGGAGATTCAAAAGGAAGCAATCAAGTAATACTAGGCCATCAATGAAATGATGATAATGGAATCTAAAACAACACAGCACAATACAGCATATATAGCACAGTACAGCACACCCACAATACACAACAACATAGCTCGCTTCACAGGAAAAAAGCACTGTGCAATAAAAATCCTACTCGGCAATACACCGTAATATCACACAATGCAATATATTGCAGCAGATTACGATGTTCATCCATCGGTAAAACCCTGATACCATTTGGTGTTTTGTAGGGCGTGAAATGAATTATGCAGTCTGTCATTTGGTGTTTTGTAGGGCGTGAAATGAATTATGCAGTCTGTAAGCAGTCTATATGGGTGGTAGCCATCGTTCACCATTGTTTTGAAGACTGGCCTAAAGTTCGTGTGAATACGAAGCTGACTTCAATGTCCACCGCAGTGGATGAGACTTCTTGTTTGAATGAAAGATTATATTGGTAACGCGTGTAGGTCTGATGACAAAATGTGTGTGTGTGTGTGTGTGTGTGTGTGTGTGTGTGTGTGTGTGTGTGTGTGTGTTTGGGGGGGGGGGGGGGGGGAGAGAGAGAGAGAGAGAGAGAGAGGGATGATTGCATTGTTAAATGAAAGATTGTACGGGGCGCGTGAAACGTATGGCAAAATGTGTGTGTGTGTGTGTGTGTGTGTGTGTGTGTGTGTGTGTGTGTGTGGTTTGTTGGTTCATTTGCTTGCTATCTGTTCATCTATGTTGATAGAGTTTAGGCTCGAACAAGTTCTGTCAATAAATCAATGATTTTACAATGTTATAATTGATTTCAGATTTGAAGCCACTTCAAAATCGTTTTTTTTTTTTTGAGAAATAAATAAAAAAAAGATGAGCCAAAATTGCAGACGATTTTCTAGCGCGAGGTGCCCGCAGTGAATATTATCAAGCAAAATGAATGTAAGCTAAAATTATTTTCCAATGATAACACGTTGGACAATGATATATCGTGTATATGAAATACATATGTTTATCCAAAACTTTGCTGGCCTTATTTTGTTTCCTTAATGTTTTATAACTTTGTAGACCCGCAGCGGGAAAATCAAAATGGCCGCCTCCGATCGCGTGTCCGTAATTTGCCCAGTGAAAACTTCGTCTTTAGAGGTGAATGCATGCGTGCCTGCGTACGTGATCGCGCGCGTGTGTGCGTGTCTGCGCGCACACGCGTGGGAAATGGGAAAAACGAAAATTCAGTGTCCAATCCCATTTCACCTCGAGGAAAAAGAGAGGCAGATAGAGGGAAAAGACAAACAGAAGCAGAGAGAGGAAAAGAGAGAGTGGTAGATGAGTCTTATGTTTGGAAGGGGGCACTTTGAGAGTGTGTTAAAGAAAGTGAGCGAGTAGTAGATGAGAGAAGTCTTATTCTTGGAAGGGGCATTTGAGGGTGTGTATGAGGGGGAAAATATATATATATATATATATATATATAATATGCATATAGATTGTTCACATATATGTGTTGTGTCTATGAGTATGCATACCTGGATGGTGGAGATGGTGTTTGGGGGGTATATATATATGCTCTATATGTGATGTTATAGATATGCTATATATGTATATACATGGGTGTGTGCATAAGAATAAGGTGGGATGGGGAAATTGGGGGAAGGGGTATAGAGAGAAAGGGATGGAGGAGAGGTCGTGGGAAAGGAAAAGAGCTGGAATGATTCAAACTAATCCATTTATCATCAATCATTTTCCTTTTTCCACTCCCAACAGGCATTTTCACACTAATGCCACCACATTATCTCACTTATGACAATGATCATCATCCTGTAGTACTGTAGATCTCACTTGTGATAATGATCATCATCCATCAGTCATAGATCATTTCCTCTATTCCCCCAACTGGCATTAACATACTAAGGCTAGTACACTATTCCACTTTTGTAAATGACCATCATCCCACACTACTGTGAATCACACTCACACCATGACAATAATCATCATCCATCAGTCATTGTTTACCTACTTCATACCCCTAACTGGCATTATTACACCAATGCCACAACATCATCCAACTATATATAACAATGATCATCATCCTACAGTACTGTTGATCTCGAATGATCCATGATCATCACCCATCAGTCATCCCCCCTCCCCCCCCCCCCCCCCCCTCTTCCTTCCTGAACCGGCAGTATTATACTAATGCCACCACATTATTTCACTTATCACAATGACCATCATCCTACAGTATCTCACTAATGACAATGATCATCACCCACCAGTCATTGATATCTTCCTTTTGTTCCCCAAACTGGCACCATTGTACTAATGCTACATTATTCCACCTACATGACAATGACCCTCACCCTATAGTACTGCTGATCCCAAATATTCAGCATCCATCAGTCACTGGAAATATTGTCATCCAGTGATCACCTTCATACTGCAATATATATGGCAATGAGGAAGCTGACCATTTGGCAAAGGAAGGAGAACAGCAGCCCCCAACTAGAACACAGGAAATCTTCTTTGAAAAAAATCAAAAAATTATCAAGGAGAAACCAAAAATCAAAAAGGCAGATGGCCAAAAATCAAAAGGCAGATGGCTTGAGCAGCACCCTACTTCAACAAGAGGGATGGGCACTACAGGATGCCCAGATCAGACCTTTGTGAAACTGAGGACAGGGCACTCCAGGCTGAGCCATCACATGTCCACTATATATTCCACAATGGCAAAGTCTTCAAATCATCCATGCAGTACAGCCCAGTGACCTAGCCTGCCAACACACTGATGAAGGGAAAGCCCTATTGACCACTGGAGGGCCTTCGCCCATACAGCAGCCTTCGCCAGTACCACCAGGGTTCCTACCTAAGTGAACAAGGAAGAAGACCACCCTACACTACTGTTGATCTCTAATGATCATCACCCATCAGTCATTGATTCCCACCTCAACCAGCATCATTATACTACTGCCACCACATCATTTCACCTGTGACAATGATCAGCATCCCACAGTACCTTTAGTCGCAGTTATGATCAGTAAGAAGAATAATTATCATCCTGTAGCACTGGTGTTATCAAATGGCCATCACCCATCAAGGTTCCCATTTTTACTTTAAATTTTAGTAACAAGAATGATTATCATCCTGCAGCACTGTTGTTATGAAATGGCCATCACCCAATAACCTTTATTATTATATTTATATATTTTAATTTATTCAGACCCCCCCCCCCCCCCCCCCCCCCCCCCCCCCCCCCGTGTGTGTGTGTGTGTGTGTGTGTGTGTGTGTGTGTGTGTGTGTGTGCTTATATGTGTGTGTGTGATAGTGTTGATTTCACCTATGATAACGGTCACTATTCATCAGTCATTGATCATTTCCAATTTTCTGCTCAA
Source organism: Conus betulinus (assembly GCA_016801955.1). Classification (NCBI taxonomy): domain Eukaryota; kingdom Metazoa; phylum Mollusca; class Gastropoda; order Neogastropoda; family Conidae; genus Conus; species Conus betulinus. The sequence continues at coordinate 538,664 of JADBJO010000348.1, read as the reverse complement.
TTGGCATTATCATACCAACACTATCATGTTAATTCACTCATGACAATGACCAACATCCTACAGCATTGTTTATCCTACTTATGACAATGATCATCATCATCATTTATTTAAAAAAAAAAAAAAAAAAAAAATATATATATATATATATATATAATACCACTAAAATGCCTAATAAAATTCTAAGTGCTCAACCCCTTGGGAGCAACATCTATTAAAAATAGGATGGTTAAAAGGAAGTTTTAAAATCAACAGGTCTGTTTCGAGCGCTCGCTCTCCTCAGGATGATCCTGAGGAGAGCGAGCACTCGAACCAGACCTGTTGATTTTAAAACTTCCTTTTACCGTCCTATTTTTATATATATATATATATAGAGAGAGAGAGAGAGAGAGAGAGAGAGAAGAGAATGGTGTGTATGTGTGTGAAAACTCCCCACAGTTAGTCTCTTTTGACCATAATTCACACATAATACCCTCCCCTCCCCTCTTCCCCCCTCCCCAACCCCACCCATTGCATGAATTTCTCCTCCCCCCCCCCCCCACCACCACGCATACGTTTGTGTGGGAGGAGGGATATGAACTCTTTATCTCTCTCTCCCCCCCCTTCTTTACCATCTTCCACCCCCCCCCCCCCCCCCCCCTATATTCTGCCCCCCCCCCCCCCCCCCCCTTTTCTTTTCCCCTCTCCTAACGACATCTTACCACCCATTGATCATTTCCATTCTCTTCATTACCCACACCCCCACATACAACTACCCAGACATAACTACTATCATCACCATCACCACCCATTAAAATTGTTCATTTGTTTATTTATCCATTTATGTCTTTTATATTTTTATTTTACTTATTTCATTTTTATTCCATTCATTAGTTATTTATCATTTATTTATTGTTATGATTTTTATTTATTTATTTTTACTTATTTGGTGTTATGTGTGAAAATGAATGACTGTACAGCATACAACTCCCCTTTTTGCTGGGGGCCATCTTGGAAATTGCTCAAATACACAAATTTTTCCTTTAAAAAAAAAAAAAAAAGACCTGTATCTGGTTATGTTCAAGGCATGAAATTGTCCTCAGCCAGATTTGGTGTTTGTAGCATTAAATGAATAATTATGAAAAATATATTCCAATTTTTTGTGTCGGCCATTTTGAAAATGCCCCAAAAAACACGTTTATACAAATTTTTCATGGTGGCTCTAAATCAGGTTTTGTTCAGGACATAAAACTGGCCATCTCTGCCAAATTTGGTGCTTGTTGCATGAAGTGCATGATTTTTCGACATAGAACCCCCGCTAGAATGTCGCCACTACAACCGATGGCTTAGAAGAATTTGCTTCCAACGGTAGCATCTTTGACAGTGCTGTTAAACACCGTTCTACCCTTACCTCCAGTCTGTCAACAGTAGGCCAATTGATCAACAGGACAGTGTGAATACCAGCGTAAAATTTTTATGTGATCGGATCGTGGCATTGGAGAACATAGAAAATCTAACAAACATTTTAATTTAAGCTTGCAGAAAAATCATAATGAGGATAAGACTGGAAAAGTAGTGCCGTCTTCTCAGCAAGCTCTTACTCTGATGCCGTTAAAACACCAGTATCGGCCTCACCAATTGTTACACCTGAAAGCGGTCCAAAATCATGTACGATAGGTCAACACAAAAATCCACTTAAAAATAAAAGCAAAACCCATCCTTCTGAAATCAAAACAAAAGAATTTAAAGTCCTGTGACGCTAGTCGTGCGGATTACGCAGCAAGGATGATGTCATCTTCTAACAAAAGACAGAAGTTTTCTCCTGGTACCAGCGGTAGTCGTAGATCTAGACCTAGATCTACAAGAGATTTCCAGACGAAGCCAGAACTACCAACTGTCGCTATTATTCACGATTCCATTCTCAACGGCGTGCAGTCAAAACGACTGGGCCTATCTTACGGCCTCATGTCCGAAAGCGAAAATCGTCATCAATCGAGACACATTGGGAAGGCTGTGGAAACATGTAAAGATGCTGATGCTTTTGTTCTCCACTGTGGTATCAACACTCTAAAACGCAACACTGCCCAGGCTGCCAGCAAGATGTTCATCGATGCTGTACGCAAGATACAGAGTGACCACCCCAACGCGAAGCTGGTTATCAGCCTCAGTGAAAGACTCTTTCCTAGAAGCAAAAAGACACACTTATTTAATATGTTTTCTATGTTTTGAGTTCTTGTCACGTCAAAATTTATTGTGACGTCTTTGTTGTTTTATCTGCGTCTCCCCGTTCTTTACGTCATTAACACAGCAAAATTTGCGTGTACTGTCGTTTCATGTCACTTGAAAAAGACTCTAAGAGTCGAAACGTTGTGCATTGTTTTTGTTTTCTTTTTGACCCCCCCCCCCCCCCCCCCCCCCCCCCCCCCCCCCCCTTTTGTCTTTATCACCAATCCTCAAAATAGAGAAAGAAGGAGAGAGAGAGGTGTGTGGTCACAAAACGATTAGAAGCAAATGAATGCGTTTACTGTTGATTGGCAACTAATTCAGTTAGCAACTCTGTCTGTCTGTCTGTCTGTCTGTCTCTCTCTCTCTCTCTCTCTCTCTGTCTGTCTGTCTGTCTGTCTGTCTGTCTCTCTGTCTCTCTCTGTCTCTCTCTCTCTCTCTCTCTCTCCCCTCCCTCCTCTCTCCTTCTGCATAGATGTGGAGAATCACAAACATAATCACGATTAATTGACTTCACAGCATATGTTTATGGACACAACAAATAGAACAACTAGCAATATGAGGAGCATTTTACATTGTTTTAAACACACTGGAGTGGGAATGGTAAAATGGGCAAGAATATGGGGAATGGGGGTAGGTGCATTAACCAAGATGAAATTGAGGTGGTGTGTGCGTGACTATTTTGTTAAAATCGTTCGGCATTGGTTGTTGGTTGTGGTATGGTACAAGTCGCTGTGGCGTGGTGGTCGTAGTTATTGTGCTGGGTTGTGTCTCTGAGTATGTGTGCTTGTGTGTGTAAGTGCATTTATGGTTTGTGTAGTGTGTGTGTGTGTGTGTGTGTGTGTGTGTGTGTGTGTGTGTGTGTGTGTGTGTGTGTGCCTTCTGCCCCTATCTGTCTGTCTTCTCTGTCTCTGTGTGTGTGTGTGTGTGTGTGTGTGTGTGTGTGTGTGTGTGTACGTGCGCGTGCGCATGTCTGTCTGTCTTCTGCCCCTGTCTGTCTGACTTCTCTCTCTCTCTCTCTCTCTCTCTCTCTCTCTCTCTCTCTCTCTCTGTGTGTGTGTGTGTGTGTGTGTGTGTGTGTGTGTGTGTGTGTGTGTGATATGTAATGTTGTGCTGTTCGTATATGTTTTTTGCGAACGCAGATTCATGCAGAGAGCACGTCTCTCGCACACAATTGTGTGTTTCAGATCTACAATCAACATAATTCAGAGAAGTCCTGCGACTGTCCCGTGGACACTCTTCAAAGAATACCCCGCAGGCTTCAAAATGACGTCACGGGTAGATAAGGAGTCTCCTTTCACCTGTCAACCCCTCTGTATAAAGGAAGCCTCCAACCTACTCCACCCATCCACTCTCCCCGCCTTGCAGCCTCTCTGTGACGCTGGGGTAGACCAGAGAGTGAACCCACCTGCATACGACAAGTAAGCTCAGTTTGTATGTCGGTTCGTTGCCAGTGATAAAGAGAGACGTTGTGAGAAAGGCTGGAATCATCGTCGAGTTGCCCATGAGGTTGTCAACGTCACAGTCGACAACAACCAGCATGATGTGTTCGTGAAGGCCATTGGCCCATTCACATGGTGAGAGCGTTTACTCAGAATCTCAATCCTACAACTGTTCTGACAGTTAATGTGTTCGTTTAACAGGGATAAATTTCATTGTTTGGTGGTGTTGTTTTATTTCGCTGTCTCATTTTCTCTTCCGCTCACCACGGCTTCCCAATGACAGTCACATCCCTGGTCTGTCTCGCTGCAGCGCCGGCTCGGGCAACGCACAGGGAGCAGTCGGTATCAAATCATCATGGGGCAGCTCCCCTGACTGTTCAGTCGTGGAGCCAGCGTTGATCACCGCTCTCCTCCAGAGGACGCCAGCACACTCGTCCAGTGACAGTCCCTGTGACCTTTCTGATGCCGACGACCTTGACACGAACTCGTCACGTGCTCAGACTTGTGAGGGGAAATCGTAACTGAGGTCATCACACGAGCAGACCATGAAGGTCCACAGGATCTGAGACATCAGTTAATGCTGATTGAAGGTCACGAGGACGACAGAGATGACACAACAGATATCCTGTCTGGTCTTACATGATGAGGCTGAACTTTACACTTCCTTTCATAACACATCCCGGGTTCAGCTATGGCCCAGAAATACCTGAGGTGTTGGTAAGCAAACGAGAAATACTCACAGAGAAGCACCCGAAAAAAAAACATAAAGGTCGGCTGTACGGTTCCCATTTCAGGCCACTGCGAAACTTAGGCCTGAGTATTAAACGGTCGGGGCCGAAAATCCGGCAAATGAATGGCTTTGATGGAATGGAACCTACGATCTCCCAGCCCACAGCACGCGACGCTAACCACTGCGCCACGGCGGCTGATATTAATTGTTTTAAAGGAACCCCTACCTCCTGTAATGCATTTATGTGTGGGGTATTTCCAGGCTCATATCTCCATCATTTCTGAACTCAGCACCTCGAAATACGGTGTTTTCCAATCATTCCAGAATCCGAAAAAGAGTTTTCGAGATTTTGACGATGAAATGCGCGCGTGAGTTAATGTGTGTGTGTGTGTGTGTGTGTGTGTGTGTGTGTGTGTGTGTGTGTGTGTGTGTGTGTGTGTGTGTTTAAAGAAATCGGAAGAAGTATCACATTTTCACTAACATTTCATTTAAACTGCTGTTTGTATGGCTTTTGTTTTCAAAATTATGTCATATTTAAGTATAACAACTACAATAATGACTTTTAAATAAATCTGATGTTGAAAATCGCAGGCTCGATTACGTGGGCGCTCTGTAATGTTGAAAATGGTTTGCCTTTAACAAACAGTGCCATTTTAATGTGTCTAATCATACATATTAACGCGGTCTCCACTCACCAAAAATTAATCATTGGGATTCTCTCTCTCTCTCTCTCTCTCTCTCTCTCTCTCTCACACACACACACACACACACACACACACACACACACACAGACACACACAGAGAGAGAGAGAGAGAGGAGAGAGAGAGAGAGGAGAGAGAGAGAGAACAGGTCTTCAAAGGGCGCAAGTCTAGATGCTTCAGCGGTCAATTACAGTTGAACAGGTTCTTGGCATGTTTTGACGACATTTTTGTGGCAAAGACTGAAGTATGACAGATTGCAAGAAAAAAGCAGTATCTTAAACCTTAAATCTTTGACAAAAGTTTGTTTTCTGAGTTTTCTCTGCCCCTCTCATTCCTATTTCTTTCACTCTTTCTTTCTCTTTGTGTTTGTCTGTCTGACTATTACGAATGATCTTTAAAATATCTCCAGTTGTTTCTGTTCACAAACAAATTCTATTCAGCCATTTTTCAGTATATCTGTTGGCTGGAGTCTTGATAGGTTAAATGTGATAAGCAGCGACATATATTTTCAGCGAAGAAGTACTGCCCAGTGGTGGTGCCATTGTTAATATGCACTAATGTAGCCTAATCTATCTCCATTTGAAAATTGATTTTTAATGTATCCACCCCCCCCCCCCCACCCCCACACACAAACAACAACAAAAAAAAAAAAAAACTAGTTCACCATGTGTAAGAAATCTTTCAATTTAGAAAGTACGAACTGGAAGAGCATACAATGTAAGAATTATGAAGCAATAAAATGTGTGTGTGTGCAAGGTGTGTGTGTGTGTGTGTGAAGTGTTGTGTGTGTGTGTGGTGGTGTGTGTGGTGTGTGGTGTGTGTGTGTGTGTGTGTGTGTGTGTGTGTGTGTGTGTGCGTGTGTGCGCGCGCGCGCGAGCGCGGTTCGCGCGCATGTGGTGTACGCAAAAATATTTCTGGACATTTCCATTGATTAAAAGGGGAAGATGATCTCCATAGCGATCTATTTCTTTATTCATATTTGGTACACGATGTATGAATAAATCATGAAAACTAAAGAAAAAGCAAGAATAAAATACATGAACCAAAACAAATTAGTAATGCTAACACACGTTAGTAACAAACCAGAATGA
>JADBJO010000348.1:520000-527500 GCA_016801955.1 Conus betulinus | reverse complement strand
GAGAGAGAGAGAGAGAGAGAGAGAGAGACAGACAGGCAGACAGAAACAACTGTATTAATTGTGCAGGTAAGGAGGTGCGCAGCACTCGGAAACGTCTGCCTCGTGCCTCTGTTGATTATGAATTATGTGGTATGACTCTGATCGATAACCTAAAACGATGGACTTTGGCGAACCGACGAGAGACTATTGTCTGGAGACCACGTGTCCCCTGCGGATACACACCCTTTGGACAGCTGGAAACTGCCGGGACAGGTCGCTCACGGTGATGGCTTTTTTTTTTGTGTTGTGTGTGTGTGTGAGTTTGTGTGTGATTTTGTTGTTGTTTTTGTTGTGTTGCTTTTCTTTGTTGAGGGGCTTCTTTTCTCCGTTACAGTGTACATTTAAAAAAGTTTTTTTTACAGTGTTGTGGAAAGAGTGAGGAAAAGAGAGAGAAGGGAGTTTTCAACGCATCACAGCGGAGAAACTAACTAAATGAGTGAATGTGACTGGATCAACCTTTTATTTTCTAAAAAAAAATGAAACCAGTTAAAAGCCAAACAACAAATCAGTCGCCGATTAAAATCTTCGAGAGAGAGTTGAGGTACAATGTTCTTTCACTCGAAAGACGTAAGTATCCTATGTCAGAACAGATCCGTTTTCAATTCCCTTAAAAGAAAAAAAAAAAACTATTTCAAACATTCTAAAGCCAGGCAGTTCACTGCTCGACTCAATGTTTTTACGTTGTTGAATTATCATCTATGTTTCCGTCCTGTGTAGGCAATTTTACCTCAGGCTTTTTTCCCTTACGACAGTTTTCTCCCGTTTGTCTCGGTCAGTCAACGAAGCATGTTCTTTTCTGTCTATGGTTCTCTTTATACAGTGATCTGATAACTGTCATGACTGGAAAAACGTACTAGTAGTAACTCTGTTGTGCAGGCCGCGTAGCCTGCTTTTACCGATTTGATCTCTTTTTTTTTTTTCCACCTTAAGTGGGATGTTCAGTGCTATGAGCAGCATGGAAACGAGCTTCTTTCTGTTTACTTTTTATTTATTTATTTGATTTATTTATTTATTTATCTGTCTGTTTATCTATTTATTTTGCGTACTGTTTAACAGAGGATAGTTCTTGATTATGTTTTCACATATTGAATACGTGATTAGCATCACCTTAAAGACGGATCCTTTGTCAATCACATTTTGTGTTGTTTGACAACTTCATCGTCGGAGCCTCACCGAATAACTTCTTTCTGCATGATCGTTTGTCCCACCGATATTCAGCCGGTTGAAATGTTCCAAATCCTGGTTATAACAGGTTAGTACCGGTTTTAACAGGTTAGTAATGGTTCTAACGAAGAAAAACGCAGTATAGATGGATAACTGCCGAGTTGAGCTATGTACAGCAGTTAGTTCCCTTCAACCGTTAGTGGGATCTTTGCTCTCAGTCAAAAGCTCGGCGGCGCGCACTTGTAACGTGATGATGAGAGTGACGTTCACGTGCAGATAGGCGTGCAACTTTGTTCATGTGTTTATGTGCACGGATCAGCAAGGTATGTTTGAAGGTCTAGATTCGATTCCGCTGATCTACGCTTTGTTTTCATTATTGATAAGATTAGATCATACTTTTTTCCTCACTCAACATGAGCTCTGTGGAGGAAGTGTTGATATCTATATAGAAAGCAAACATTTATGAAAATATTGAAGCTGTCGATTATGTAAAATCATTGCCTTTTTTTAATGTAAGGAAACATGTGAGTAATGTCTTGTTGGAGATAACTTGACCGATGCCTTATTAGCATACCAAAGAAAATCTATTTTATGGGTGTTTGTAGACTGAAGCGTGTGTGTGCGCTTCTTGCTTCTCACTTATACAAGAAAAAAAAAAAGGAAAATGAAAAACACGTGGAGAGGCATTATGATTTGTCTTCTAAATCTGTTTTTTTTTTTTGTTTTTTGTTTTGTTTTTTAAATTTCATTTCATTGATGGTGTGTGAAATAAGCGTTGAAAATGGATAAAAGAAATGCTATCTTCAGAAATGCTTAATAGGCCTACCTTGGGTTTTGTTAAACATCAAAGGATTGATGTACGTTTGAGACAGAATTCCCTATTGAAGATGGTGAAATTGGCTTAAAATGACAATCCCAGCCCGTGTACCTCCTTGCTTGAGTATTAGATTAAAAAAATAAATAGATAAAAAAAAAAAAAAAAAAAAAAAAAAACGCGATACCCCAGTTATCAGACCAGTTGATCTTACCGACCGACGTTCGTGTTGGCCGTTTCAGGAGGGCTGAATACCTCCTGTGACGGTACAAAGTGTCCGCAGAAACAAAGTGTCCGCACGCGGACACTTTGTTCCCTGCGGACACTTGGTGCCGTGAACTGACATTCAAAGTGTCCCGCAGAAATCCTGCGGACACTTTGTTCCGCGAGGTGACATACAACTTACAATAGCGGAACAAAGTGTTCGCAGCCGTTTCAGCCTCAGTGTGAGTGGGTGAATGTGCGCGTACACTCCCATGCGCGTGCACGCGTGTTTCTGTGTGTGTGTGTGTGTGTGTGTGTGTGTGTGTGTGTGTGTGTGTGTGTGTGGGTGTGCGAACGTGCGTGCGTGCGTGCGAGTGTGTGTAAGTATGTGCGTGTGTGTGTGTGTGTGTGTGTGCGCGCGCGCGCGCGCGCGCGCACGTGAGCTTAATCTAAAGTTTATGCGCTGTTGCACAAAAAAAGTAGTCAACAAATGTTAAACCATTTTTTTATAATAAAGATGCGCGCGCGCGCACACACACACACACACACACACACACACACACACACACACACACACACACACAACGCGCGCGTGCGTACGCACGCACACATGCACGCACGCACGCACGCGCATGGGAGTGTACGCGCACATTCACCCACTCACATTGAGGCTGAAACGGCTGCGGACACTTTGTTCTGCTTTTGTAAGTTGTATATCACTTCGCGGAACAAAGTGTCCGCAGGACTTCTGCGGACGCTTTGAATGTTAGTTCACGGTACAAAGTGTCCGCAGGGAACAAAGTGTCCGCGTGCGGACACTTCGTTTCTGCGGACACTTTGTACCGTCACACCTCCCTTAGAATTACCCTTTTCGCTTATGTCCCCTGATTTGCCTGACTTGTGGCGTGTACATGCTGCTTGCCGCACTTCTTTCCTTACATCCCTCCCCCAACCGCTCTTTCTCACCCTTTTCGTGTCAGTCTGTCTCATTCCCTCTATTTCTCCCTCGTTCAGTCGCGCGCGCACACACACGCGCGCGCTCGTGTTAAAAGGCGACCGAACGTCTTTGCAAAACCAGACGAAGAAGACCCGATTCAATGTTAGAATTTCAGGTGCCGGAGAGATGGAGGCATGTAATTTATGATAAGATTAACCGAGACGAAATTTTCATTTGTCCGTACAACTAGGCAGTGAATCAGGTTTACGGGCTATCAAGCGATTGAAGTTTTTTGGTTTTAATATAGCACTTTGCATGATTGGGCTCCTAGTCCTTGATACTGACACAGAGCAAGCTCATGGCAAGTAATCTGCTCAAAAAGAATGTGCTATTTTTCTTTTCTTTTTTTTTTTTGCCTTATTTTGTGGAAGATGACAATTACAGGGAAGTTGAAAAAGCGACAAATAAAAAAAAAACAAACAAACAAACAAAAAAGCCCCAGAGTTGGGGAGGGGTGCCAAAAGGTAAATTTATGTAAGATGTATGTTACTACGTATTTGTTTATAGTTGAAAAAGTAGACAGTCATGTAACATATTTTATTGTTCGACTGCACAGCCCATTTGCATCAATAGACATTCGATTCGTTTTACCCCCAAGTTTACGGTTCACATCCCTGATCGGTTTGAATTGAAACTTCTCTAAAGATGTCTTTCAGCAAGTGATTACACCATATCTGGTAAAGTTTTTTTTTTCTTTTTGAAAGTTTTTTGCTCGGGCATTAGCTTTTCACAATTAACTTTTTTTCTCGGGTAAGATTACTGAATTGCAAAGACATAAAATTAGATGGGTTCATATTAACCCCCCCCCCCCCCCCCCCCCTCCCTTCCCGCCCGCCGCCTTCCCCATCACCTGAATTTCAGTTCAGGGGCAGTAACTCCTCCAGATCGTATGAGCTTTTATTTCCCTTTGAAAAAAAAAAAAAAAAAAAAAAAAAAAAAAAAAAAAGAAAGAAGGGAGTTTTCGCTCATGATCGGACCGACAGGGCGCATCCAAGATTTATTTTGATCATGGCGGAGGTATACACTCTCTGAGAGCACCTTCGTTTTTTTTTTTTTCTCTGAACTTGTATACACCGTCGTCGATTCAACGACATCATAAGAATGTTTGGTGCGTAGTGCAAACAACACGTGCACCACATTCCATGCTGGAACCATTGTATGCCGTTGAAATGACACTTCATACAGGCCACATCCTATGATGAATAAGTGATCTGTATCCCTCTCTCTTACTTACTTTGGAACTGTTTGTAGAACTTGAGAATCATAGCTTAAAAAAAAATGAAACAGAGAGAAAAGAAAAAGACCCCCATCCACCATCCCTGTATGCGCGCACACACACACACACGCACGCACGCACACGCACGCCCACACACACACACACATATACATACATACATACAGAGAGAGAGAGAGAGAGAGGAGGGAGAGGACATCCTCTTTTCGAACTGGCTGCCTTTTAAAGTTTACTTCTATTTATTATTATTATTATTTTTTTTTTTTTTTTATTATCATTGTCATTATTATTATTATGATCATTATTATTATGATTATTGTTATAATCATTATCATTGTTATGATATCATAAACAGCAAAGTCTAACCAGTCCCTTCCGAACGAACACATTACTGAGAGACTCGTCTTTTCAGTGAAAGCCTTAAGTGTCTGAGGTACTCTGCATGAGTTCTTGAAATATCCCCTAGGAGGGTTTTTTCTTCTTTTTTTTTTGTCTTTTGTTTATCTTTGAAGAACATTTTTTTCAGTGTTTGTCTGAAGGTTAGATATCCAGTCCTCGTGTAAATCAAACTGGAGAGCAGACTAGACTTCAGAATGACAACTACGTCAACGGATAAACAGGAGCAAGTCATGACTAACTCTCCATCTTTGTCTTTCTTTCTTTCTTTTTTTTTTTTTTGTCTCACACGCCACACTCATTCATTCGGCTTCCCCATACACAGCCACACTCAGCCTTGTCCTCTCAGTGCTGGTACTCCGCACAGAGCAGTTGACATCAGGTCGTCGTGGGCGACTCTCACAAGCGGGGACATTTTGTACTGTTTTGACTCATTTCAGTGACGTTCTGTGAGACATTTTGTACTGTTTTGACTCATTCCAGTGACGTTCTGTGAGACATTTTGTACTGTTTTGACTCATTTCAGTGATGTTCTGTGAGACATTTTGTACTGCTTTGACTCATTTCAGTGACGTTTTGTGAGACATTTTGTACTGTTTTGACTCATTTCAGTGACGTTCTGTGAGACATTTTGTACTGTTTTGACTCATTTCAGTGACGTTTCTGTGAGACATTTTGTACTGCTTTGACTCATTTCAGTGACGTTCTGTGAGACATTTTGTACTGTTTTGACTCATTTCAGTGACGTTCTGTGGTGCTGTTTCCGATCTTCATTCATCTCAATAACTGAAATTTCGATTTTTTTTTTTCTACCAACGTCTTGTCGTCATAGGATCGAATCGTAGAGATACTGATTTTTGGCGATGAAAGATGAAACCGTTTTTTTTTTTTTCGGATCAGGGTAAAGGAATCGAGGTGCATACACATGAGGGCGCGAACGTTTAATTCCCACACTGACTTCACTCGCACCTGAAGCTTGTGGATATCCTACACACCAACACAGGAGACGAAGGAGGAGGTTTAGTGGGAGGAGCGGGGAAAAAAAAAGGAAGAGAATAAGATAGAATATTTTATTTATCAACAGGACGTGGACAATTAAAAAAGTGCCTCTGTTACCATCCCAAAGTTTCGTAAATACAAATGAAATTGTTGATTAGAATCACGATAGCTCAACGTTTCTTCACAACCTTCTTTCCAGAGAAGCAGGACCACAACGAACACGAAAAGAACACAGCAATGGGGCCTTGTGGGTTACAGAAAGTAAAATTTCAGGTCCGTGGTTCGGGTCCTGTATGAGCTGGATGCTTCAACTCTTCACATCTGCAGAGGTGATCGAGTGGGCAATGTATTGCTTTAGACAATTCACTGAATTCCGGTGTGCACGTGCAGTATGTGTTCAGCGCACGTAGGTGAACGCTCAAGGCTAACAAGAGGACATCCCCTGTAAGATTGTGTGAAAACAATTCCCACTTTGATGGGAATATATATTATGTGAACAAGGAGGGGAAAAAACACCTTATGTCACTGGATCACCACACGTACAATGCCGTCATCCCTCTTTCCTCATTCAAAATAAGTAGATGGAGGAGGGGGGGGGGGGGGGGGGGGGGGGCATATATGACTACTACTTTTTGATCGGTAAAAATAAAAGCAAACAGAGCCACGGGGAAAACTGGATAGTTCTACATCCTGATTCATTACCACTCCTGAAAAGAGAGGAGTGAGAGATATTAGCTGTTTTTCCAGAACGTAGACTTGAAGAAAAGAAAGAAAGAAGGGAACAGAAAAGGGGTGAGAGACTGACAAAAGACAAGATGGCGCGTTAGACGCAACAATGAACCATCCCCAATGCCTCCTGATGAGCCAAGCACAGCTGAAAGCCACGACTCCCGTGTCCAGTACGATCGACCCCACAGCGCGCAGTTGAGGTCAACAGGTGGTTTTGATGAGGCAGAGGCGCATCGATCAAAGTCTTGTTTCGACGACGCGAATGACCATTCCGCCTCTAATCCAACACGCATGGCTTTGGACACGGGCTTGCTGACATCCCAACGGCTCTTTGAGCGTCTGTCACTGTAATTTTGCCCATTTACGGTTACCAGCGATGAGGAGATTTTGTTCTCTGTCGCCTCTCTCTTGTTACTTGTTATTTCTCGTCAGCTCAGAACACTCATCTCGACGCCTCTAATGGCCCCCCTCAGTGCAGGGACATAACAAACAATGTTGAGTGCGCCTGCTCGACAGAAGAACAGGGCTGATGCAGAGGAGCACTGAAACATCGGGCTTTTAAAGCTGCAGGCACACGTACTTACACACACACACACACACACACACACACACACACACACACACACACACACACACACACACACGCATGCGCACGCGCGCACACACACATACACACACGCATACATACACACACACACGCGCGCGCGCGCACACACACACACACCACACACATGAACACACACACGCGCGCGCTCACACACACACACACACACACACACACACACACACACACACACGCGCGCGCGCGCGCGCGCGCGCGCGCGCACACACACACACACATTTTAATTACCTACCTACCCACCAGCGTCAGTTGACCATCGATCGGACGACGACTGTTGTCGTGTCGTCGTCATTGGCAGGGAC
>JADBJO010000348.1:510000-515000 GCA_016801955.1 Conus betulinus | reverse complement strand
GAATAAAACGAAGATGAGGAAGACCAGACAACAAAGACGTGTAGGTATTTTTACACACACACACACACACACACGTACACACACACACACACACACACACACACACACACACACACACACACACACACACACACACACACACACACACACACACACACGCACACACATACATATGCACATATATGCGCGTGCGTACACACACACACACACACACACACACACACACACACACACACACACACACACTACATACATACAAGCAGGCTGTATACATTCCACAGTGGCAAGTACCCCAACTCCGAACCTGCAGGGGTAAAGCGCTGGGTACAAGCAGCCCAACAACAATGGCTCTTCGAAGGTTGCAGAAGCGGCGGGGTGTAAAAGCAACGTCATGCAATGATGGCAACCCCTGCTGACACACGAGAACAATAAAGGTCATTTTCTTATCACTTCTGTCCTAGCTGGCTGTCATTAGTAGAGCACAGTTCCAGGCCACAAATAAACAGTTCTGTCAGAGTAGAATGTCATATTTGGAGCAAAGTTCGAGATCATCATGAACAGTTCTGTCTGAGTAGGATGTCATTATTGGAGCAATGTTTCAGACTTCAGATAAACAGTTCTGTCAGAGTAGGATGTCATTGTTGGAGCAATGCTCCAGAAAGTAAATAAACAGTTCTGTCAAAGTAGGATGTCATTATTGGAGCAATGTTCCAGACTTCAAATAAACAGTTCTGTCAGAGTAGGATGTCATAATTGGAGCAGTGTTCCAGACCATAATTAAACAGTTCTGTCAGAGTACGGTGTCATTAGAAGAGCACAGTTACCGGCAACATCTGTCAAGATAGGATGTCAGTTTTGTAGCACAGTTACCAACCACGAATCAGCACCTCTATAAGTGGTCATCGTTGGAGCACCTGTCGGCCACGAATGACCTCCCTTGCCCAATGAAGAACATAAACAGCCAACACATGATCCGGCCGTGCACGTCAGCACTGGAACTTAATTGCTGGCATATAGATCGACCTTCCTTTAAAGTACAGATTCCTCTATACCACCGCACGTTCATCGTTGGCCCCTGGCAATGTCATATGTACTTACAAAGGGTGGGTGGTCCCCGTCCCCGTCACACACAGTTTTCTTTTCACTCCGCTTTGCACAGAAGTGTCTTCTGAGCCATATTAGGCGATTGTGGTTATTTCCATGTCACCTGCATTTCTTTTGTGAATTAAATTGACCATGAAAGTTAAAGAAGTAAAGCTTATAGATGTGTGCTTTAAAGAAAGGTCGATGTATACGCCAGCAACGAAGAGATAATGCTTACGCGCACAGACACACAAATGTACATGCAGTCAGAGAGATAGACACACGCGCGTGCGCAGACACACACACACGCACGCACGCACGCACACACACACACACACACACACACACACCACACACACACATACACACAACTGATAACTCTGTTGTGCCATCATGCACCAACGGTGCCCGTGCCATAAACTGCGGGCATTATGAGGCAAGGAAAGTAACGGCTTGATGATGACTGTACTTTCAGGTCAGCAGATTCCTCCACACAGTATTTCGGCAGGGGAAGAGACGGTGGTCAGTTCCCAGACAGTCAAACCGGACGGCCGTAAGTACGGTGTCTGTCTATCTGCCTTCTGTCTGTCTGTCCGTCTGTCTGTCTTCCTTTCTTTCTGTCTCCTTTCCTACACCCCACCTGTCTGTCTGTCTGACTGCCCCCCCCTCTCTCTCTCTCTCTCTCGCTCTCTGTCAGTCCCCCCCCCCCCCTCTTTTTCTTTCCCATCGGTCCGTCTCTCTGTCTCTGTCCGTTTCTCTGTCTCTGTCTGTCTCTGTTCCAACTGCCTTCCTCTCTTTCCATATATCCATGCATGTCTCTGTCTCTAAGTGTTTGTCTCTCTTTCGCTGTGTCTCTGTCTGTCTGTCTGTCTGTCAGTCTCTCTGTCCGTCTGTCTGTCTGTCCATCTCTCTCTCTCTCTCTGTCTGTCTCCCCCCCCCCTCCCTCACTTTCCATATATCCGTGCATGTCTCTGTCTGTCTCTCAGTCTTTTGTCTCTTTCTTTCGCTCTGCCCCTGTCTGTCTGTCTGTCTGTCTGTCCGTCTGGTTGTCGTGTTCATCTCTCTCTCTCTCTCTCTCTCTCTCTCTCTCTCTCTCTCTCTCTCTCTCTCTCTCTGTCCCACCTCCCTTTCTGTCTATATATCCATGTATGTCCCTGTCTGTCTCTCAGTCTATATCTATCTCTTTTGCTCTGTCTGTCTGTCTCTCTATCCCTCCATCTGTCTGTCAACCCCTCTCTCTCTGTCTCTCCCTATCTCTCTTTCCCCTAATCTCCCTCCTCCCGCATATCTAGCCTGTGTTGCTTCTGAAGGCAGAGTACAGCTACCTAACTTGCATTATGGACACGGCCGCCCACGCAAAAGGTCAATCGAACAGACATCTGAATGGGAGAACAAAAGTCCGCAAACACCGTCGAAGAAAAAAGGGGAAGACAAAGGAGGAAGAGGAGAACTGGGTGGAAAGAGCAAAAGCAGATCAGGAAGAAGAGGAGAAGAAGAGGAAGAAGAATGCGTGGGGATGATGAGAAGGAGAAGGAGAAAGAGGTGATCACAAGAAGGACAAGAAAAAGAAGAAGGAGGGCAGTAGATGAAAAAAAAAAAAAAAACAAGAACAAGAAGACGGAGAAAAAGACGGCGAGGGAGAGAAAAAAAAACAACAAGTTGTTTTGGCCTTGTGTGCAATTTATTATTTCCGTTTGGAGGAGTGGGGAGGGGAGACTGGGGTAGTGGTGGTATGATGAGGGAGTGATGAGAGAGAGAGAGAGAGAGAGAGAGAGAGAGAGAGAGAGAGAGAGAGAGAGAGAGAGAAATGGGATGGGATGGGGGAGGAATGGAGATGAGGAGAGGGGTACTTCATATTAAACGGAATCGATTTTTCGCTGCACTGTATTACTTGCGGCCGATAGGGGTTAATGTCAACAGCTGATGTCGTCATTTTTGTTGTTGTTAATTACACACACACACACACACACACACACACACACACACACACACACACACACACACACACTCACTCACTCACACACACACACACACACACACACACACACACACACACACACACACACACACACACACACACACACTCACACACACACACACACACACACACACACACACACACACACACACACACACACACACACACACACACACACACAGTACCTGTACGCGCATACACAATGCATCATACACGCAAACACACAAACACACACACACACACACACACACACACACACACACACACACACACACACACACACACACAAACACACATACACACACACATACACACACACGCATGCACGTACATATCCACGCACACAAGCACGCACGCACGCATGGACATATACACGTGTGTACACACACACACACACACACACACACACACACACACACACACACACACACACACACACACACGGACATACACGGACAAACACACACACACACACGGAGACACACACGGACACACACACGGACACACACACACACACACACACACACACACACACACACACACACACACACACACACGCACACACAAATACACACACACATGTATGTTCACTCGTATGCATAAGCGCGCGCGCACGCACGCGACACACAATATTGGAGATTATTGCTGAGTTCCGCGTTTATTTGTTTATCCGTTTCTTTATTAAAATTCCGTGACAGTGGGCGGTGGGAGTGGCATGACAAGTGCTTTATCAGTTTTCCATTGTGCGTAGGAGCCAGTCCAATGTTTTAACCATCCAAGTCTTCTTCGGCTGGACTTTCTGGACAACGGCCGCAGCAGTTAAATACTGGCTAAAACGTAATTGCCCCCCCCCCCCCCCCCCCCACATACACACGCCCACAACACCCACACCCTTCACCCCCGCTCCCTCTCCACCCTCTCTATCCTTAACGAAAAAATAGGGGATCGTAGGTTTCGGTTTTGAATCCCATACGAAGCAGATTTTCCTACCCCCTTTCATTTTCAGATTCTACTGTTATAGGAGATTTGGCCCCGTTCCCGTGGGATAGATATTAGCTATAAAACAATGTACTAAGGATATTGTTTTCAAAAGCCTGTGACGTTGGAGCTTATTAGCTTCAAAATCCACATTTTGGGAGATGATTATCTCCAAAAACCCATGCTACGGGAGCTTATCAGCTTCAAATCCACGTTGTGGGAATCTCAAAAGCCCGTATAAAACTCAAAAAAGTAAAAAGCAAAGATCACAATGAAATTAGTCATTATTACTGTTTGGAAAAAAAATTATGATGTGAAAACGCGAATTCCCAAATAAAAACAGATCTTATCACATGAAAACATTTTTTTAAATTTCGTTTTGACGTTCTTGATATATATGACAATCAAAATAGTTAATTATGGCGGTCATTTCCTGTTTCTGGCGTTTTGAGCCTTTCTTCCCATAGGTCTATTAATGCCACATCAAAGGCCCCAGTTCAGCCAATGGTATTTACAATGCCAGTGCGTGTCCACATGCGTTGTTCCTGTTTTCGAAGGGATCATATTTCTCGCCACATCTAGTCGATAAGCTAGAAAAAGAATGATCCTGAAGCAACAACATGACTGATAATTTCTGTGTGTTCACAAAGTGAACGGTTATGATGGGCAGTAGAAACTAGCTAGCCCCGCTTGGACTCTGGGTACATGCGGGGATGGCAACATGTGGGCACAGTCGGAGATTGGTGCATACGTTTAACTAGGAACAACTTCACCATGCGGGCAAAACTATAGGCGCGGGCACATTCGCCGCATGGGCACGTCGTATCGAACGTAGACAGATCTGTTCAGATCTCCTGAAAATATCCAGGTATATGTTAAACCATATGTGTGGAGCATAATTCTCTTTTGTCTCATCCCCTCTCGCCCCCCCCCCCCCTCCCCCACCCCCCACCCCACGCCC
>JADBJO010000348.1:505000-507500 GCA_016801955.1 Conus betulinus | reverse complement strand
CGACTAAGCAATTAATGTCGCCAGTAGGGGGGCTTAGCAGATGATGCCCTGCGTACGTTGGGTTAGAATGGATGCTGCTGAACTCCACCGAAGTGTCTTGGCAGCAGTGTGCAGTGTGGGTCGCCCGGTGGGCTGCCTCATGAGGACTTGCCATTGACTGTTCCCTGTGGATTGCCGGTGCTGCGGCTGTGGAGGAAGGGTCCGGTTGAGGTGACACAGACGATGGGACTGGGAAAATAAAATCTTGCTTCCATTTTCAGTTTGATGTAGGATGGTGACTTGCAGCAGTGACAGCATAACCCCCGGAAAACTGAAGGTCAGAAGTCAAAGGTGAAAGTCAGAACACGACATATTAATGAAGGCTTCTGAGCGTGTTAGACCAAGGGTCGTGCGAGCCAAGTTCAACAACCCTGGCACAGTAATCGGTCATAGTGAGAATTGTAATACTGTCGACAGTCAGTCACACGTTAGCTTCAAAGCAGGGTACAGTTTTCAACTAGAAAGAAATTCAGGGGCTGTTTGGGAGCTTCAAACTCATATCCCATCTTCAGCAAGTTCAGGTGACTGGTGGTTTATGGGTAGAACGTGAACACTGTTCAAAGTGAAGGTACAGGTGAAAGTCTTAGAGTCTCGGTCAGAGCATGGTCCTCCCCTTACCCCCCCCCCCCGTACCCTCCCCCCCCCCCCCCCCCCCCCCCCCCCCCCGCGCGCCCCAATAAAAAAAAGTCTTATTGCAAGTTGATACCTCATAATTCGTACATTTTTTTTTTTTAAAGAGCAGTCAGCCTTAATGCAACAACGGAGGATGTTGCGTCTGTATGATTCTGTTCTTCTTTCAGTAAAACAGAGTTGTGTTTGGTATTTCGCGTTTGACATCATTCTTGTAATTGATATCGGAAAAAGAATGGTATCTGTTACTTTTAATGCCTGCAGGTAAGTGCATGGAAAAATTGCCATGCTTTCCTTCGGTTGTCTCCACCTGACCCTGACACTCACCGATTTGTCATGTTTATGGTGTGTGTAGCGGACATCACACCGAGTCCTGAAAGACTGGCCTCTCTGTCACCCCATTCTTTGCTTTTAACCGGACGACTGCACCACACCTTTAAGTAGCTGAAGACCGCGCCAGTTTGAACGACAATAAGCCTAACGTCAATACACTCCCGTCGCCATCTGCACTATTGTTGTTCAAACCATCAGCGCTCTGAATCAATTGAACCGATGCTTACCCGCTTTTCTCACCCCGCCCTGATGTAGTGGTTCGCGTCGCGGACTGCGGACAGGGAGGTAACGGGTTCGAATCCCGTCAGAGGCAAATGTCTGTGGGACTTTTCGGCCCAAGTCGCTCCTGCCCAGAGCTGACTATGATGAGGGGTGAAATGGGGAGACTGGAACCACTCAGTCGAGTTTAATCCACTTAATGGATGCGTATGTGAGAATGTTGTTCAAATGGCCTGGCCAACACGGCAGGTGACTGTATCTCTCGGGCTTGGTTGGCGCCGGGATGTGTTACGAAAGGGACTGTAGAGTATAGCCTGACATGTAGTTTTAGACCAGAATTCAACTCCATAGTGTCATCTGTACAGACCTCATCCTTACTGAACAATTGTTTTTCGGTTTCTAATGATTGTGGGAAGATAACATTTTGTACCAGTGTGTTGCATGGAATTATGTGGTGTAGCACTGTATATGCTGGGTTTTGTCGGTAGTGCACTGATATGGACCTTGGATTGTATTGCATTGTAGGCGTGCTGCACTAGTCCCTTATAGTACGTACCATATTGTATAGAACTGTGTAGTATTGCACAGCACTATTTTGTACCGTGTCATATCATACTGTTCGATATTGGAGTGGATGTGAGTAAGATATCCTTAAAAAAAAGGCAACAGCTTGAGACGCCCACGCACCCAGTAGCTGCTAGTTCGAATCTCGGAAGCTTCAAGGGAAAAAAGGACTGATGATAGAAGGGCATCAAGGAATCATGGCGTGGATGCAGTCCACCTCCCTGACGTTGTAAGGAGTTCAGGGCCGAAACACGTGCTAGAGGAGGGCTCTTCTTTGAAGACCTTATGTTGTCAAGCTGTCCCTAAAGTTTCTGCTCATTAGTGTGCCATACTATAGTGTTCAGTGCCGTAGTGTTCTGTCATATACTGTACTTGGCTGTTCTGTTCTGTGTTGTATTCCTCATCACTACAGGTTTCTTCGTGTTATCTCCTTTGTGGAGAGTACGTCGCCGTTGTAGCATTTTCCCTCTATTTGAATTGTCTATTGAAGTGGTTTTTCGACATACTGGGAATTTTCCCTCGTTGCTGTAAGTGGGGTCCTTTACTTATTGTAATAAGTGGACACTGCTCATGTGTATTGGTTTAACTTCCCCACCAAAAGACTACTACTCACAGCACTCCTTCAGGTGTAGTGGAAAGTGGAAAAGCGAAACAAATAAAACGACAGCAACGATAACAAAGACCACAACAAACACACAAATGAATAGGCGCTAAA
>JADBJO010000348.1:487500-495000 GCA_016801955.1 Conus betulinus | reverse complement strand
GTTTTTTTCTTTCTTTTTTTTTGTCTTGTGTTAACGTCTTAACGAGACATAATCGACAAAAAATCAGCATGAATTTGAAGTATTCTGTATGAAATGTGTTATTTTACAGTTTTTTTTTTTCTTGTGCTTATTTTCAGTGCTGGCTTGTTTTCGGTCACGCTGCTGCTGTATGTTTCGGTCTCCTCTGTTGGGCGGTTTTGCACGCCCAGCTTGCAGTGTACGGCATTGTTATTAATCGAGACTGTGTGCGTGTTTGTCTGTATGTCTGTCAGAGAGATAACACAAATACAGCTGGTCAGATTTACATTAGAGATGTTTGTACGATCAATATCAGCAACTAGTTGAGTTTTGAACTGTACAGGATCAACGTTTATCCAAACTACTACATGAGCACCGCTTGGCACTAGAGTGTGCTGAAATACTGAAAACTGATCGGCATAATAAGATTTCTAAGACAAAGTATTTGACTGAAAAGTGTCTTCAAAATCGAGCAGTCAGCATCTGAGAGGGGAAGTAATTGCGGGAAAAAATGGTCTGACTGCGAGGGAATAACCTCCTCTGCATAATGCTACTTCATCATCAAAAACTGTACTTAAAGTAAAGTCCAGTCTGGTTCGATGTTTTTTCCTAGATCAAACAAAACAATTATATCGCAAACCGTCGCTGAATGCAAAATCTTTCAACGAAAATGTGAAAAAATGCATGCGTGGAAATCAATAAGATAAATCACTGAATAATTCAGCTCATGTCAAATCAGTCCTTCACACGCACACACACACACACACACACACACACACACACACACACACACACACACACACACTTTCTCCGAAGAAAAAAAAAAAAAAAAAACATCATCGAATAATCTTCTTCTCTACTCGCACAGAATCTGAGTCACTATCTGACTCACTCTGGCTGGCACTTAACGACAATCCCAGACTCAGGGGATGCGATGTGACGAAGGTACATGTCTGTTGTTGCCATGACAGGGGCACCTACCCCAAGTGGTTCTCCACCGCCTGGTCCCGTTCCCGTGCACGGGAGGACCCCCAGACCCCTGTGAGAGACCAGCCCCTCTTCTCCGCCTGTGAGGCCAGGAGGCGTGCCCGGACCAGCGGCGACAGAACCAGGTTTATTGTAGGTATTCCTGCTGAATGATACATCAGGTTTATTGTAGGTGTTTCCTGCTGAATGATACATCAGGTTTATTGTAGGTGTTCCTGCTGAATGATACATCAGGTTTATTGTAGGTATTCCTGCTGAGTGACACACCTCAGGTTTATTGTAGGTATTCCTGCTGAATGATACATCAGGTTTATGTAGGTGTTCCTGCTGAATGATACATCAGGTTTATTGTAGGTGCTCCTGCTGAATGATACATCAGGTTTATTGTAGGTGTTCCTGCTGAATGATACATCAGGTTTATTGTAGGTGTTCCTGCTGAATGATACATCAGGTTTATTGTAGGTGTTCCTGCTGAATGATACATCAGGTTTATTGTAGGTGTTCCTGCTGAATGATACATCAGGTTTATTGTAGGTGTTCCTGTTGAATGATACATCAGGTTTATTTAGGTGTTCCTGCTGAATGATACATCAGGTTTATTGTAGGTGTTCCTGCTGAATGATACATCAGGTTTATTGTAGGTATTCCTGCTGAATGATGCATCAGGTTTATTGTAGGTATTCCTGCTGAATGATACCTCAGGTTTTTATGTAGGTTCCTGCTGAGTGACACACCTCAGGTTTGTTGTAGGTATTCCCTGCTGAATGACACATCAGGTTTATTGTAGGTATTCCTGCTGAGTGACACACCTCAGGTTTGTTGTAGGTATTCCTGCTGAATGATACATCAGATTTATAAAGGTATTCCAGCTGAGTGACAAACCTCAGGTTTGTTGTAGTTATTCCTGCTGAATGATACATCAGGTTTATGAAGGTATTCCAGCTGAGTGATTCATCAGTTTTATGAAGGTATTCCTGCCGAGTGATACATCAGGTTTATGAAGGTATTCCTTCCAAGTGATACATCAGGTTTATTGTAGGTGTTCCTGCTGAATGATACATCAGGTTTATTGTAGGTGTTCCTGCCGAGTGATACATCAGGTTTATGAAGGTATTTCTGCCGAGTGATACATCAGGTTTATTGCTGCCGAATGATACATCAGCTTTATTATAGGTATTCCTGCTGAGTGATACATCAGGTTTATGAAGTTGTTCCTGCCGAGTGATACATCAGGTTTATTGTAGGTGTTTCTGCTGAATGATACATCAGGTTTATTATAGGTATTCCTGCCGAGTGATACATCAGGTTTATGAAGGTGTTCCTGCCGAGTGATACATCAGGTTTATTGTAGGTGTTTCTGCTGAATGATACATCAGGTTTATTATAGGTATTCCTGCTGAGTGACACACCTCAGGTTTATTATAGGTATTCCTGCTGAGTGACACACCTCAGGTTTATTATAGGTATTCCTGCTGAGTGATGCAAAAAACAGATGTTGAATGGAGTGGAATGGGGATGGAAGAGAAAGAAAAGGAGGGAAGGAGAGGGGGTAGGGTAAAAATCTGATTCACTCATTGATATATCTAGCTATGTTAGAAAATGAAAATCAACCTCCACCCCCATCCCATCCCTCCAAAAAGGAGGCACGGCCTAAGGAAGAAAAACAAAAACACGACAATTGCGTTGACATGAAATCTGAACAGAACGGTGGTACATGCGTTGATAAGGGAATGATAAAGTGGGAATGGAAATAATCAGACGTTTTGTGTTGTAGTTTTGTTTTTTTTTTGATTTGCTTTTCTGTAAACTCACTAAAAGTACAATGTCATCGTTGTCAGCATATTTCATTATTAGCATGAACATCTGTCTTTATTCAGGAACCCAAACCGTACATACTACTCGAATCCAAAACCCTTGCTGGTACGAGGACCCAGACAGACGCACAGGGTTCAAGTGCATCCCGTACTTCTACATCGCGGGCGTGGCCAAGTGTGGTACCACTGATCTGTATCGGCGTTTTTGCGGCTACACCCGGAAATCATGAAGGGCACGCAGAAAGAGTACCACTTCTGGGACAGGGAGAGGTTCGGCAACGTGGAGATCTCCGAGGACGGCCAGGTGCTCGACATCAAGAGAGGTGAGAGAAATCAGAGGTAGAAGGTGAGAAGGTGGGGCGCCCGACACACTGAGGATGTTTCAGTTTCTGTGCGACCAGTTGGATGAAGCTACTGTTTTTAGTGTATGGCAACAAAAAATAGCGGCTGCACGCGCTTAGAAAAGATTTCCTTTCTAAACTTTGGCCTTAATTGCAACATTGGTCTTGTTTGTATTGAAGATCATGTGGATTTTAACCGGAAAAAAGGTAAAGATAGACACTGCGTTGTTTAAACTTCTCGTTTTTGTTTTTGATCTCCGTCTCTTTAATCATGGATACAAATATTATGTCGGGGTTCGTGATTCGTCCATCTGTGTAAACTTTGTGATTGGACGAAAAACCCGCCTCGGACAAGTGCCATGTGATCAACGCACTTGTCTAGGAAGGGACATTATCCAGGATCTGTGATTCAAGTTTCGCAGGGGGCGGTTTTGGGTACCCCTCCCCCCTTCACCCCCCCCCCTCCCCTTCGTCACACCCCCCCCCCCGATTCTGTGATGTCATGCCAATATACCTGTTTCCCATAAACACCAATGCATTCATTTATTCTTCTTCTCCCCTAGTTTGCGGGGAATTTTGGGGGGCACCACACTGAAGAACAGTTCACCAGGTTCCTCCAGTTCTGTCGGTTGTGTGCCGAGACCTGGATCTCTGCAAATGTTTCCTCTGTTCACTCTCTGAAGTGTTATTAGTTCATCGTTTTTTTCTGCTCCTTCAACAGTTCTCCAGAAGATTGTTACAGTAAGGCTATTGGATCTTACTGTTTGGCCATACCACCCACGTACTTTCTGTTCCTGACTGATGTTAATAGGTCTTCGTATAGCCCTGTTTGCTTCCAGAGGATTTGACGCACACATGTTTGATTGGTGATAGGATCTGTGTATTTGATCTCTAGTATCCGCTGTGAGAGCGCAGGTCTCGTATGCATACAGCAAGATGGAATACACCCGTGCATGCAGGAGCCTGATTTCATGTTTCATGGAGATGTTCTTGTCCTTCCATGCAAGATTTTAATCTGGACAGTTTTATGGTTGTCTTTGCTGAAATGACACCAAACAGAAAATATTACAGTACAGCTGACACCCCAAGCGAATTCTACATAACCCCCCAAGGAAGGAGAGCATATGGAAGTGCATTGATGTTCTTCTCTCCCTGCAGATCCTTGGACCTTCGACGACTACACGGAGAGGATCACGGGCACAGAGCTCAGACTGGTGGAGAAGGAGATCAAGACAGAGGGAGCATCCATAAAAATCTTTGGTGAGTACCTGCACCATGACCCCATCACCCCAACACTTGGTGAGAACATCTCCGGTGAGTGAATACCTCCACTGTGTGCCGAAACTCCCGGGAGACTATCTGTGCAGTAGCTGGAAATTTTGGGTGAGGATCTATACTGTGACTCAGACTCCTGGGTGAGTTCCTTTACCATGCCTCAAACTCTTAGTTTAGTTCGTGTGAGTTTCGATTGAAATCTTTGCCAAGTACCTGTTCTATAACTCGAACTCTTTGGTGAGAAATCGTTGATTAAAGACCTGTGCTTTGGTGAGAAATCGTTGATTAAAGACCTGTGCTTTGGTGAGAAATCGTTGATTAAAGACCTGTGCTTTGACTGAAGGTATTGCGGTGGTTCAGAAATCTTGGGCAAGGATTTGTACTGTGACTTGCGTCTCTTGGCTGAATACCTGTACCGCAACTCAAACTCTTTGGCTAGTTCCTACAACCGTGATTCAAAACCCAACTACTCGTGACATTCTTAGGGAAAAGGTTTTGGTGTGTGAATATTCATAACACGTCTCCAATTCTTTCGTGAATATCTGTAATATGACGTTACCTCTTTGGACTAACCCTTAGAGGCTTACCATAAAACAAACGTTTCGGTGAATGCCTATAATGTGATGGCAGACTCTTTGGTGAGCTCCTTTATAGTGACGCAAGCGTTTAATGTTGGTTGTAACACGACACAAATTCTCTGAAGAGTGCCTATAGTATGAGACAAACTATGGTGCGTGTATAATGTGACGCAGAATGTTCATTGGGTGGCTCATGTTACATAACACCCTCATTGATGGTGGAACTTTTTCTGTGACACAATCTTTTTGGTGAGGCTTGGCATGATGCAGATCTTTTGGACGAGTTCCCGTAAAGTGATAAAAACTCGTTGCAGAGAATCTCCAACGTGAAACAAAAGATCTTAGAAAAGTTCTTGTTCTAATCTATATTGCAAACTTTTTGGTAGGTACCTGTGATACAAATTTCCTGTTGCGTCTTTAATATGACGCACAATCCGACAGTGTGACTTATTAAAGTTCATGGTCAGTACCTGTACCACAACACAAAATATTGGGTGTAAGTTATACGTTGCAAAATATTTTCTTGAGTACCTGTATTATGTGGCAAACCTATGACGCAATGCCGATCTCTGGCGAATTCTTACAACATGGTGTTTAACTCTTAAGTGAGAACTGCAGTTTGGCGCAGACTTTTTTGTGAGCTCACGTGATATGATTCAAACCGTTCGACGCGTTCTTGTGACAATATGCAAAATCCGTTGATAAGTTCTGTGACAAAAAACAAACTCTTTGATCATTTCTTGTGACATGCTCGTAAACCCGTTGATAAATTCTTGTAACGCGGTGTAAACTTTTAATAAGGTCCTGTCACATAATCGAAAAGCCAAAGGTAATTTTCTGGTGACATGGAGTAAACCCTTTGACAAATTTTTGACATGATCGTAAACCTTTCGATAAGTTCTTGTGACATGATTGTAAACCCTTTGATAAGTGCTCATGACATGATATTAACTCAATAATAATATTTGAAAGCACATCAAGCAGTCTGTCTATTCATCTATCTATCTGTCTATATGTCTGTCTGTCTGTCTAACTCTGTGTCTATTTGTCTGTCTGTCTGTCTTTCTATCCATCTTTGTGTGTGTGTGTGTGTGTGTGTGTGTGTGTGTGTGTGTGTGTGTGTGTGTGTGTGTGTGTGTGTGCTCATATAAACACCTAAATAAGCGTTTGCGTGCGTGCGTGCGTGTGTGTGGGGGGTGTATGTGTGTGTGTGTGTGCGTGCGGGCGGGCACACGTGTGTGTGTGTGTGTGTGTGTGTGTGTGTGTGTGTGTGTGTGTGTGTGTGCGTGCGGGCGGGCACGTGTGTGTGTGTGTGTGTGTGTGTGTGTGTGTGTGTGTGTGTGTGCGCGTGCACACGTGTGTGTGTGTATGTTTGTGTGTGTGTGTTCTTGTACATGTGTGTGTTCGTGTATGCGCGCGCGCACTTGCATATCTTTGTGTGTGCGTGTGTCTGTCCAGGGGATGGCTCCCCGTCCTACCTGTGGGACATCCTGAACTGGCAGCTGTTGGAAGGCAACCAGAACTGTAACGAGCCTCGCGTCGTCATCGGCCAGCACATCCAGCACCTCAACCCCAAGTCCAAAATGATCCTTATCTTCCGACACCCCACCCCGAGGTGTGTGACCAGATGGCTTGATTCTTACTGTGGTTGTGGGTGGAAGTGGGTGTAACTGTCATGCGGTATTCTCTCCCCCCCTTCCCCTTCCCCTTCCTCCTCCCCTCCCCCTCCCCCCCCCCCCCCCCCCCCCCCCCCCCCGCTCCCACACGCTGCCCTCTCGCATTTTCTGTAAGTGAGCTCCAACCCTCTCGTCACGTCCCCTTGACCACCTCCATCCCTTTACTAATATTATTCCCCTCCCCCTTTATCTCTTTCCCGCCCCCATCTCTTTCCATCGGTCTGTTTCTAACCCCCCCTCCAGCACCCTCCCCCCCCCCCCCCCCGCCTCCATCCTGCCGCACCTCCCACACGTGCAAACCCCTTCTTCGCTCTCTCTTTCAGTGGGTTTTCACTTCAACTGTTGGACATTTCTCCAGGTTTAGATATAAAGCATTGAAACAAAGAGACGTTTTTGTGATGAAAGATAAACTTTTGTCTGCATTCTGACCCATTCTGAAATGCGTGTTCTTGCTTTTGCTGTTGGTCTGAATGAACCAAGGCTGAGACACGAAACTCCCCCCCCCCCCCCCCCCCTCTCTCTCTCTCTCTCTCTCCCCCCCCCCCCCCCCCTCTCTCTCTCTCTCTCAGCAGCGTATAAGAGTAAAACCATGTGTGCCAGATCTTAGCTAAACCCACGCGCACGCCTCTGTGTGTGTGTGTGTGTGTGTGTTCTCAATTATTTTTGGTCGCTGTCGGTGGTGCAAGCACAGGAAAAGGGAAATAACTGCAATAAATTTTAGGAAACAAGCAGACCCCACACAGCTCCTAGATCTAATTTTCAGAGATTTCTTTTGTTTTTTGACATTGGAAAGCAAGATGAGAATCTCAGT
>JADBJO010000348.1:467500-482500 GCA_016801955.1 Conus betulinus | reverse complement strand
CATTGTTCACACCCATGACAGCATTTAAGTCAATGAACTTCATGTAACTTCTTCACAACAGGAAAAAGCCTCATTGATTTTTACTGATCAAGGCACTGAAAAACGACCCCCTCTCTCTCTCTCTTTCTCCCTCTCTCGCCTACTCGCGCACGTGCTGTCTTTCTGTCTCTCTCAGTCCACTGGTTAGACATCATTGCCCTTTTCCTCCACCCCCACGACGATCCTCTTCCGCCACCTCTCATCCCTCCTCCTCCTCCTATCCTCCTCCATTTCGTGTGCATGGGCAAGCACACACTTGAAAACAGATCGGTACTGATTTGATAGCAGTAGCATCCATGTGCTGTAATACTGATGTGCAGTTGTGTATATGTGTGTGTTTGCTTGTTTGTATGTGTGCACACGCACAAGATTGTTTTGCGCTTGTGTGCATGCCTGCGCATGTACTTTTATGGAAACAATTTGATGTATCTTTTCTCTCTGCCTGTACTATTATTACTCTGTCCCTCTCTGTCGTTCCTCACATTTACCTCTCTCTCTCTCTCTCTCTCTCTCTCTCTCTCTCTCTCTCTCTCTCTCTCTCTCTCTCTCTCAGCGCGCGCGGGCATGTGTGTATGTGTTGTGTTCTGTCAGGTAGAACATCTGACTCGGTTTTCTTTCATGTGCATAAACATGTTTCAACTGGGCAGATCTCAGGCGAGAGCGGACGTTTTTTGGGAGCTTGCAATGGAAAGGATTTTTTTCCATAATGCATTTGAGATTTACCGCACAGAACTTACGAAATCCAATATGTCAACATCTCTGCGGTAGAAAAAAATTCATGTAAACATGTGCGAGATATGTTTTATCCCTTCTATCATTTTCCCTTCCGCATTTTTTTTTTAGAAAACCGGCCAGAAAACGTGTATAAAACAGCCAGAGCCTCCAGTTTGAAAGTGAAAATGATTTTGTGGGTGACTCGTGTGACATTGTTTATTTTCTGTGCACTCTGTTGTTACATTGGTGGATGGACTGCGAACTAAATCCAGATCCACGTGTTTGCACAGAATCTTCTGACAACATTTTTGAGGAAAAAAAACCCCTCACACAGCCAGTGCAGCAGCAGTTTGATCGTTTCACCTACTTTTTAGAAAAAAAAGAAGACAAAACAGCAGCAAACTTAACAGCCACCTTTAGGAAAGTTTTAGAAAACTACATCAGATCCTTCAGCCTTCTGATGATAAACCAGGCAAGTTACCTCAGAATTAAACCAACGACAGGACTGGTGCGGATGTTTCACTGTGTGACAGGGTCGAGGGAGAGGGTGGGGAAGGGGTCTCGTCTGACAGACAGGAAAAGAAGAAGAAGAAAAAAGCGAAAACATTTCTAGAGAATTCAATCTTGAATTTCTGGAAATATTTGAATGAACTTGGACCCACTCACAACAAACCACAGACACGAAGTTACTGACATACATGTCCACCCAACGACAGTCTCCATGAACATGCCAGCAGCGACGATTTTGACGCGAACTCACCACGGGGGATAGACGTCGAGAGAAAATGAAATCTGAGGTAATTACGAGAGCAGAACACGAAGCCCTGGAATTCGAGACGTTTTTTTCTGTCATGATCAGTGGGGATTGTTGCTTCGTTCGTCATTTCTTCAGATGGATTCCCCCCCGTCTCCTCGACAAAGGTGGCAGTACGTCGCAGGTCCTCCGTAGAGCTTCCGGGCTACTGGTATTGGGTCGGGCCAGGTTTTCTCTCGGATGGTGCTGTGTAGACTGCATGACAGAGCTGCACTCTATGCTTCCATTCATAATGTATCCCCGCGTCACCCAGGCCCGAGAGAGACAGATACATGCAGTCTTTGTCATGAAATAGGGGCAACACTGTCAGAGATGTATCCATTAAGTTGATGAAAGTCAGCTGACTGGTTCCAGTCTTCCCATTTTAGCTAAAAACCAATCCTGTCTCAGTAGGAGCCGGCTGGGACCCCCCAAGTCCCACAAATAAATGCCTCTTGTGGTGTTCCAATCCACAACCTTCCATCTTTCAGATCCACGACGTTGAATGTTGCACGCGCGCGCGGGCGCGCGCGTGTTTATGTGTGTGTGTGTGTGTGTGCGTGCGTGCGTGCATGCGTGCGTGCGTGCGTGGTGGGTGTGCTCATTTTAAGAGAAGCGGATCATGTTCAATCTTTACCACGTACATTGTGTTAAGATCCTCAATACAAGATCTTTCGACTCATAAGGGCAAGTCCTACAACATGAAGGAAATCTGGTTGTCTGTGCAGGTCAACTGACCGGAGAGGACTACGAGCAAGTGATGAACTGGCGGCTGGTCAACGTGGGCAACCAGTACGACAAGATCGGGCTCATGAAGAACGAGACCGTCAAGATCCTGGACCAGTTCTACCAGCCCTTTGTGGAAACAGTTCGCGGAATTACTACAGGACCGTCGGTTCCTCTGGCAGGACACTTACACCCCCAATCTGGAGGAGCGTTAAGCAGCTCAGCGTGGGGTGACTTAGACTGAAGAGAAGTGGGTTGGGGTAGAGAGAGAGAGAGAGAGAGAGAGAGAGAGAGAGATTGATTTTGCGTGTGTGTGTGTGTGTGTGTGTGTGAGAGAGAGAGAGAGAGAGAGAGAGAGAGAGAGAGAGAGAGACAGAGGCAGAGAGACAGAGAGACAGAGAAACAGAAAGAGGGAGAGAGACGGGGGATGACGACACAACAAGACAAGAGCTAATATACTGTATTTGTACTGAAACAATCTGGTTTATGAGCCAGTGAGAAGAAACTAATACCTGCAAAACTTCGTATTATGGACGTATGTAGGAGAAGAATAGGAAAGGTAAGAAGAAATGGGAAAAGGGGTGGAGCGGACATCCTGGTCACAACGCCAAGATGTACGCAGTGTAGGTCTGCACACAGTAGGTGAGTCTGTTGTTCAAGCTGAAGAAGAAGACTTTAGTCCTGCTCTTGCGCTTTCCATCGCCTGTCCATTTTGTGGTCACACCCAATGAATCCGAAGGAAAACAATACACGGGTCAGTCTGTTGCGCCACCACACCCTCTCTCCTCCCCTCCCTGACTGAAATCGGCTAAAATGTCTACCTCGCCAGTCTTTCTAGATTGAAATGTGCGCCATTTATGATACAATGTATGAAAGCAATGACGAATTCTTAGTCTAGCCAGCAACTAAGTTAGAGATTCGTACTTGAATACAACTCAAGAATAAAGTTTCCATCCTTTTTCTTCACAGCTGAACACACGACCTTCTGACTTTGTTCTGACTGGACGATTGCCTCCGATGTTGGGAGTTCTCGTCTGATAAGTTGAACATGTTCAACTTATCAGACGAGAACTTATCAACTTGTCTCACCAACTGGGCGAGAATGGATTCTTTGAGTTGGCCTGCCTTGGTGGTCACACTGTTTATTTATCTTCTTTCCTTCTTGATTTCGCGTTCCCGGCCTTACATGATCCTCAATCCGGGTAGTGAGGGATAGTCAGCACTCTGCCGCAGCGACCCCGCCGGTCCTCTGAACTTTCTCTGGACCTCAGCCGGACTGGGCCACGTCTGGCGTCTTAAGGCCTGTGTTTATCCCGAAGTCCAGCACAGTGGCAAACCTCTGATCGAGTGTTGCCTCGAGTGAACGAGACTTGAGAGTAGGGTGGGTAGGAAGGGAATGGGAACTGGAGAGGAGCAGTGACGCTGCTTGCAGGTCCGAGATGTGATAGAGGGGAGTGGGGTTAGGGGTAGGGATGAGGAGGAGATGATGTGGAGAAAAGGGTGAAAACGATGAATACGTTGTGGCCAGAAACGTTAGCTCCCGTCACAGTCCTTTCACATGACGCCCTGTGGTCCTCTGGGTGAACAGCATCAAAACTGTCCACTCAACAGTAAAATGATAGTAAGTTGAACAAGTATGAGAACAAACGTGTTGAAATTTAATAGTACTGACAGTGGTTGCCCAAGCGATGGAATAAAGCAGTTTTGCAGAGACTGTGACGTTCAGATGAGGGTGTATGCTGTTTTTTTTTTTTTTTTTTTTTTTTTTTCTAGCAAACACTGGGCTTATGTACTCTACGTTTTATACAATATCGTTACTGCGTTTAAAGGATAAGTGAATTTAGGGACACGAGTTCAAACGATGAAAGAGCTTTTCACACAGTCAAAACTAGGGCTATTTTCAAAATTTGAACTGTGCAGGTTTCCATGTCTTTGTCTGCTGCAAGTCGGAACAGGAAACCAACATCAAGAATCCAGATTCTGGAAAGATCTCTTTCAAAACCTTTCGAATTTTTTTTGTGAGACTGATAATGATAATGCGTTGTATCAGCTTAAACCTGTCTTTAAAACATACCTTGGAATTAATGGCTGGCGAACGACTGTTTTCGTAAGGAAATGAAAAAAAATAACGCATCTAGAATCTTGCTCTCTATTCAGTAGCTTGCATGAGTTCTTTCTTTCGTTTATCAATACTGTCATTGAACTGTGGCTATATTTCCACGATGAGAATTAAGAGACCGCGTTCCCTTTTCAGAGAGAGAATAAAAAACGACTGTTTGAAGAGATCACCACATTGTATAATGTCTGCCCTGGGTGTGAAAACAAACCGAGGCTCCTTTGACCCTGCATGAACATCGCAATAAAAACATGATTTTAATATAGTTGTGCGCGACTTGATTTCAGAATAGATGTGAGGGTGTGTGCGCGCGTATAGTGTGTGTGTGTGTGTGTGTGTGTGTGTGTGTGTGTGTGTGTGTGTGTGAAGCAGCTGTCATAGACGACTAAGCTAGGTAGAGTAGACGAATACACTATTGTGACAAAAAGGTCATAGAGGTCACTTTTTGTGTTACAGAATGCCTCAAATGCACTCAAAAAGTCTCTACCTAATGTCCACCTGAAGAGTTTTAGTTTATGAAATGTCATCTCGTCGGAGTAAAAAGAAATTCTTTAATTTGGCTAACTTGATAAAGCAAAGAAAATCTCTCTCCAAACAAAACACGTTCTTTACTGTCTTCTTTATGTTGATTTTTTTTTTGTTTACTGCTTGCAGTTGGTGACAAACAGTTGTTGGAAACACTTTCACTTTCGGTCTCTCTTTGGGGCACAGCCTTCTCGGTGTCTGAAAGAGAAATCAAATGTAAATAAAGTTTTAATAAAGTTTATTCGTGTGGTAATGGGGGGGGGGGGGGGGGGGATGGGGGGGGGGGGGGGGGGGGGGGGGGGGGGGGGGGGGGGGGGGGGTCATGCATGTTTCAATTCATGAGCGGTTATGGGATACTCTCCACATTTTTAGTTCTCCCGATGTATGCTGACTGTTTCACGCATATTAGTGAGTACCCAGTCATAACACTACATGTCACAGTCACAGCACTCAGGACTGTTCCTTGAGGCATACCACGCAGTTATCGCGTCTTCTTGACTGACACCATTGATCTTCCCAATTGATAAATTGACAGCATTTCGTTTTAGACACGCAGAAGAAGTAGGCATCAAAATCAAGACGGATGACATCAATTCGATATAACATGCTTTATAATTGACGGTAGTGAAAATAAGGGACCTTGATCATGAAAAAAATAACCACGTTGATCGACCCCCCCCCCCCCTCCCCCCGAAAAAAAAAAGAAAAAGAAAACGGTAACAATGTGATACAATACCATGACTTTGCCATGGTACAAGTATATTTAACAGGTGTTTATGTTTAAAAAAAAAAAAAAAAACTATTGTATCCAACATATTGCTATCAACTTACGAATATTTATCTTCTGTGTTGATGTTTGTGCGCGAGCGTACGTGTGTGTATGAGAGAGAGAGAGAGAGAGAGAGAGAGAGAGAGAGAGAGAGAGCATTTTAATTCGGTCCATGTTATCTTTAATATCATTCTCAACCGGATTTCTATGCAGAGAGAGAGAGAGAGAGCATTTCAATTCGGACCATGTTATCTTTAATATCATTCTCAACCGGATGTCTATGTTAATTCATCAAGGGATTCTAGAGTCGCCAGATTCTGAAATTGGAAACCTCAGATATTTGTTCAGTTCATTCGATCCTCTTAAAACCATCTCTTAAGAGTAAAAGATGAATCCACTTCTGTGCACTTCAGTCACCATGTCACCAGTCAGATTTGTTGAGGGATCACTGGCTGGAGCAGATTTGATTTGGTTCAGTCTGGTTCGGTTTGACTTTGTCGTCTGGCTTCCTTTCTGGTTCGATAGTTGGCTGGCTGAACCACTTCTGGTTAGCTAGTTGGTTGTTAATTTAAATCGGCTGTGGAATCATGACAGAAAGAGCGCGTAAACCCAGCACACTTCAGCCGGTCCCAGCTTATACTAAAACCTCATCCGTTTTTGAATTATTCTGGGAAAGGTTTTCTTTTTCTTCATTATTAAATCACTTTGGCATACACACAACTCGAAATTGAATCGCTTGTAAAAACAGAATTCACAAACAATAAAGATATGAAAATTATTCTTAAAAGTGGAAAAGTGAGCAAGGTTCTTTTGCAGGGACTGCTAGCCGGATCTCTTCAAAACGACGTTGCTGCCGCTTTACTTCTCAGATTGGTTTCTTATTGTCTGGATCCTACGGTTGTCAACATTTTTCTTTTCAATCCTGATAACTATTCTGATGAGGAACCGCTTATGCGTTGTTGAGGTATCTCGCAGACTCATGTCTGTTCTGAAAATATACCCAGCTGCTCAATGCGTCGCCTGCATGCGGAGCAATGATGTCAGGTCAATACGAGCCGGTCATGTCAAGCCTTCAGTTGGCGATGGAGGTCATCTTGAAGAGGAATGGCAAGGTGAATGAGTGCAAGTCAGTACTGTTCTTCAGTTGGCGATGGAGGTCATCTTGAAGAGGAATGGCAAGGTGAATGAGTGCAAGTCAGTACTGTTCTTCAGTTGGCGATGGAGGTCATCTTGAAGAGGAATGGCAAGGTGAATGAGTGCAAGTCAGCACTGTTCTTCAGTTGGCGATGGAGGTCATCTTGAAGGTCCAGGCCCACTGACAGGGCAGCTCGCTGAAGCTGAGGACGGGCAGGGAGATGACCAGACCCTGCTCCCCTGACTTCTGGTAGTCCAGGTGACCAGGAACCCCCAGCAGACTGACCAGCGTGGTGCTGCCTGGGACAGGGGCCCCCAGGGTCAGACTGCGGCCTGACGGCCACTTCAGGGCAATGGCGTACACGTCCTTGTTGTCTCCGTTCGTCTTCATGGTGTACTGCAAATGGTGACATTACAGCACGTGTGTTATGTAGGGTGAGGATGATCACAACTACGCTAGACACATTTTCTGTATCTGCTGCAAGTGTGTGTGTGTGTGTGTGTGTGTGTGTGTGTGTGTGTGTGTGTGTGAGCGCTCGCGCGCGCGCGCGCGCGCGTGTGTGTGTGTGTGTGTGTGTGTGCGCGCGCGCGCGCGCGCGCGCGCGTGCATTTGCGTGTGTATGTAATCTTTGAAAGCCTCTATTCGTAGTTAATATTCTTGTCAAAACAGGTCCTTGATGTGCCTTATTAAATTGTATGGACGTGAGAGGTGAAAACTGGCTAAAGATACTTGAAATGGCTTCTCTAACTCTCAAATAGAAAGGACAACACAAAAATGTATCAGTTAAAAAATCAGTTTGCGTTCCACAGAACGATAACTTCCTACGTATTTTCAAACGTAGTGAGGTTGGTTGGTATGAGCATGTGTGACTCTCTCTCCAAGACCATCCTACGGGATAAAATGAAAAGTGGACATCCCAGACGCAGAGCAAAGAAGGTCTGAATGGAGTAGATAGAATACTGGACTGGCTTCAACACCTCTACCATGTTGCCCATGACAGAGGATAAAAAGCAGTGGAGGTCCCTGGCTGCCCAGAGTCCTCCACTTCACCCGACGATCTGATATCTTGGGAGAATCATGACGATGAACGTTCTGATCAGAACCACTTTTACGTAACAAATATGTAGGGCAACTCCTGCTCACATGGCGTGCCTCGTTTCATATTTACTTTTCATTTCAATCAAATCGAGGTTACCTGTATTTGTTTCTGCTGCTCGTCCGTGTACTTGTCTGACTATATTCAAGATCGAAAAGCCTGTGCCAGTCTTGAATAAATGTTAATTTGTTTTTGTTCATTTCTCCAGTTGTTTTTGCTGCGTAGATGTGTCCAGTATAAGGTATATAGGTAAGCTTGGAACTTCTCTCTTTGGGGATGTTTCCTTGTTTGTTGTGTGTGCTCTGTGCTGTCACATCTGCTAAGCGATTCAGTGTCGTTAACAGCATTCCTTTGGAGTTGTGGGCGTGTGTTTGCTTCGTCACGGGAGCAAGAGTTCCCCTATATGTTTGTTCTTTATCCCTTACTGTTCCCTGCCTCATTTCATATTGACTTTCAGTTTTATATATCATCCTTCCCCTCACAATAGTTACCAGACATCGGGGTTGAGCGTGTCGTTCTGGTAGGTCCAAGGTCGGGAGCTGTAGATGGCTTCCCCGTTGACCTTCATCCACTGACCCATCTGGGTCAGCCGCTCCTGGTAGATGGGGGCGATCGTCCCGTACTTTGTGGGGCCCACGTTCATCTGCATGTTGCCGCCACAGCTTGAGCAAAAAAAGAAATGAGTTGGTTTCAAAGTGAGGTGACTGCTGACGGAAATTGAACAAACTTGGAAGAAAAATTACTATTCCGCTGAATGAAAGGCGACGAATAAATTACAAGACAAAACACGACGCGTTTCCACTTCTTTGGTCTTCTTCAGGTAAGACGAACAATGTTCAAGATCATGAAAACGAAGAATGAAGAAGCTCGTTTTCATTCGACATCCTTTTTGCGCCCAATTTGTGGAAGTAAGTGAAAGCGACAAACAAATTACAAGCCGCGTTTCGACCTCTCTGGTCTTCTTCAGGCAAGGCAGATAACGTTCAAGACAACGAAAACGAAGAACGAACAAGCTCGTTTTCATGTCACATCCATTTTGCGCCCAGTTTGAGGAGAGAAGTGATTGTCCGTTCTTTGTTTTCATTGTCTTGAATGTTAACATGTTGTGTGTCTTGCCTAAAGAAGACCAAAGAGGTCGAAGCGTGTTGTGTTTTGTCTTGTAATTTGTTTGTCATTTTCTAGTAATTTGTTCTTTCAAAAAAGAAATGAGATGGGTCGTTCGGGTTGTTTTTTTTCCTGATGATTTACCTCGCGCACTATTACAGGACACTATTCTATGTTTTGTCTGTGAGTCTGTCTATCCGTAACTGGAATCAACTGGTAAACGGTCAAACTTGTCTTCATTCATTGGTTCTGGTGTTGTTTGTAGGTTCAGTGTCTAACAGATTAAATTGTCATGTCTCTGGGCTCAATGCTGAAAATACTAAATGGAGACAAAAAAACACGCTACAGTATCCCTTCATTGATGTGTGTTTTGTTTCGTTTTTGGTTAATTCAAAACACTAATTACAGACAGGGTAGCCAAAGGGTTTGTGAGTTTGATGTGTCTGTGGAACACTTAAAACAGTCATGACGGGCGAAGGGATTGTGTCCTGCTTGTCTGTTTTGGGACACTGATGATAAAAGAAAATGGTTCGCACTGAACGTACATGTAGATCACAAATGAGACTAAAATGGTTTTTACGTTGGACATTAATTTGAACACTGATGGCAGACACGGTAACAAAAATGGCTTGTGCAGAATGTTTGTCTGCAACACCGATTACAGACGTGACAGGACAAAGGTCGGAGTGCTGGACGCTCATTTGGAAGACCGATGACGGCCAAGCGCTTTGTGCGTTAGATGTGTATCTGAGTCGCCCATGGCGTCCATGGAAACCAAATGATTTGTGTGCCGGATGTGTATCTGAAACGTTGATGAAAGACCTTACAGCCAAATAGTTTGTGTTGGATCTGTACCTGGATACCCAACTACAGCCTAATGCTCTGTGTCTTGCATGTGTAACAAGAACACTGTGACAGACTTGACAACCAAACATTTGTGTCTTGGATATGTATCTAATACATGACAGCCACGGAAATCAGGTTTCAAATCCACGTTCCACTCCCTGTTGACTGTGCTGCTACCCTGTTGGGGTCGACAGGACTACCTAGGTGTAGCTGTGCATGTGTGTCGGGGAGGGGGGGGGGTATCGGGAATGTGCGGCCTGGGACAAATGCTGCTGAGAGGAGGAAGAAGGGTGGCGTAGAAGGTGAAACAGTATTTTTTTTTTTCCCCATTCTCCTCCAGCTGTGTGACCCCTCTTCACAATGCTGTTTCTGCCTACCTGACAGTGGTGACAAAGGTACGCAGCAGTTCCTCCATGCTGAGGTAGTCAGCCAGAGTGGCCTCCCTTCGGAAGCCCCAGGACTTCCTGTCCAAGGTCATGGCGTTCTCCCACTTCCGCTTCTGCTTGGTCCCTGTGGCAGACAGAGCAGTATAAGATGGGATTAGCTTGTTGTTGCATAGTATGGTGTTGGGTTGGATTGGATCGGACTACATCCCGTTGTAATGTACGTGGTGCAGGAATGCTTCTAGATGGTTGGTTCCTGTGGAAGACACGGAACAGTATGGGGCTGGATTGGATTGTTGTTGTGGTGTACGGTATTGTTTTGCACTAGATCGGACCACATCGCGTTGTGATTTGTATGGTTCAGCAATGCTCCTAGCTGGTTGGTTCGGCATTAGGGGACAGTACTCTGACACCTTCGGGTGCAGATAGATAAATGAATGGGTGGGCGGATGGATGGATGGGTAGATGAATAAATAGATAGAAACACACGCACAAAATGTTTGGGCTATTTTCCTGAGAAAGTCTTGTAAACTTAGTCCAAGCCATACATCTCTACAGAATGCTTTCAATTGTTCGTAAAATCATAAACAAAAGAAGTGGGACTAAGTGAATTCACAATGAGTGGAATACACCTTAACAATATACTATTGAAATCACTGCAAGCATAGGCCTATAAACCGACACTGCAAGTTATAAATAACCTGCTGTGAATTTTGCTCTGTTCTCTAGCTTCCGTTTGGACATAACGACACTTTTTTTTTTACTCAGACTTTCATCCACAGGTAGAAGCGAAGATCCAAGAGAATCACAGACTAGTCAACAGGATTCATCTAACTTCCTCGTCAGTTATCCTTTATGTTGCAAGTGACGGGACCAAAATCGAGGGGACTATCTTTGTTCAACAATGGGTTATAATTACATCACAAAGTGACGAGTGGATGCTGCAGCGTTGGTCACTTTGCATTGGCCGCATCGAGAACAAGGATTCCTGTCCGTCACCCTCTCGGCGTTGTGTATCATCTTTGTGACTTAAAGACAAGTTATCTAGTGTTCATACACAACGACCATTTCATAAGAGTATATCTGCTTTTTTTTTCTTTTTTTTTTTTTTTTAGAGTTATCATTCTTTCTTTTATGCACACAAACAGCCGGACGGTCCCACTCAATATCAGGGAACGAATATAAATTTTTACTTAGCGTCTGTAGAAGTACATTCACTCTTCTGCGGACTGTATTTGCGCAGCACACGTTAGAAGGTGGACACATTTTGATCCGTCATCCGGATGATAAAAGATGCTCGTACATCTTGACTTGCACCATTTTGTTTGTTGTTGCTGCCCCATCTGTAATGCCCCTCTAACTGTCTCATGCCGCCCGTTGCTGGTCCACATTCACAGCCATGTTCAGGTAGTGCTGGAATCACAATCGCAGTCACCATGGACCTTTCAGTATCAGGTCGTTATAATGCTACATGTCAGAGGAAACACTACACTGTCGCCCACACACTTGTGTTTTTCAGTTCTGATCAAACGTCAGTGGAACAATATCTTCTATGCCGTCTGCTGATCACAGCAATTACTAGGTCACACACACACACACACACACACACACACACACACACACACACACAGAGGCACACACACGCGTGCGCGCGCGCGCGCGCGCGCGCTTACGCACAGACTTACCAGGGTTGTAACGGTCAGAACAGGTCAAGAATCCTCCATGATGACAGCTGATTCCCTTGCCCCATCGGTCATTGGTCACCACTGTGTCCTTCACTGGACTGTACATAGCGCACACACGCACACACACACACACACACACACACACACACACACACACTTGGCACGCACGCACGTCTTATATCACTTAAAGTGAAAAAGACATTACACATTAACGAACGAACACACACACAATGTCCATAAACCCATATGCGCACACACACGCACATGTTCATGAGGACGTATAAACCTGCATATAACACTATTTATGACGTATATATTTACTATACAGACCTAATTATCTGCACAGTTCCATACATACAGACACTCATTCATCTATGCACACAGTAAGCAGTGGCACACATAGTTTGGGACAGTCAAGGTCTGACTGGCACGTGAAGTATGGTCTACGCATTGGGCATCCGTTAAGTCTCATTGAAACCTAGCTTATTCTTAATTTCTTTAATGGAACTTGTTATTCGTTTATCTATATATTGAATTTTAAACATTCTTGTCTTTGATGGGCGTTTTTCTTATGGTCGCGCACATGTGTGTAGTGTGCATAGACTACTTCGCACAAAGCGGTGACCCCGTAACCAAACTACAACTGAATAAAACAGGCGGCACCTCAGAAATCGCCACCCAGATGTGCATCCATTGCGCCCCCCCCCCCCCCCCCCCCCCCCCCAGCCCCCCTCCTTTGTTTAACAGGACTCACTGTCAGCCTTCATCCAACATCGGCACGGACTGACTCGAACTGGATTAGCCTAGAACCAGCAGATCAGGATTAAACGATATCGGCTTTCGTTGGCCAGAGCACTTGGTTAGCGAGTAACTGAACACTTGGCGAAAGAATTCAATGCCCAGTCTTTCTGTACAACTGAAATTTTTGTTTGTTTGTTTTATAGATTTTTTTTTATTAATCCAGACAAATGATGGCATGATTGATTACACGTGGCATTGGAAATGTGAAGTGATACAAAAAAAAAAAAAAAAAAAAGATACGAACGATTAACAGTCAGTCCAAATGTTCAGATTTCTCAAGTAATGTATAGAAACAGATCCTCGTTTTACATGGACCAATAAATTTTAGCACGGTGGGTGACTGATTCAGTCCGTGCCGATTTGGTTTCAAGGGAATATTCATCTGGTTTTGTGTAAATGTGATCATTTGTGTAAAAACTTTTGTGTGCAACGTAGATTCGAATTCTTTCATTTTACCCGTATACACATAAGATTCAGTGGTATCCAGACAGACGCTGACGTGCACTCCAGTCAGCACGGGCACCTACCTCTCGTTGTACAGCCAGGCCAGAAACACCGTGGAGTTCCAATAGACGTCTGGTGCTTCCCAATCACCGTCTGACCACACTACCTCTGGTTTATAAACGTTCACCAGTTCGTACAGCTCCGGAAGCGTCTTTTGCTGCAAGGAGAGGACAGACGATCTGGTCAGGGGAGGAGGCAGAGGAATGTCAAACAACAAAAATGACAACAGTTATGGAAACATCGTCCAAGACGAGCACGCTATCATCCACTTCGCTGCTGTATACAGGACTATATCTCAGACCCAAGTCTGGTCTATGCTGAAAGCACAATAATATTATTTGTCTGAAATAAGCTTTAAAAGGATGACCAGCTCTCGCTTTTCGACGCTGATTACTTGATTTGAATCAAAAACCTTCCGTCAAACAGTCTAGCTGTTGAACTCTTTTAACTGGGATTGCAGAAGGGAGAAAATATAGTTTGTTTCTATTGTACATTAGCTTGCAGACATCAAACGGTCTAGCTGTTGAACGCTTTTAACTGGGATTGCAGAAGGGAGAAAATATAGTTTGTTTCTATTGTACATTAGCTTGCAGACATTTTTCCTTTGTTATTTTTGTACTTGAGACCTTAAAAAAAACGCATACAACGACACATTACAAAACAAAATTCTGAAGAAATAAACAGCACCACACTGCTATGATACTTCTATAACTATTTTAAAGACCCATTTTCATCCACCGAAATACTGAATGACAGAGGAGTGCTTCACTGGTCAGTGTGGAATATGGAGGGGGTGGGTACGGGGGCAGGGAGACTGAGAGAATGAGGGGAAGGCGCGCAGAGAGAGAGAGAGAGAGAGAGAGAGAGAGAGAGAGAGAGAGAGAGAGAGAGACTTGGTTATACCTGAACAACTTTAGTCCGTTAATAGCTTTCATATTTTATCATTTCTTTTTGTTACTGTATAATTTGTGTCTTCTTTGTGTACAGCATGAACGCAGTACATGTGTTTGCACATGTTAAATATATTATTATATAAAAAAAAAAAAAAAAACCGTGATAAAAAAAAAATTGAAAAACCTCAATGACACAAAAAATAACAATGCCATCGAATACGCACATAAGTAATCACATTGATTAATCGATGGACTTTAGGTCTGCTGAGCAACAACAAAATGCAAATGTCTGTAAGCAGTTGCAATAAGCGAACCCATAGGATCTGGAACACACACACACACACACACACACACACACACACACACACACACACTTGCGCGCGCGCATACCCACCCATCCACGCGCGCGCGCGCGCGCGCGCACACACACACACACACACACACACACACACACACACACACGGTGGAAGACTGTCAGTCCGTGCCGACTATTACTTCCCTGGTAGAGTTTTTCTTTTTTCACACGTGTATTAACTCTGCTATCTCCCAAATACCCTTCAAGTTAGTGATGAACGACCCATTCCTATTCGCAACATTCTTTCATAGAAATCTCATACAGGGTCTGATCTGAATACAGTGTA
This sequence comes from Conus betulinus, assembly GCA_016801955.1. Taxonomy (NCBI): domain Eukaryota; kingdom Metazoa; phylum Mollusca; class Gastropoda; order Neogastropoda; family Conidae; genus Conus; species Conus betulinus. The sequence goes on along the minus strand of JADBJO010000348.1, from coordinate 467,730 downwards.
ACTTCGTAACTGTTAGACTGTAATATCATCCAACATATTTTTCATCAGAATATTACGCAATATTTGTAATTAGTCACAAGATACATGACGATATCGATTTTTAAACATCGAAAAAAAAATCTGTACATGGCCTTGAGCGTTCGGCTTCATGTTTATATGAGTAGCAGGAAAGGCCGTATCAATGTTATTATCTGCCAAGTTTGGTTACGTTACTACTTGTAATTGCCAGG
>JADBJO010000348.1:442500-445000 GCA_016801955.1 Conus betulinus | reverse complement strand
GTGGGTTGTTTCTCTCGAAGTTAACATTGGTGCTGACTCCATTCCCCATTCAGTACTTCGAATGAGACTATGAACCGAGGTTCCGTGTGTGAACGCACGCACAACATCTTGCACACACGTAAAATCCCATCACCAACTTTCGGAAGAGAAGGTCAGTTTGGCCGTTGGTATGGATGATACGTTACTCATAGCATGCACCTTCCCGAAGATGGAGTATGGCTGCCTTAATGGCGGGATAAAAAAAAAAAACGGTCATACACACAAAACTCCACTGCCTGTCTTATACAGGCAGTGTCCACAGGAGTATCAGCCTGCGTACGCAGAAAGAAAGAAAAGAAAAGAACCATGTTCTCTAACAGGAACTGGATATTTCCATGGCGATCGGTGTGGTGAATCTATTGACAATCGGCATTGACTTGACATACAGAGACGATCGGTCTTCTTTGCTTTATTTGATCGCAAACAAGGGCTGGTTGCTTAAAGTTTTTTTCTATCCTTCTGTGGCAAAAGAGCGCAAGCTTTTTGCTGAGTTTGTGAATTTCGTATAACATCAAGTTTGAAGAGCCCAACGCGTCACTTAGAATTAAGTCAACCATCGTCGTTCAAAAAATATGATGTCGGTCTAAGCTTTCGCTGAACGTCGAGTCAACACTGGTGCTGTGTCAGAGGCTCTTTGGGCAATGTCTCTGATTGAGATGGCTGAGGAGTGGGGGTGGGGGGTGGGGGTGGGGGGCGGCGAAATTTGAAAAAGCAGTAGTAGTCTAGTAGTTCTCTCTCTCTCTCTCTCTCTCTCTCTCTCTCTCCGATCTCCTTTGCGTCTTAATCCTACCAAGCTGGCAACTAAGGCAAGCGAACTGTAAATACCAATCAGGATATCTCTTCTGACAAACTAGACGTAAGGCCTCTGTTGACTGGTTGACTGATGAATCAAGAGATGTAAATGGAAAACCCTCTTCACAAAACCACGTGCGTGTTCACACAGGATGCTACTGGAGGGTGGTTTCATGCTTCAGATGGGGTTGGTCAAGGTGCTTTGCTGTCTCCCATACTTCATGTTCCTGGAGCGTAATGTAAACGATGCAGTTGAAGATCAGGTCAGCACAATGGGCATTTGAGGGAATAACCATCACAGACCTTCGCTTTGCAGAAAATATCCATGGCCTGGCGAACAAGAACTCCCCAAGCTTGTCGGAAGACCGGATCCAAACTTAAAAAAAAATTGTTGAAAGGTCACGACACCTCCACCTCCGCCGAATCTGCCTCCTCTCTTTCCATATCCATCATATTGTTGACAGATCGTTCTGGTCTGATTTACAAATGAATATGTCACAACAACAACAACAACAACAAAAACTGGTCTCATTTACAAGGAAATCGACTGGTCATTTCATTACGAGCAACCTTATGTGATGATCTGTCTCAACATGTGTAGGTTGATGACCAGGTTGTGGCTGTGGTCCATTAACGCCTATTCGCGACAGTTCGTGGGTCTCGGTCTGAAGCTACGTCTGTGGCACAGGCGGGCTGAAATCTCGGATGGACAGAGACGCACGCTATCTCTGGGCTGACGTGGAGGCCGGGGATTAGTGAACAAAAGCTCTGATGAATGATAATCTTTGGTCGGACGTCTGGTCGATTCCGTCGCCATTGTTCCCGCCTCTTCCCTGACGTTGTTGGCGTGACCTCCCCTGCCTGAGCCTACGGCCATCGCCGTCTGTCTGTCTGTCTGCCCGTCTGTCTGTCTGTCTGTCTGCCCGTCTGTCTCTGTCTGCATGTCTGGATCTTTCTCTCTCGGAGAGTCCTTTTTATCCGATTGGTCTGTCTGTCTGTCTGTCTGTCTACCTGCTTAGGGCATTCCCCTTATTTCAAACAATACATTATAAGGTTCAATTCAACTCGTGGTGCTATAGCCCAGCCGACCGCAATGGCTGTCACAATGCGGAAGTACATTATGAACGAATGTGTAACTATCATCTACTACGGTTAATATGTTATTCGTTTTATGCGAATGCAAATGATGTGAAATTGTATAAACTCTCCCTTATTCCAGTAATATTTCATTAGTTTACGTGGATGTTGATTATGAATGGCTATGTAATCGCCACTTACTTCAGATAATACTTTATTGCTTGACATGGGTGTAAACTACATAATATTGTATCATAATTGTAATTTGAACTCACATAATGCTTTATTAGTTTACATGTGTGTTAATGATGAAGAGATATGCAATACTCATTTGCTTCAGATAATATGTTTATTACTTTACGTGGATGTTAGTTAGGTTTTGTTTCAGATAATACAGGTAAATTTACGCTGATGTTAATAACAACGAGTCGTGTAATCATCACTTATCTTGAATAAAACTTTATCATTTTACATTAATGTCAAGTATGGAGAATCTGATGATCGCCATTTAGATAACACGGTATGAGTTTACTGGATGCTCGTGACGAAGAGCAATGCAAATAGGATTGATTTCAGACTGTACGTAAACCTT
>JADBJO010000348.1:425000-430000 GCA_016801955.1 Conus betulinus | reverse complement strand
TCGCAGTTTCGCATATTTCGACTGAACTTCAGTCTCAGTGAATGCTCTCTTTGAAATCCTGCCTCCATTAAGCATGATGGCGTTCGAACTGTCCGTATGCTCAATAACGTGCTCGTGCTACAGCTCTAAAATGACTTACAAATCGAAAATCGTCGTTCAACGACACGTTCGGGGTGGATCTCTGGCAACTTAGTCTCCATTGATCAGACAAATTATCTTGATGAAAAGAAGTTGTTGGTGACCAGTCTGCTGACGTGTGTAAATTTAGAAGATTGAAGTTTATTAGTTGGTGGTTTGTGAAATGTAAAATGCTATGTCAATAAAGACAAGTGTAAAAGATGCCATCAAATCTCAAACCAGTGAAGGTTTGACATATTGACGAATCGCACGGGTTGTTTTTGACTGTGTGGTAGTGTGTTTTATTTTAAACGAATTTATCATTAATTCAAATGGGACCTAGCTCAATCCTATGATTTTCGTTTCCATGCTTAATAGAAGACCGTGGGGGGGGGGGGGGGGGGGGGGGGGGGGGGGGGGGATACATTCGTACAACAATAGACAATGGACGCAAATGCTGAGAGCAGCATCAGCACAGTCATCATCTTTGCCATACATGTCATCATCATCATCGTCATCGTGGCCATAATTCTCTGTCTGTATTGTAGTCATCACAACAACACATGGTCGTACTCTTCTCAGTTATCATATGGATCATCAGCTACATACGCATGAAGATCTCGCATGGATAATACAGGCATCATCATCATCAGCAGCACACAATCGTCGACGTCGTCGTCATTGTCGTAAGCATCATCATCATCATCATCATCACCACCACCACACCACTACCACAAACAGCAGCAGCAGAAGAAGAAGAAGAAGAAGAAGCATGGTTATCATCATCATCATCATCATCATCATCATGCGTTTAATCAGTCCTGAAAACGGTCTCAGGCACACATTTCTTTCATACCAGTCAGACCACTCCGTCTGTTCTCTGTTCATTAGCGACAGTGACAGAGTACTCAGCAGACTCCAATCGATCGTCATCCCCTGAAGCAGGACATTGAGTGAGCCACTTCAGTTCATTAGAACCATCTCAACCAACCCGCGAACAGGCCTGGGGCGGTGTACCTTTCGCTATTGTCTGTTGCTCCAGACAACACACACACACACGCGCGCGCGCACACACACACACACACACACACACGCGCATGCGCGCGCGCGCGTGCGCGCACACAACACACACACACACAAACGCACGCATGCGTGCGTGCGCGCGCGCGCGCACACACACACACACAACACACACACGCACGCACACACGCGCACACACACACACACACACACACACAGCAATGCCTCCATAATGACCATGTTGTTACTCATTCCCTGCGGTAATCTTTATGACGTCATGCGAGTGTGAAAGGCAAGACGGAGATAATCAATCAACGAGACAATCACTGTTATCATTGTTATCGCCTGGAAAAACATACCAGTTACTCTTCATGTAATCAACATTATCTCTTTTCAACAGAAACAGTTTAAACGGATCTTTTTGACACGTGCAATCACCCACATAAATGATATCTCGGATCTTTTGACACGTCCAATCGACCATATAAATGAGACTTTGGGGTGGTACATGGAATAATGCTATTGTTTTTAGGGAGAAAAAAAAAAAAAAAACACATTTAAACGACAGCTGTCCAGAAATACACCAAATGGAATGCCAACTGTCCCAGCAAGAGAGTGATCTTTTATCTTACGTTTCTCAGACCACGTCTCAGAGTGTTCAACCTTGCAAAAAAAAACAACAACTCATCCTTTCTTTCATGAGCAAAGCGCTTTTCGTGGCGGAACAAGGATCATCCATACAATGGAAAAGTATGGTGTTCTTGCGCGTGCGTGCAGGGGCGGATTGGTGATGGCGGTGATAGTAGGAGCAGGATGGGAGTTTCAGGGCACGATCCTCATCCCATTCCCCAGAAAGAAAAAGATGATTGGCTCCAGAACCTACAGCTCCTCCACCTTCTCACCCCTCCTCTGGTCAGCACTTTCTTCTTCTGTTGCAGGATTTTCATGGAGATCGACTACCACCATCCCCACCTCCGTCTCCTGCCGTCCCTCCCGCCCCGCCCCCCCCCCCCCCCCCCCCCCCTCGTTTTTTTTTTTTTGTTTAGCTGTTATAACAGCTCTTACGGAGAATGGTTATTCTCCCACCCCTTTCCTCCTCCTCCCTCCCCACCATCTGCATTCCACCTGCACCTCAACCCCGCCTCCTTTCTCCGTTCCTGATCGACAATGTGTTTTGTGGTCGATTACGGGTTTAGGGATACTGAACAAAAACAAAAACAAAACAAACAAACAAACAAGATGCAAAGCAGATAAACTTACTCCCCAGTACAGTGACAGACAGGGGAGACAATTTCCAGTGAGTGGAAGAAAAAACTCGACTGCGGTGGTTATTTCCCTTATCGGGATTGATGTTTTGAAATTATCATTTATAGATGTAAGTAACGGCTATTCTGGTATAGTAAAACATCGGGCATCATCCGTGACCCATAATGAACATACCTACAAATTTTCAGAAAGATCGGCCCAGAAGTTTTGTCTGGAGCGAGTGGAACACATTTTGACTGCGGACGGACACACAGACAGACAGATAGGCAGACAGACAGGCACACAGATAACATTTCTTCGTTCCCATCGTAAAGTACTCCCTGCTCTATAAGAACTAGGAGTACAAAAAGAACAAAGAAAGATCAAATACCCAAATCCAAGGCAAATTCATCCCACCATTGACATACTGGTGCATATGTCAGTATGTATATGTTTGTATGTGCTCGCTTAAGTCCGTGCATGTGCACGTGCATCTTGCGTGCTCGCATTCGTGTAATTGCCGATGCGCGCATGCATGTGTGTGTATGCGCGCGTGTGCACACGTGTGTGTGTGTGTGTGTGTGTGTGTGTGTGTGTGTGTGTGTGTGCGTGTGTGTGTGTGTGTGTGTGTGTGTGTGTGTGTGTGTGTGTGTGAAAAACAACAACGTTAAAATAAAGTAACTTTACGTGTGTGTGTGTGTGTGTGTGTGTGTGTGTTCTTAGCTGAAATTTTATGCCTGATCCTGCTTCGCTCATTTCAGGAATCGCTCTGTGCTAAGCCGAGCTGAACGTCCAAACAACGATCTCGGTGACTGCGTGAGTAATCAGGCAACGAAACATTTCGCCTTTTGTCACGTCGATCGGAATCACGATCAGCTCCCATTGCATTCCTACCAGCAGCGTCCACTCTGTATACAAACAACCTGAACGCCTCGGGAGGGAAGAGAAGAGGGCGGAATGGAAAGGAGAGGGTGGGGAACGGAGGGTAGGGGTGGGGGTGGGGGTGGGGGGACGGGGGAAAGGAAATTTGGAGTGGCTAATGTCCCTGGAGCCCGCTAGCCAGCCAGACACTCTGAGATGTTCCCTGCGGGTAAAGAGGGCGTTGTCCCAAGCAACGACACTGCCACCTGAAGGGCTGTCTGCGAATCGGAGACGAGAGTTTGGGTCACATACAGGTGAGTTCGCGTGGCGCAAGTGTTTGCTATGCTGTTCACTTCGTAGGTTATGCAGTTGTTGCTCTTGTTCTCAGTAGTCTTCTTCACGTTGTTGGTTGCACATCATTATCTGACTCTTCCATGCAGCATGCTGCCTGATCTCTCTTGAGGGCACATAAGACCGTATGGCGAAAGCTTGGCTGTGTCTGGAGTGGCACTGTCTTCATCTGTCCGTGGGCAGGGTGGTTGGGGGGTGTGCTCGACAGCTGGAGGGTGGTGTTTTTTTTTTTGCCGGTGGGCTCTGCAGTCATGAAATACGGGCTGGTACACCCATGGGGGATGCTGCTTTGAGGCTGTTATGAGTTGCATCCTGTAGTCTGATTTACCTCTGTTCAGGAGCAGTTATGTCCCTTGATATCTTAATGGAGTGTCCTGCGCGTGCCTGTACCCATCGTCAACACAGCGCAGGCCTCCAAGGGTGGTACAGGACTGCTCTAAAGGCAGGTGAAGACAGTGCTTCTTTGGGTCCTCCCCAGCACCTTCGGGTGTTTCTTTTTCTTTATTTCTGTTGGTCCGTACAGCATGTTGCAGGCTACAGAGATACTGCTACCATTCCTTAGAACATGCAACATATAGGCTATGTATTTTTTTTTACTATATACTATTCCATGCAATGTACATGAGGTCGTAGATTCCATAGTTAATTTTTCCTATACGCATGTTTTGTGTAAAGGTGGAATTAGCTAATATGAACATGCTCATCTTTGAAATCTAGCATGAAACTCTTACCGGTAGTGAACTTTAATGGAAAATCTGCAGACACACGTGGACTATTTTTCTTCATCATAAAGGCCTCCGGTTCTGGATGTATCTTTCATTTTTTTTTCCATGTTAGAGGTAGCATGCATTTGGCAACTGGTACGCAGTGTCTAAGCGACATGCAACGTTTTGTTTGACAGGACCCTCACAAATCCACACGGGTCTGACTGCCACTGGACTTCTGTTGTCACATCAACAGCTGTTGGTTGCAGGCAAATGAAACCAAGTGTCTACAGTTACCCACCCACTCGCGTTTACCATCAACACCCGCCAAAAGCGGTAAGCCAAGTGGTGATGAGGATTCATTCACGAGAGTGTGAGGCAGGGGATGGCGTAGTGGTGGTGGTGGTAAGAAGCGGAAAGGTAGGTGGAGGGGTGGGTGGGGGTGTCGATGTGATATAACACTTCACGGGTATCACCAGAAGACCCCTCGTCAAGGTGAGATCGCCGTGCCCTCCCTTCGTTGTGCTTTAAGCATGCAGAGGATCATACACACGTGTGTCAGCCATCCTGTAACCCACGTCAGAGATCCTGAATACCCATGACAGAGATCTTGTATTCCATGACAGAGAGATCCTGTATTACATGACAGCGATCCTATACACCATGATGGCGGTTGTTGAAACATGTAACCCATGTCAGGAT
>JADBJO010000348.1:405000-407500 GCA_016801955.1 Conus betulinus | reverse complement strand
TACACATACGCGCATGCGCGCACTCACACATACACACTCCTACTCACGCGAACACACACACACACACACACACACACACACACACACACACACACACACACACACACACACACACACGCGCACGCGCGTTCTCAAACACACGCGCGCGCGCACGCGCGCGCGCGCACGCACACACACACACGTTCACACACACACACACACACACACACACACACACAGTGCACAACTGTTATTTTGTTGTTTTCATGTGGTGTCAAGAATTACTGTGATAGGCTTTATGAAACCCTCCTCCCCTACTTCCGCCTCCCCCCCCCCACCCCCCCCAATAAAAAAAAAAGCAAGTCTGAAGTCAAACACGAATGCTTGCATACACACACAGATATACAGACAGAGACACCCACCCCAGCGAGAGAGAGAGAGAGAGAGAGAGAGAGGGAGAGAGAGAGAGAGAGAGAGAGAGAGAGAGAGAGAGAGAGAAAGAAAGAAAACACGCACCTTCCACTCCGTCCCTACAGCCGCTTCCCATTATGTAAAAGCCCAGGTCTGATCCAACTCTTTTAGACCGGCTAAACACCATCTCGATATCCGCCATCTCTGATGGACTCGCTGTCCACCATTTCTGATGATGGATTTGTGGACTGGCGAACCAGACATGTACCGAGACGAGGCATAGGTGTGGGGAATAGAAACGGGGAGACGGAGAGCGTTGGCCCCCCGAGTTGTCCCACTTTGGCGTCGGCTTGTTTGTCTCCGACAGACGAGAGAGGAAAACAAGTCTCGGTGGTGGTGAGGGTGGGAGAAATAAAAGGAGGGGGCGGGGTTGGTAGGGGTAGGGGCAGGGAGGATGGGAGAGGAGGGGTGGCTGCTGCTGCTTTTACCCGTACCATCGATTTTTTTTGTGTGTGTGATATATCGCCCGCGGATAGAACTGGAAATAGGAACTCGAAGCTTTTGCACGCGGTTTTATTTTTAGGGCATGTAAGAAAAGTGTGGAACCACGCTGTGTGTTGTTTTGTTTTTGCCATGGTTGAAAAGATCTGAAGCGGCGTTTTTTTTTTCTTTTTTTTTTTTGCTTTTCGTATCCACTCGCTCCATGCTCTCTCTCTCTCTCTCTCTCTCTCTCTCTCTCTCTCTCTCTCTCTCTTTAAATTCTGATCGGAATTTTGTTTTAAGTGTTAATTTTAAAGTACGGATGGAAAGCATAGATAGAAAAGTGCACGTGTACCGTAAATGGCAAGGTGGATGTTATACGTGCTCCCCCCCCCCCCCCCCCCCCCACTGCTTTTTATAAGCTCCTCCCTTTTTTTCCCCAGCATTTAGAAGCGCCTGTCCCACCCCCGTACCCCCTTACGACACTCTCATTCTCGCCTTCACGTGCCTTCACGTCCTGTGAATCGTTTTTTTCTTTCTTCCTTTAAGTTTCTGATTAAACGAGTGAGTTATTATTATTAATATTTTTTTTGTTGTTATTCTTTTTCTTTTTAAAGGAGGATTGTGAGGATTATTTTTCAGGGGGTGGTGCAAAAGAACGGGTGTGAGTTGCGCATGTGAAGTGAATGATACGATGAGAAAAGAATTGCGTGACTGTGATAGATGCGAGACAGTAACGACGACTGTTACCAAATGATATAAACAGCCTGGAGAATTACATTTCCATGGAGTATAAAAACTTTCTAGCGATATAAACGTTGCCGCCCGTGAAACAGACTCAAAGAACGGAATCGGTGTCAGCTTCAACTTTAGCGGAGATCTGCTCCCTGGCTGGTGGCCCTCTGCATTGGCTGATGTCTTCAACAAATGAGTGGGAGAAAACAGTTTGTTCTTTTGCTTGTTCTTTACTAGTGTACTCGTTGGACAGGCGAGGCATCGAGGATGACTGTCAGTGTGAGTACGTGGCGGCGATTCCAGCATTTTGATATCCTCCAGAAGGGCTGCTGCCTTCAAGAATGAAACTGGCTGGCTGTCTGTCTGTCTGTCTGTCTCCTCCCTCCCCCCCCCTCTCTCTCTCTTCCTCTCTCTCTCTTCATTTATCTGTGTGTGTCTGCCTGTCTGTCTGTCTTCCTCCCTCCCTCACTCTCTCTTCCCCTCTATCTCTCTCTTTCTCAGTCGGTACTAAGCGTTTGGCTGCGCGATTCTCCGCAAGTTATAACTTCTCTTTTCTCCGCCCCCTCTCCCCCCCCCCCCCTCCTCCTCCAGCCTTCAATCTCTCTGTCTTTTCCTCCCATAGGCTCTCTGTCTCTCTCTCACTCTCTTACTCTCTGGTTCTTAATATGAAAAAAGACAAACAAAATAAAACATCAACAACAACCCCTAACCCCCCCCCCCCCCCCCCCCCCCCCCCCCCATCCCACACATCCTCTCTGTCGCGGCGGGGATTCGCCGGACGCTGTAAACTTTCTTAATGAAGAGATTGGTAGAACTAGCAGTCTTGGTGCTGTGTGTACCTATCGGATGGTCGTTGTCGGCAACCTTGACAGGGCAAATAGACCCACAGACCACC
>JADBJO010000348.1:380000-400000 GCA_016801955.1 Conus betulinus | reverse complement strand
CTTCCTCCCTCCCTCCCTCCCTCCCTCCGTCCCCTCCACCCCTTCTCTTTGCCATACCTGTCGTCCGTTCCCCCCAGTTTTGTTTTGCTTTATGGCCGCGTTCTTTCCTGTGTGGAATTTTGAAGGGTCTCTCTCTCAGCCTTGTTCAGCCTTGTTATTGTGTGACTGAAACGGGCTCTGGCCTCTCCCTCCATCCTCTCTCTCTCTCTCTCTCTCTCTCTCTCTCTCTCTGCGCGCGCCTCTCTCTCTTTCTCTCTCTCGCTTTCTCTGTTTCTGTCTCTCTCTACTTGAGAGAGAGACTATCAACATCCTGTTTTGCAAAGTAACGCAGGGAAGGGGGGGGGGGGGGGGGGGGGGGGGGGGGACAGTAAATTACTTCTTGCACACGCTTCAGAGGGTGAAAAGTGACTGCTGTGAAAAAGATGAAGGTCAGGTACACTTTCTGATTAAAAAAAAAAAGAAACAAAGGAAAGAAAAAGAGCCTGGTGATTGCGCCTCGTTGTTATCTCTCTGTGTGTAGGTCTTGTAGGTCTACCGGATTTGTCACGTTGAACTTTTCTTTCGTGTGTGTGTGTGTGTGTGTGTGTGTGTGTGTGTGTGTGTGTATGTGTGTGTGTGCGTGCTGATGATAGGATAGACGTACAGTCATGTGGAAAACATCTTAAAACTCGAGTCGTTCAGATATTCGGTGTGGGCAAGGTTTAAAAGCACTGTAGTTGGATAAACATGATGGCGCCCTCCGAGAGGGGGGCGGGGGGGGGGGGCGGGGATGCTCATCAGGGCTTGCCTCGCCAGTGAGCAGAGACCGTCTTATGATGAAGTGATGTGCGTGAGGTGGATCCGTGCAGGCACCGCTGAAGACTGTGTAGGGGGACTGGACGACAACCGTGCAGGCACCACTGAAGACTGTAAAGGGACTGGACGACAGCCGTGCAGGCAGGAAGACACAGCCAGCACTGAAGACTGTAAAGGGACTGGACGACAGCCGTGCAGGCACCACTGAAGACTGTAAAGGGACTGGACGACAACCGTGCAGGCAGCACTGAAGACTGTAAAGGGACTGGGCGACAACCGTGCAGGCAGCACTGAAGACTGTAAAGGGACTGGGCGACAACCGTGCAGGCAGCTGAAGACTGTAAAGGGACTGGACGACAACCGTGCAGGCAGCACTGAAGACTGTAAAGGGACTGGACGACAGCCGTGCAGGCAGCACTGAAGACTGTAAAGGGACTGGGCGACAGCCGTGCAGGCACCACTGAAGACTGTAAAGGGACTGGACGACAGCCGTGCAGGTATCACTGAAGACTGTAAAGGGACTGGGCGACAGCCGTACAGACAGCACTGAAGACTGTAAAGGGACTGGGACAGACAGCCGTGCAGGCACTACTGAAGACTGTAAAGGGACTGGACGACAGCCGTGCAGGTATCACTGAAGACTGTAAAGGGACTGGACGACAGCCGTGCAGGTATCACTGAAGACTGTAAAGGGACTGGGCGACAGCCGTACAGACAGCACTGAAGACTGTAAAGGGACTGGGCGACAGCCGTGCAGGCAGCACTGAAGACTGTAAAGGGACTGGGCGACAGCCGTGCAGGCACCACTGAAGACTGTAAAGGGACTGGACGACCCGCCGTGCAGGCAGCACTGAAGACTGTAAGGGACTGGGCGACAGCCGTGCAGGCAGCACTGAAGACTGTAAAGTGACTGGGCGACAGCCGTGCAGGCAGCACTGAAGACTGTAAAGGGACTGGACGACAGCCGTGCAGGTTCTTCTCAGATAGGTTTGCCGTAGGGTGACTTGACTGGCTCTGTCTGCACTGTGATGCCAGGCTGGCGACGAAGGTATGGCTCTGCACTGAAGTGAGGGTGGGGTAGAGTGGGGGTGGGGGTGGGGGAGCGGAGTGACTGGTATGGGTAGAATGACACTGAGATGGGGGGGGGGGGGGGGGGGGGGGGGGAGGCAAGATGATGAGACAGCGAAACAAAGACACAAACCAGAAATATAGATGATAAAAAGGTTGAGATGTAAAAGTGGAAAAGTTCACAGAAATTATGCTCATTGACAAACAGCCGATGTTATAATTTAGTCTTTATAATGCAGGGAGTGGCGTTACCGTAACAGCGCGCAAAGTTCGCGTCCCTCTGTCTCGGATGCTTTTGTGTGTGTGTGTGTGTGTGTGTGTGTGTGTGTGTGTGTGTGTGTGTGTGTGTGTCCGATGTTCGACTGTTTTTGCAGTATGTTAGAAAAGTTCAACTCTCTCCTCTCACACACACACAATCTCTCTCTCTCTCTCTCTCTCTCTCTCTCTCTGTCTCTCTCTCTCTCTGTCTGTCTGTCTGTCTAACCCCTCACCTTTCCATTGGGCACCCAATTCCCCCCCCCCCCCCCCCCCCCCCCCCTCCTTCGTCGTCCCATCTGCTTCTGTCAGTGGGACCCTGTTGATAATCTGGTGGTGCAGTAAACATCACTTCCTGCTGAAAAGGTCTGTCTGTTGCCGAATGACTGAGAGCGCAGACACCCCCACCCCCCCCACCCCCACCCCTACACCCTTCCTCCTCCCCGTTTAGGTTGTTGACATTTTACCAGTCTCGTATTATACTTTCAGTTTGGTGCTGAAAGCGGCCCGTGTGTGATACTGTGGCTATGTTAACCTGTCTCTTTATAGCGACAGATTGCTAATAACAGCGCTAAAAATGTACGGGGTGGGATATGTGGCCGTGTTAATCTGTGTGTGTGTGTGTGTGTGTGTGTGTGTGTGTGTGTGTTTTTACAGCGACAGATTGCTAATAGCGTCATTTAAAAAGGTATATGGACGTGACGTTTATTTCATGTGTCCATGAACAGGCGCAGGCACTTGGTCACGCTGTGAGAACTTTCACTGTTGAACCGTCGATTCCCTGTCTGTTCGGTATTCTGACGATCTGTCAAAGGAGGATGTATCGTAAAGCGTGATATTTGTCGGTCGGGTGTTTTACCCCGTTGGGCACTCTGCCATACCCAGACTAGTTCTTGTTTAGATCCCTGAATTAACAGGTATATAAGATACAGTTAGTTGAATGTAGGATTGTGGTTCAGTTCAAGTGTTCGCCACCACTGTCGATGTTTCCTCTGCACGGGGATTTTCACCGTGTGTCTGCTGCAACTTCTTTGCAGCAGCGGACCCTTTTAGTGCTGCTGCTGTTACTACGACGACTTCTGCTGTTGCTGCTGCTACTATAATCTGCATTGATTAGTGGGTCTTCCGTGCTCTCGTTTGAATAGGGATTGACTTTAGGTCAAGTAGGGAGGGTTCATTGGAGTCGAGTCGAGCTGCGTTTCTTTGTCTCAAGGAGTCGCTAGATATCATACCGCGAGGTGATGGCGGCGAGAGTGCCCAAAGAAAACTACAAAGCGACGGCGCGTCACACCCATAGGTTTCTAGAATAGCGGTGCAGAAGTCTCTTATATTATCAAAACTGGTTTGTTTGTGGGTATTGTGACTAGACAAATTGGACCATGATATAAAACAGCTGCAGAATATGTGTTCTGAATATGTATTGGATCAAAAGCCAGATAAAAATCAAACGAATACACTCCGTGCAGACAGTTGAAAAAATGATAGTAAAGGAACATTAAAGGTACAAGCATTTATGCAAGCTCTGAAATTGTGTTGGCTGAGAACACTGACAAACAGTAAATCTTAAATTGAAGAAACATATTCAGGTCCTTCTCCCAGATGTTGCTTGTTTGGATATTCTTAAATAGTAAGCTCAAGAAGTTCTGGAGGGATGTAGATACACCCTCTGGCAAATTTACATGTGCATTGAACAGGATCACAGCAAAGAAGTAGCTGCTGAACCCTACATTCGTTAGTACCGAGTTCAGATAAGGGGCCTCATCATTTTGAACCTTGGAAGTGAAAAGGAATACATTTCATGTTGAATATCTGAGGGTGTCAAATTTCAAAATGTGGTGAGATACCTGAATTATCAGAACAGTATGGAACCTGTTGATGTATCAGAGAAAAAAATATATAATGAAAAACAATGTAAGATATAGAAGTATCAGTGTCCTACAAAACATATGCAGTGCAAGTAGAGGAGCGTAAGTATAGTGAGATTTTGACTTGTAACCGGTTTGTAGCGAGATATAAACGTCTTTTTCAAGCAGATAGTGAAGCTGTGTACATCAGTTTTTTTAAGGTAAGTAGTAAACAGATAAGGCAGATAAGAGAAATACATGTTGAACGGTTCCAGCTTAAAAAATATGCCGCATAATTCTAGTGTAAACTGTATTGCAAAGAGAACGGGGGTGGTGGACACGTACAATAAACCCTACCAAAACTTTGCTTGTATAAATAGCTTTTTCAATCCGTAGTGCAGCAGTAAATGGTTATAGAGAGCTTGAGTAAACTTTTTTTTTTGTTCGACGCATGGAAACGTTATATAGTTCTTTATCAAATATCATGCTGTTACGCAGACCGTCTTTTGTGTTTGCGTAATTACTCCGTGTCGTGTATCTGGGGTTGTTTAGACAGAGAAGAACACATGGACTCAATCCAGCGACATCACCATCCCCCCCCCCCCCCCCTTTCCTTTACCCTTTCCCTCCACCTTCCCCAACCCTCCCCCCCCCCTCCCCCGTCAGCTGCACTTCATATGTGTATTTTTTTCCGACCAAGGAGAGCGATGATAGTGTCGCTTGGAACAATGCTGTTTCACACGTGCCTAGTGCATGCTGAAGACGGGACATCGGTTTGTCGCCTCGTTGGAACAGTACAAACAAGATCGTAAGATAAAGTCTTCGGGGGAGGGGAGGCATGAGGGGATGGAGGGTAACCCAAAATTGCCTCGGAAGCAGATCAAGGTTAGGAAGTGATGTTGGAAGAGGTCGGGTGGGGGAGAAAGGATGGGGGAAGGGCGAACGGAGGTGGCGTGAGGGGGGGGGGGGGGGACTGTTCTTGTGTGACTTTTGGGATCCTGTCGCTCCACTAGACGTAGCCATTATCCCCGAAGTCACCGATCCAACCAGGGAATTGAGCCTCTGCTACTAGGAATGTTCTGCTACGTATCACCGTACTGCGTCACTCATGAATTATTAGGAAGTTTTGGTACGGTCCTGAATGATGCATGGGGGACAGTGTGGTGGTGTCGCGCGGCGTGTGACAGCCCATCTCGGGTCTCACAGCTAGAGGGCTCCGCAGGTGGGTAAAATGATGTGCCAAGTCCAAAGGTCACCAGCAACAGGAAATGCTTGCATCGTCACTGACGGACAAATCGTACTGCATTACTTTTGCATGGTATTACCTCAGATTGTGTTGTAAGCTGTTGCGTTGTTTTGTTTCCGTTATTTCTCTGTCTGAAATTCGGGTTGCTCTTTCCAGGATAATGTGACGCCCCCCCCCCCCCCCCCACTCTCTCTCTCTCTCTCTCTCTCTCTCTCTCTCTCTCTCTCTCTCTCTCTCTCTCTCTCTCTCTTCCGCCTTTCTGCTTACGTGCTTTTATAAGTTTGTTCGTGTGTTTGTTTGTTGTTTTTTAAGTTTGCCTATGGGAGTCGAATTCCACAGAATTTCAGTAGGGCCAGCTTTCTCATGTTGCCTTGGATGGCATAAATTGTGGGCTTCGAGCATTCTGCACGCATGATTTCATGCGTCGCTCGCAGGACTTAGGTTTATCACCTCATCTTAGAGACCAGCACCTTAAGATCTGGTTGTTGGGGGTAGGAAGGTGGAAGAAGTGGTGGACGGAAAAGTCCTGTCTCCTTGTGAGACTTTAATCCCCCGTCTGGGGTCTCGTTTCCTCTGCGGTCTTGTTACAGTTACCCTGTGGTCCAACTCGCCAGGTTCAGTTTACTGTCAAGGTAGTTGGAGCATTCGTGTACTCGCCGGCATGCGGAAAGGGATTGCGTGTAACGAACGGTATAGATGGCAAACAGTTTCGGTCGAAAAAAACGTTTTAAACATTGGTGTCATGTACTGTTTTTCCTGCATGTATTAATGTCCGCTTTTGAATTCGTGGGCTGTGACTTGCACGTTAGTTTGTGTGATTTCATTTTTTCTTTTTTGTTAAAAGAAAGTCGTGAGGCAGATATACTCCGTTTGGGATGGCGGGGTTAGGAGGTGGGGTGACGGTGCATGTTTAGGTTGTTTCCATCATCATAGGTAGGTGTGTGTTTGACGTAGGTGTTTTCCGTTCCCCTTGTTAGGTGTGTGCTTTGTGTTTCCATTATCATAGAAAGGCGGATGCACAGTTTGCGTTTCCATCATCATCATCATAGAAAGGCGATGCACAGTTTATGTTTCCATCATCATAGAAAGGCAGATGCACAGTTTGTGTTTCCATCATCATCATAGAAAGGCGGGAGCACAGTTAATGTTTCCATCATCATAGAAAGGCGGGAGCACAGTTTGTGTTTCCATCATCATCATAGAAAGGCAGGAGCACAGTTTGTGTTTCCATCATCATAGAAAGGCAGGAGCACAGTTGCACAGTTTGTGTTTCCATCATCATCATAGAAAGGCGGGAGCACAGTTTGTGTTTCCATCATCATCATAGAAGGGCAGGAGCACAGTTTGTGTTTCCATCATCATCATAGAAAGGCGGATGCACAGTTTGTGTTTCCATCATCATCATAGAAAGGCAGATGCACAGTTTGTGTTTCCTTCATCAGAAAAAGGGGGGGACAGTTTGTGTTTCCATCATCATCATAGAAAGGCGGATGCACAGTTTGTGTTTCCATCATCACAGAAAGGCAGATGCACAGTTTGTGTTTCCTTCATCATAGAAAGGCGGGTGGACAGTTTGTGTTTGTGTTTCCGTCATCATTATAGAAAGGCGGGCAGCACAGTTTGTGTTTCCATCATCATAGAAAGGCGGGAGCATAGTTTGTGTTTCCATCATCATCATAGAAAGGCGGATGCACAGTTTGTGTTTCCATCATCATCATAGAAAGGCGGATGCACAGTTTGTGTTTCCATCATCATCATCATAGAAAGGCGGAGCACAGTTTGTGTTTCCATCATCATCATAGAAAGGCGGATGCACACATTTGTGTTTCCGTCATCATCATAGAAAGGCGGGAGCACAGTTTGTGTTTCCATCATCATCATAGAAAGGCGGGAGCACATTTTTTGTTTCATCCGGATCATCATCATAGAAAGGCGGGGGAGCACATTTTTTGTTTCCATCATCATAGAAAGGCGGGAGCACAATTTGTGTTTCCATCATCATCATAGAAAGGCGGATGCACAGTTTGTTTCATCATCATCATAGAAATGCGGGAGCACAGTTTGTGTTTCCATCATCGTAGATAGGTGTATGCTTCGTTTTCATATGTTTAATTTGTACTTTTAGATTAGGTAGAGCAAAGTTTGTGCTTCCGTCACTATAGGTAGGTGTCGCGCATGGCTTGTGTTTCCGAAACCCATAGGAACGCATGTGCGTACATCATGTTTCCACCACCATAGGTGCGTGCTTGGTTTGTGTTTCCATCATTATAGAAAGATGTGCGCTTTGTTGTGCTTCCAACACTATAGGCAGGTATGTGCTTGGTTTGTTCTATCATCATAATAGACAAGTGTTTCCATCATCATAGAGAGCTCCGTGCTTGCTTTGTGCTTCCTACACCATAGGTAGATGTATGTTTGATTTGTGTTTTTGGTCCTAGGTAGGTGCGCGCCTGGTTAATATTTCCATCGTCATAGATAGGTGCGTGCTTACTTTGTGTTTCCATTTATTAGGTAGGTGCGTGCTCGGTTTGTATTTCTCTATCTATCATCATAGATAGACATGCATAGATAGATGGAAGCATGTTTGGTCTGTGTTGCCATCATTATTGATAGGTGCGTTCTTAGTTTGTGTTTCCAGAACCACGTGGAGATGTGTCCTTGGTTTGTGTTTCCATCACATTAGATGTGTACGTGTTTAGTCTGTATTTTCATCTCGTAAGTAAGCGCGTGTTTGATTTGTGTTTCTGTCAGCATGTAGGTACGTGCTTAATTTGTGTTTCCATCACGATGAACAGGCGTGCTTTAATTTGTGTTTCCATCACGATGAACAGGTGCGTGCTTAATTTGTGTTTCCATCACGATGAACAAGTGCGTGCTTAATTTGTATGTCCGTATTCCACTGTCAGGCAGCTGTACACCGTTCTCGTGTTCATTCTGGCAGTATTTGTGTTCCCATGCCGATCCACTGAACTTTGTGTATGAGATCTTCGGGCATTCCTGTTTGTTCGTCTGTAATCAGGATGATGGTGCGTGCACATTTCCATCAGAAACTTTACAGTCATGTTTCCACAGCATTTTTTACTGTGTGGTTTAAAATCAAGTCCGGTTTCCCATCGTTGCATTGTGCTTAATTTGTGGTCAATTAAGCCAAAGGAATACCTCCGAATCGTCGAGTTCAGGGTTTTTTTTTTTTTTTTTTTTTTTTTTTTTTTTTTTTTTTTTGGGGGGGGGGGGGGGGGATTGCCAATAACTATGTTGATTAAATGAAATTTGAATTTTCTTTTTACTTACGACATGAACATAAAACTGGGTCATGCACACTTTTATAACTATGTTCTTTAGAATGTATAAAGACACACTAGTTATAGGAATGTATTAGGCTCTCCCTGTCTCTCTCGCCCTCCACCCCCTTTTCTCCCCTTTTCTTCACTCCTTCCCCCCCCCCCCCCCTCCGTTCCCGCTCCCAGTTCCTCCGATCCCCCCCCCCCCCCCCCCCCCCACACACACACACACACACACACTGCCCATCGTCATTCCACTTTCCTCCCTGCTTCACTTTTGTGTACGCAGCGCAGGGAAGACTAATGACTGGTTTCAGGTACTCCAAAAGCATTTTGTAGTTGGTGTGTGACGGGTCCAGCTGCAGTCTGTCATCACCATGCCTGGTGGTTTTCTTTTAAGTAGTTTACGTGACAGAACAGTGACGCCGTGAGAAGTCTCTGTATTATCTCGGTTCCTGTTCTGAACTAGAGGGTCACGAAAAGCTAGTGTGCATACGTGAGGGATGGGGGAGGAGGGAAGGGGTCAGGGGTGGATAGAGTGAGAGGAATGTGCGCGTTTTCCCTCTGTTCCACCGTCAGCAGTGCAGCAACAATCCTTTTGCGTTTCTGTCAAAGTGAAAAGTGTGTGGCAACGAAGTGAGTGTGTAGTGAAGTAAACAGGCGTTGGTCTCGTTTGGTAAAGACGTTCTTACTTGAACAAATGGATGGATTGCAGTTTTGCCGAGGTCTGCGTTTGTCAGAACATGATTGTGCACATTTTCTGTGTTTGTCGATCGATCTCTTTCGTCGTTGGTACCGACGTCTAGGGATCTGGAGCATCTTGTATTGATGGACAAAAACATCGTTTAGATTCCGTTTGTCTAGCCCCAGATCGTTCATCGTTCTATCATTTGGATGGTTCTTGTCACGCCGTCGACTGGTGAGAGAGTTATGGTCATGGACAAGAAAAGTTGACATTGATCGTTGATCAGTGGGCGAGATTTGAACACCTGTTGGTATCGTGACCAATAGCATTTTTAGAAGTAGGGGAACGAGGAGGAGAGAAGGAATTTGGGGCAGAGAAGAGGGACAGGGGGGGATGGGGGGGGGGGGGGGGGGGGGGGGGGGGGGGGGGGGTCCGCACAGAAATCCTTAAAAACACACTTTCATGGTTTGATGATTTTTTGATGATTTTTTCATTATGACGTCGGTTCTAGGCTGGTGCATCCATTCGCGAAGATAAGAGTAATGTTTGTGATTATATACAGAGAACTGTCCTTGATGGAAATCACCAGCCGGGAAACCTGTTGACGTAGCCATGAAGAGATGACGGGGCTGGAGCCAGGCGTCGGTTATTTGTGCCGCCAAACTGACACACAGGCTTCGGGGGGAAAGGGCTTTTGTCATGTATGTTGACAGAACGGAAAGCGAAAACGACAGACAGTCATAGCGTTAGGATACTGGGATGGAGGGGGTGGGGAAAGCACTGGGTGGTGGGGATAGCAATCACGAATGATATTACCGTCAGTGGGACTCTGTCTCTGCCCTGAATGTCTCTGCCCTGAATAGCCATCGATCAGTGTCCAGCACCGAGTCACAGGCCCGCCACGAGCTGTGTCAGTACTGCAGTGCGGGGGGGACAGGGGTCATAGGAAAAGTCGTGACTGACCGTTGGACCGTCAGTGACCTGTTGACCTCACGCTGGCGTCAGGGTTTTGGTTCTGTCGCACCGCGTGCTCATCACCGTCCTGTGGTACTCCGTCGTTACCATGAAGATGGCCTGGTTTTCGCCTAGATCATGTGGAGACCGGTCCTTGTTGTCCCGGCCAGACAGTGATGTGGTGGATGGAGGGAAGGGGCGTGGTGCTCCTTCGGGATGAGATAAGCTTATCTCTTGGTTCGGCACGTTCTCCAGAGCTGCGTTCAGACCAGCTTTGGTCGGCTCGTGAGTCAGGATGTAACCGAAGTTCGTTGGTAACGGATACGTCTCTAGGGGTTTGTTACACCAAATACGTTTGATTTCTCAAGTCTCAAAGGGGGCAGTCGCAGAAGGTTTTATCTGAAAGTCCGCGAAATGCTGCTGCAGTGGTGTTGGCTTTGCTCCGCACTGAAGCATTGACGTCCCATGGTTAACAGGCTGAAGATTACAGCAAAGACACTTGTACTGAGTCAGTGTGAAACAGAATCAGAAGAAAGGGAGAAATCAGACACGAACCGGGGACAGATTGCACATTTAGTTGTTAGGATCCGAGACTAACCCGCTGTAAGGTGGTGGGTTCGAGCTGATCAGTGACTGAATTTCCATCGTGGATTAATACGCGGCCCAGAGCCAGCTGATCAGTGACTGAATTTCCATCGTGGATAATACGCGGCCCAGAGCCAGCTGATCAGTGACTGAATTTCCATCGTGGAATAATACGTGGCCCAGAGCCAGCTGATAAGTGACTGAATTTCTATCGTGGAATAATACGTGGCCCAGAGCCAGGTGATCAGTGACTGAATTTCCATCGTGGTCCAGAACCAGGGGAAGGTTTCTCACGGTCGATGGCCTAACGGCGAATTGGTATTTCGCCAGTGGCGTCATTTCCAGCCAAGTGCAGCGAGTCACGAAGATAAGAATAATGTCTGTGATTTTGCACTGAACCTTCCGTGACGGAAATTGCCAGCCGGCGAGTTTTCTGTCCTCCGGAGAGAAGAGATGACAGGGCCGGAGACGGCGGCGTTTTGTGCCTCCCTTCCGCTGGTTTTTATTACCTCCCTGTATGACCCACACGCAGGCTCAGAGTCTAGGGTCTTTGTCCTTCCCTCGTGCTGACGAAGCAAAAAGACAAGCAACGCAGAAACCGCCGTAGGATTACATCCAGGCGACATGTCTGTCATTTCAGACTGGTCAGTCAGATCCTGTCTCTGCCGTGAATAGCAGGCAGTCATCGGCCTGCGCGAAGTCCACGGGCAGCCATTAGCTGTGTCAATACTGCAGCGTGCGGAGTGAGGCTGTATACGTAACGTGAGAGGTCACTCACGTCAACGAGGCTGTGAGAAGAATCATGGCAGTACGAGAGCATGTCAGCGTCATGCGTCCGCAATCACTTTTTTGTTTTGTTTTTTTTTGTTTTGATTTTTTCCCCAAAGAAGACGGTTATCTTCAAGAAAACTTTAAGAAAAGAATACAATAGGTAAATCGGTCATTGTCACTCTTTTTGCGAGGAAAACGTGTTTAATCCTTCACGAAAACGGGCGATAATAAACAATTTACCGTGAAAGTAGGTATGGTGACTTTCCGTCAAGGATGATGACCATTTTAGTCGGAAATGTACGGGCAACAGCCATTGCTGGACCAGCAGAGCTTGTCAGGTCCCACACTGTGACTTGAACAGCAGACCTCGGGTCTGGATCCAGGTTTGGCCGTCTCTTCCCGCGACCTCTTCACCGCCACGTAACACGGTGCCTTTCCCACGGAGACACCTTGAGGCGTGCACGCCTAATCTCGAGACGTTACCTGGCCAGCCATTTGGCGTTCGGTCCATGAAGAGACAGAGGCTGGGTGTCCCTAGGGATGAGATTACCTCCTGATCCAGCCAGCTCCGAACGATTTATTGAGCAGCGATGTAACCAGATTTACCCAGTTCGCTGCGGAGTCGGTATGGGTTTGCGATGAAAAGTGATACGACGTCTGTGGGGGATTTCACAACGATAGCGCTCCGTACGGTCTCAGAAGGCCCCGTCAGGGAAGTTTTTGGGAGGGAGCCCGAGTAGTATCCTGGACCCCGAGGGAGCGAGTACCGGATCTTCGTATCGATCGACTCCAGCAAAATACAGAAGCTGCGATGCTCTATACCGATAGGTTGAAGACAAAGAGCGTGGCCATTTCTGCCGAGTCAGTATTACCGTAAGGGATGGAACGCTCTTCCTCTGTGTGTGTGTGCGAGTGTGAGAGAGAGAGAGAGAGAGAGAGAGAGAGAGAAGGCGAGAGAGATGTCACAAGAGAGAGAGAGAGAGAGAGAGAGAGAGAGAGAGGGTCAGGCACTGTCTGTCTGCAAGCAGCGATGGACTACACAAAGAAAGTGGTCCAGGGTCCTATTAGTGTCAGACCCAAGGGGGACGATCCCAGGGGAAAGGGGGGTGGGTAAAATCGAACAGAAACCTATTACAACGACGTGCCAGCGTCTGGCGTCAAAGACTGAAGATTGGGAGGTGACACCTCATGGCTCGATGCCTCCATCCTCAGCACACATGACTCAAGTCTTTAAAGTCCGTCGTTTGAGAGGTCAGGTGTTGTTCTTCCTCAGATGGTCATGTCATGTTTCATAGCATAGTGACTGCTGGCGGAAGGGGAATTACGACAAGAGATGTTGATGTACTGAGCGGCCAAATGAGCGTAACGGACACTAAAGGGATAAACCTGGACCCATTGGTCTTCTTCAGAAAGGACAAGAACACACATTCATTAATAAATGAAGGGGAGTTAGTTATATCTGTTCTTGCCCTGCCTGAAGAAGATTGCGGGTCGTTCCTTTAGTGTTTATGTTTATCTGGCGAGTGAGAACTTCTACATTCATGTTCATATTCCATGGGAATTTTTTTTTTTTTTTTTTTTTTTTTTTTTTTTTTAAAAACCGGGACTTGTTGAAACACGTCTACCATCCATATTACACATGACTGAACATCTCTGGCTGTGCAGATTCCTCACTCCAAGTGTGGGTGGTGGAACTCTGACCTTTTCTTTTACGGGGGGAAATTGACGACCGTGTATTTGTGTGTTTTTCTTTATGCGGTCTCAGATTGTGTTGTATGTCATATCGTCAGAAACATGACGATGGTCAAGTCGCATGCGGTTTGACAAACGTGTAGAACGTGAGGGATGGAAGAAAGATGCTGGATATGGTCTGGCTATATAGCGTTCTTATTGTTCCTGGCTGGCCTTGTCCATTCATCCTTACGTTCCCTGTCCTTCGCCCCCCAATCTTCTTCCCCTCGGTCTTTCTTCCGAAACTCATGTCTTCTTTCCATACTCTGTTCGTGCGCGTTGATGTGTGTGTGTGTGTGTGTGTGTGTGTGTGCGCGCACGAGTCTGTCTGTCTGTCTCTCCCACTCTTTCTCTCTCTCTCTCTCTCTCTCTCAGTCTCTCTGTCTGTCTATCTTGCTCGCTTGCTGTCTGCGACCGTGTGTGCGTGTGTACGTATGTGCATTCGCGGTTGCGAAGTACGGACTTGGAGAGTTGAGACTACAATCCTCTTTGCCGCCGATCCTGGCATTTAATGTTGGTCACACAAAGGGGCAACGCTGTGCCGAACCACGGGGTCGGTGATGAAACATCTGTGCATGATCAATCTTACACCTCCTCGTGATCACCCTGTCTCCGTCTGCGTGACCTCCCCCCCCCCCCCCCCCACGTCACCCCACCCCCCCCCCCCCTTCTCCTCCACCCCTTCTCGACTCCTCCTACCCCCTCCCCCCTCAACTCCTTCCGTCCCCCAAGCCCCGACATCGACTCCCCATCCATCCCATTCTCTCCCATCCCTCCCTCTCATGACCTCGGCACTTTCCATTCCCAGCGTTCCTAGTGTTCCCAGTCCCCGCAGGGCAAGCATGTCTGTGGCCGCTTGAAAGTGGATCGTGTTCTGAAATCTTGCCCTTTCCGGGCGGGGTCCAGTGCCCCGCCCGTCTTGTTCATTACAGTGTGCACCCGGTGCACTGTGGGCGGTGGACGCACTGTGTGGGGAACCTGATCTTCATATTATCACTATTCTTCACAGTGGGCTCTTTCTTCTTCTTGTGTTTCTTGTTCTCTGGGCATGTCTGTCTGCCTGCTTGTGTGTGTGTGTGTGTGTGTGTGTGTGTGTGTGTGTGCGCGCGCGCGCGCGCTCGCGCGTGTGTGCGCGTGTCTATGTGTGTTTCGCATGTTGTCTCTTCTGTGTGTGTGTGTGTGTGTGTGTGTGTGTGTGTGTGTTGTCTCTTTTGGCCGATCTGTCAGCCTGCTAGTCTGTGTGTGTGTCTCTCTCTGCCAGTCAGTATTGCATGCCTGGATGTCTGTGCCCCGCTCCCTCCGCCCCCCCCCCCCCTCCCCGCCCCCTCAATCCCTCGCCCACCCGTTCCCGACCCCACTCTTCTTCCCTCCTCCTCTTATACCACTCTGCTTTTAGCTGCAGCTCTTTCTGTCTGCTGGTTCCTCACTGTCTGTACTCCGTCCTCACTACCCGTGCGTCTCTCTCTCTCTCTCTCTCTCTCTCTCTCTCTCTCTCTCTCTCTCTCTCTCTCTGTTTACTCTGAACATGAAAGATGGAGAAATACAGATACATAGAAAGAAGTGTGTGCCGCGGGTAGTTTGGGACGGGGTGGGGGGTGGGGGTGGGGATGGGCGTGGTGGGGATGAAGGGTCATGTTTGTAAGGAAGAGGACGTTGAGAATAAAATGTGGTTGGTTTGTCGTGTTAAATTGCGATAAGGGTTTTGTTTTTGTTTTTTGCATGCCAATCTTCCTTCGTTTGCATATTTGCATGCCGATCTTTGTTCCTGTGCTTTCGGTCATTGTATGATCGCCTGAAACTTTGGAAGGGGAGAATGAAATAAAATCAAAACATCCCACACACACGCGCACAGACAGACAGACGGACACACATACACACACTACTACTACTACTACTACTACTACTACTACTTCTACTACTACTGAAAATCATAAAATAAAAAGACACCTGCACAGGGGCCGACAACTGCGCTAAGGCGTAGAAGCAGTCATGATGGGGTCTGTCAAAAATAGGACTGAAAACGGAAGCAAGTGTTCTGTGTTCACGGTCCCGTTGCTTTTGCTTGGTTTTTGAAGAAACTGCACCGGGTAGAAAGCATCCTTCATGTACGGCTTGTTCAAAGAAATACAAACGCCATGCAAACCCAGATCGATTGTTCATGAACTTGAATCAAGGCTTTTCTTGCAAGAGAAACGATTTCATTGTAATTTCTACGACGCAGGGTCCCCACGACTCGGGAGAAGCTACACAAGTCATGTAGAACCTTGGAGCGTTTTTTTCAGGCTTTGGAGAGTCAAGGAAGGTAGGATTTGGGCTTGGAATGAGGGAAGCGCCCGAAAATCTACTTCAAGTACTGTAAAAAAAATCTCACATCATACACACATATACAATGTTACGATTCGGACCAGAAAAGGCATGATGTTACTTTTGATTGAAAATTATATCAGTACCACAAACTAAAGAAACTGTGTGTGCAAGAAACTCCTGTATACTCACAGCGCTGTCATGGATACCTACCGCCCATTGCTGTGAGAACGTTGCGATATTGGGGATGCGTTCGCCAGAAAGTCGTTTTGTTGTTTCAGCTTTTTGTGCCTTTTTTTTCCGGCAAGATTTTGGTTGAGGAAGACGTCACGGAAAGCAAGGGAAGTTAGGATTGATACTGCTATACGAATTTTTTTTTTTTCTTTAATGCTGATCGATGAGAATGCGGATGATGAAGATGATGCTACGGATTCCCATTCCGGTCTGAGACTACATGACGGCTGTACTCCACGCTTCCTTTCGTGATATATCCCGGCGTCAACCAGGCGCGAGAGATAAGACAACTGCAGTGTTGGTCAGGAAGTTTGAGCAACACTCTCAGAGACGCATCGATTAAGTGGACGAAACTCAACTGTGTGGACCCGGTCTTCCCAACTGAGTCCGCAGCAAACTCAACTCTGGGTAGGAGCCGATCGGGGAAGAAAAAATCCCACATGACTCTGGTGGGAATCGAGCCCATGACCTCCCAGTCGGGAGTCGGCGACGCTAACCACATCGCCACGGCGGCTGGTTGCAATACAAATTTTCTTACGAATTCTAGAAAATGTTACGGAAGTGATGGTTTGTGAGTGTTCAGTATTCGTTACAATACCGTTAAATACTAGTTGTCATCGTTTCTTGTTGATATTGGGGTGGGGTGGGGGGGGGTATTAAGTCAGCATGATTTTAAGTTAATGTGTATCTATCTCTTTGATTGTGTGAATGTTGTGTTGTGGTACGCGCATGGGTGGGGGTCCAGAAACAATTCCGACATTAAAAAAAAAAAAAAAACAAACAAAAAAAAACGCGCCACTGAAATAAGACTTAGATAAACACAGTGCTCTATACGACCGTTTCCTTCAACGGATAACGCTCGGCATTCAGCACAACAAAGCAGCTGCATGCTTGTAAACCAGCTTAGAATGAGCGATTTGATCTGCAAGCGTTCTTCCTTCGATTGGAAAGCAAAACCATGTCGTTCAGTGAAAGTGGGTCATTTCGATATTTGCCTTTCTGAGAGCCTCCCGATGCTTTTCGTCCCGCGTGGGATATCTGTGTGCCCGTCTAATGTGTGTCTTCCTGGCTGGCTTGTCTGTGGGTCTGTTGGTGTTGGCTTAATGTCTGTGTGATATCTGTGTGCCCGTCTCCAGTGTCTGGCTGGCTGGTTGGCTTGTCTGTGGGTCTGTTGGTGTTGGCTTAATGTCTGTGTGATATCTGTGTGCCCGTCTCCTGTGTATCTGGCTGGCTGACGTGTCTGATGGTGTTGGCCTAATGTCTGTGTGATATCTGTTCGCCATGGCTTAATATCTGTGATATGCGTTGGTCTTGGTCTAATGCCTGTGTGATATCCGTTTGCCATGCTTAATGTCTGTGTGATATCTGCTTGCCATGGCTTAATGTGGAAAGTGATATCCGTGTCCGTTTGCTTTTTTGTCCGTTTCCGTCTCTGTTCTGTTCCGTGTGTGTGTGTGTGTGTGTGTGTGTGTGTGTGTGTGTGTGTTCTGACGATTTTGTACTTTAACAGTGTGATGTATCCATTGCTGTTCATAATTATAAACGTGAGTAGCGTTATTCTTATGGAATTTTGTTCACAAGCCTGTGGTAAGCAGCTATCGCCTGTACACAGAAACCAGCTGGCAGCACATTATTATCATGTTTATTGCCTGTCTCTCGCTCCTTTCACTCTCCCTGCCTTCCTCCCCTCTCTCTCCCCCGCTGTTGTATCTGTCTGTCTGTCTCTCTCCTCATCCTTCTTTGTCTGTCTCTGTCTGTCTCTCTCTTTGTGTTTCTCTCTCTCTTCTTATCTCTGTTTCTTTCTCTGTTTCTGTCTGTCTCCCTCCCTCCCTCCCTCCCCGTTCCTCCCCAGCCCTGTCTCATTCTACTGCGTAATGTGTGTGTGTGTGTGTGTGTGTGTGTGTGTGTGTGTGTGTGTGTGTGTGTGTGCACTCGGTCATATTTTGTTTTTACTGTTTCTGTCTGTCCGCCTACTTGCGTGTTTTGTTTCCATGATTGCCTACCTCTCTCAATATCCACGCCGTGTCGGTTTCCCACCCACACGGTGTATCTCAGTCCCCTACACCAACCAGTTTCTTTAGTCCTCCGGGCGTTCTGTATCCTGTCATTCTATACATCTCCATCAATTTGTTGTCATTTACTCGAGCTGTATCGCTGTCCCTTAACTTATTCTGCCTCTCCCATTTTCTTTACTCCCACGGTCACATTATACTCCAACTTATCTTGCTTCAGCTGTCGTTTTCTTTACTGCTCACGTCGCTCCGTATCCCAGCTGACCTTTTCCTGTTTTTTTTTTTTTTGTGTGCTCAGGTCGTTCTGTTCCATGACTTTAATCCTACACCTTCCGTTTATGTACTTCCAGTTCTTATAGAACAGAGATGACTTTACAACGGGAACGAAGAAATGTGTGTGTGTGTGTGTGTGTGTGTGTGTGTGTGTGTGTGTGTGTGTGTCCGTCCGTGGTCAAAATGTGTTCCACTCGCTCCAGACAAAACTGCTGGGCCGATCTTTCTGAAAATTCGTAGGTATGTTCATTATGGGTCACAAATGATTGCCGATGTTTTTGTTTTTACCGTTATAGCCGTTATTAGTAAGAGCTATAACGGCCCATAACGGTTTTTCTTCATTATGGAAAATCTCCGAAAGTACTCGGCCGATCTTTCTGAAAATTTGTAGTATGTTCATTATGGGTCACGGATGATGCCCGATGTTTTATTTTACCGTTATAGCCGTTACTAACGGCTATAACGGCCCAAAACGTTTTTTTTTTCTCTTTATGGAATATCTCACGCATATTCAAGATAAACTGGGAGCACGTTTATATGCATCTTGTCTGTTTATTCCGTAAGTCGCTCTGTATCCTAACTTCCCTCGCATCTCCCATTTTCCGGCACTGTTCCGCTCACTCGATATATCCAGCTTCGCCTGCCAGTTCCTCGCTTGTCCCTTCACTCCTCCAGTCACTCTTGACTGTCCTTGACTGATCCTTGATCCGCTCCGGTCCGTCGTCTTCACCACCGTTTCCTTCTAGCCCCCTCCCGCCACACACACACGTCTTCTGCCCCCCCCCCCCCCCCCCCCCCCCCCCCCACCTCCTCTTCACCCTCCCTGCTTACCCTGCTCCCTTGCCCAGGTCTTCCCCTGTCACGCTGTAAGCGGATTGTTGTGGCCTGCTATCGATTTTTGGCAGCGCTACGCTCTTACTTCGTTCATCCCCTTGCCTCTTGCCCCGACCCTCCCACCGCCCGCCTCCTCCCTCCCGCAACGAATCCATCATATTCAAGCCCCCCCCCCCCCCCCCCCCCCCCCCCCCCCCCCCCCCAGCAGCGTCCCTTTCCCTCTCACTCTTTCCTCTTCGTCTCATCTCGTCCCACTTTCACATCTCCCCCCCCCCCCCCCCCCCCCCCCACTTACCCTTACCTCTACATCCCTTCCACTGATCTTTTTCTTTTTTTTCTACTCAGCGTTTGCAACTGTCGCAAAGCCATGTCCGCTGCATCTGTTGCGACCATTTGTGCTGGTGCAGGTGGCTGGATTATGAGAGAGAAAGAGAAGGGAGGGGGGAGACTGAGGAGGGAGGGAGAGAGAGAGAGAGAGGAGGGGGGGAAGGAGGGGAGTGACTGAGGAGGGGGAGGGGGAGAGGGGGAAGGAGGGAGGGAGGGAGGGGAGAGAGGGAAGGGGGGAGAGACTGAGGAGGGAGGAGAGAGGGAGGAGAGGAGAGAGGGAAGGAGGGGAGATAGACGGAGTGTGTGTGGGTGGGGGGGGGGGGGGGGGGGGAGAAGAGACTGGTAATGGAATGCATGTTAAAAAAAGACAGATTATTAGAGTGCCAAAATTTTTTGAAAGTGGAGTATTGTAGTTGATACCTTTAAGAAGTCAAAATCTCGAGAATTTCGTTGAGAAACGAAGGGGAAAAGGTCCGGAAAAAGGAAAGAGAGAAATATTGGAGGTTTGACAAAATCCGAATGGAATGAAAAATGATTCCTAAGAACTGGGTCAACCACCCCCGCTCACAAAGGCTGTCGACTGTGTCGGAGAGGCGGGAAGAGGAAGCGACCAGGAAAAAAGAGCGATGTGTGATGACTGTTTCTGGAGCAAGAAAGGGGGTTTCTTTGCTGTTTCTCAGAGCAGACCCAAGTTCGAGTTCTTGAACACCGTTATTTTTGTTCACGTGCAAACTAAAACCTGATTCGCCGACAGAATCCGCGACGTGCTGACTCGCTCGTGCACCGTGCTGAAAGAAAGGT
>JADBJO010000348.1:355000-360000 GCA_016801955.1 Conus betulinus | reverse complement strand
TTCACTCAGCCCCCCTGTCCGGCCCCTTAATCACTCAGGCCCCCCCCCTGTTCACTCAGGCCCCCCCCGGCGCTTCACTCATCAGTCCCCCCCCCCCTGTTCACTCAGGCCCCCCCCGGTTCTTACTCAGGCTCCCCCCCCAGCCAGGCCTGTCCACTCAATACATCCCCCCCCTGTTCACCCCCCCCCCCTGTTCAGCCAGGCCTGTCCCGCTTAATACACATCCCCCCCCCCCCCCCCCCCCGTTCACTCAGGCCTGTCCGGCCCTTCATACATCAGTCTGTTCCCCCCCCCACCCCCCGTTCAGCAGCCAGCCTGTCCGGCGCTTAATACACTCAGGCCCCCCCCCTGTTCACTCAGGCTGTCCCCCCTGTTCACTCAGTCCCCCCCCCCCTGTTCAGCCAGGCCTGTCCCCGCTTCACATCAGGCCCCCCCCCCCCACTTAGCCAGGCCCCCCCTGCGCTTACTACAGGCCCCCCCCCCCTCAGGCTTTCAGTCAGGCCTGTCCCGGCGCCCCCCTGTTCAGTCCCCCCCCCCCCCCCCCCCTGTTCACTCAGGCCTGTCCGGCACTTAATACATCAGTTCCCCCCTGTTCGCTGTTCAGCCAGGCCTGTCCGGTTCGCTTAATACCCCCAGCAGCCCCCCCCCCCCCCCTGTTCAGCCAGGCCCCCCCCGTTCACTCAGGCTACCCAGTTCCCAGGCTCTGTTCAGCCAGGCCTGTCCGGCCCTTAATACATCAGGCTCCCCCCCCCCTCACCAGTTCAGCCAGGCCTGTCCCTGCGCTTAATCCCCCAGTTCCCCCCCCCCCCCCCCTGTTCAGCCAGGCCTGTCCGGCGCTTAATACACTCAGGCCCCCCCCCCCCTGTTCAGCCAGGCCTGTCCCCGCTAATACATCAGTCCCCCCCCCCCCCCCCCCCCTGTTCAGCCAGGCCTCCCCGGCCTTAATACATCAGTTCCCCCCCCCCCCCTGTTCACCAGGCCTGTCCCCCGTTCACATCACTCCCCCCCCCCCCCCCCCCTGTTCAGCCAGGCCTGTCCGGCGATTAATACATCAGCCCCCCCCCCCCCTGTTCAGCCAGGCCTGTCTGGCGCTTAATACATCAGTCCCCCCCCCCCCTGTTCAGCCAGGCCTGTCCGGCGCTTAATACATCATTCCCCCCCCCCCCTCTTCAGCCAGGGCCTGTCCGGCACTTAATACATCAGTCCCCCCCCCCCCCCTGTTCAGCCAGGCCTGTCCGGCGCTTAATGCATCAGTCCCCCCACCCACCTACCCCCTTTCAGCCAGGCCTGTCCGGCGCTTAATACATCAGTTTTCCTCCCCCCCCCCCCCCCCCCCAGCCAGGCCTGTCCGGCGCTTAACATCAGTTTCCTCCCCCCCCCCCCTGTTCAGCCAGGCCTGTCCGGCGCTTAATACATCAGTCCTTCCCCCCCCCCCTGTTCAGCCAGGCCTGTCCGGCGCTTAATACATCAGTCCCCCCCCCCCTGTTCAGCCAGGCCTGTCCGGCGTTTTAATACATCAGTCCCCCCCCCCCCCTGTTCAGCCAGGCCTGTCCGGCGCTTAATACATCAGTAGTCCCCCCCCCTGTTCAGCCAGCCCTGCCTGTCCGGCGCTTAATACATCAGTTCCCCCTGTTCAGCCAGGCCTGTCCGGCGCTTAATACATCAGTTTCCCCCCTGTTCAGCCAGGCCTGTCCGGCGCTTAATACATCAGTCCCCCCCCCCCCCACTGTTCAGCCAGGCCTGTCCGGCGCTTAATACATCAGTCCCCCCCCCCCCCCCCCCCTTCAGCCAGGCCTGTCCGGCGTTTAATACATCAGTCCCCCCCCCCCCCCCCTGTTCAGCCAGGCCTGTCCGCGCTTAATACATCATTCCCCCCCCCCCCTCCCCCGTGTTCAGCCAGGCCTGTCCGGCGCTTAATACATCAGTTCCCCCCCCCCCCTGTTCAGCCAGCCTGTCCGGCGCTTAATACATCAGTTCTTCCCAGTTCCCCCCTGTTCAGGCCAGGCCTGTCCGGCGCTTAATACATCAGTCCCCCCCCCTGTTCAGCCAGGCCTGTCCGGCGCTTAATACATCAGCCCCCCCCCCCTGTTCAGCCAGGCCTGTCCGGCGCTTAATACATCAGTTCCCCCCTGTTCAGCCAGGCCTGTCCGGCGCTTAATACATCAGTTCCCCCCCCTGTTCAGCCAGGCCTGTCCGGCGCTTAATACATCAGTTCCCCCCCCCCCCCCCCTGTTCAGCCAGGCCTGTCCGGCGCTTAATACATCAGTCCCCTCCCCCCTGTTCAGCCAGGCCTGTCCGGGCGCTTAATACATCAGTTCCCCCCCCCCCCCCCCCCCCGTGTTCAGCCAGGCCTGTCCGGCGCTTAATACATCAGTTCCTCCCCCCCCCCCTGTTCAGCCAGGCCTGTCCGGCGCTTAATACATCAGTTCCCCCCCCCCCCTCCACGTGTTCAGCCAGGCCTGTCCGGCGCTTAATACATCAGTCCCCCCCCCCTGTTCAGCTAGGCCTGTCCGGCGCTTAATACATCAGTCCCCCCCCCCCCCCCCCTGTTCAGCCAGGCCTGTCTGGCGCTTAATACATCAGTCCCCCCCACTGTTCTGTTCAGCCAGGCCTGTCCGGTGCTTAATACATCAGTCAGTCCCCCCCCCCTGTTCAGCCAGGCCTGTCCGGCGCTTAATACATCAGTTCCCCCCCTGTTCAGCCAGGCCTGTCCGGTGCTTAATACATCAGTTCCCCCCCCCCCCCTGTTCAGCCAGGCCTGTCCGGGCTTAATACATCAGTTCCCCCCTGTTCAGCCAGGCCTGTCCCGGCGCTTAATACATCAGTTCCCCCCTGTTCAGCCAGGGGCCTGTCCGGCGCTTAATACATCAGTCCCCCCCCCCCCCCCCTGCCAGGCCTGTCCGGTGCTTAATACATCAGTTCCCCCCCCCCCCAGCCAGGCCTGTCATCAGTTCCCCCCCTGTTTCAGCCAGGCCTGTCCGGCGCTTAATACATCAGTCCCCCCCCCCCCGTTCAGCCAGGCCTGTCCGGCGCTTAATACATCAGTTCCCCCCTGTTCAGCCAGGCCTGTCCGGCGCTTAATACATCAGTCCCCCCCCCCCCTGTTGTTCAGCAGCCAGGCCTGTCCGGCGCTTAATACATCAGTCCCCCCCCCTGTTCAGCCAGGTCTGTCCGGTGCTTAATACATCAGTTCCCCCCCCCCCTGTTTCAGCCAGGCCCTGTCCGGCGCTTAATACATCAGTGTTTCCCCCCCTGTTCAGCCAGGCCTGTCCGTCCGGCGCTTAATACATCATAAGTCCCCCCCCCCCCCCCCTGTTCAGCCAGGCCTGTCCGGTGCTTAATACATAAGTCCCCCCCTGTTCAGCCAGGCCTGTCCGGCGCTTTAATACATCAGTTCCCCCCCCCCTGTTCAGCCAGGCCTGTCCGGTGCTTAATACATCAGTTCCCCCCCCCCCCTGTTCAGCCAGGCCTGTCCGGCGCTTAATACATCAGTTCCCCCCCCCCCCCCCCGTTCAGCCAGGCCTGTCCGGCGTTTATACATCAGTCCCCCCCCTGTTCAGCCAGGCCTGTCCGGCGCTTAATACATCAGTCCCCCCCCTGTTCAGTGTTCAGCCAGGCCTGTCCGGCGCTTAATACATCAGTCCCCCCCCCCCCCCCCCCCACCCGTGTTCAGCCAGTCCCCCCCTGTTCCCGCGCTTAATACATCAGTTCCCCCCCCCCCCCCCCCCTGTTTCAGCCAGGCCTGTCCGGCGCTTAATACATCAGTCCCCCCCCCCCCCCCCCCGTGTCCAGCAGCCAGCCTGTCCGGCGCTTAATACATCAGTTCCTCCCCCCCCCCCCCCCCCCCCTGTTCAGCCAGGCCTGTCCGGCGCTTAATACATCAGTCCCCCCCCCCCCCCCGTGTTCAGCCAGGCCTGTCCGGCGCTTTAATACATCAGTCCCCCCCCCCCTGTTCAGCCAGGGCCTGTCCGGCGCTTAATACATCAGTCGCCCCCCCCCCCCCCTTCAGCCCAGGCCTGTCTGGCGCTTAATACATCAGTCGCCCCCCCCCTGTTTCAGCCAGGCCTGTCCGGCGCTTAATACATCAGTCGCCCCCCCTGTTCAGCCAGGCCTGTCTGGCGCTTAATACATCAGTCGCCCCCCCTGTTCAGCCAGGCCTGTCCGGCGCTTAATACATCAGTCCCCCCCACTGTTCAGCCAGGCCTGTCCGGCGCTTAATACATCAGTCCCCCCCCCCTGTTCAGCCAGGCCTGTCCGGCTGCTTAATACATCAGTCGCCCCCCCCCTGTTCAGCCAGGCCTGTCCGGCGCTTAATACATCAGTTCCCCCCTGTTCAGCCAGGGCCTGTCCGGTGCTTAATACATCAGTTCCCCCCTGTTCAGCCAGGCCTGTCCGGCGCTTAATACATCAGTTCCCCCCCCCCCCCCCTGTTCAGCAGGCCTGTCCGGGCTTAATACATCAGTTCCCCCCCCCTGTTCAGCCAGGCCTGTCCGGCGCTTAATACATCAGTCCCCCCTGTTCAGCCAGGCCTGTCCGGCGCTTAATACATCAGTTCCCCCCCCCCCCCCCCCCCGTGTTCAGCCAGGCCTGTCCGGCGCTTAATACATCAGTTCCCCCCCCCCCTGTTCAGCCAGGCCTGTCCGGCGCTTAATACATCAGTCCCCCCCTGTTCAGCCAGGCCTGTCCGGTGCTTAATACATCAGTTCCCCCCCCCCCCCTGTTCAGCCAGGCCTGTCCGGTGCTTAATACATCAGTTCCCCCCCTGTTCAGCCAGGCCTGTCCGGTGCTTAATACATCAGTCCCCCCCCTGTTCGGCCAGGCCTGTCCGGTGCTTAATACATAAGTCCCCCCTGTTCAGCCAGGCCTGTCCGGTGCTTAATACATCAGTTCCCCCCCCCCCTGTTCAGCCAGGCCTGTCCGGTGCTTAATACATCAAGTTCCCCCTGTTCAGCCAGCCAGGCCTGTCCGGTGCTTAATACATCAGTTCCCCCCCCCTGTTC
>JADBJO010000348.1:330000-337500 GCA_016801955.1 Conus betulinus | reverse complement strand
TATTTCTTGGTTCTGTCTTTCTGTCTGTCTTTGTGTCTGTCTCTCTCTCTGTCTGTGTCTGTCTCTTTCTCTCTCTGTTTCTCTCTCTCTCTCTCTCCCTCTCTCTGTCTGTCTGTCTGTCTGTCTGTCTCTTTCTCTCTCTCCATCTCCCCCCCCCTCTCTCTCTCTCGTTGTGACACGGATTGTCATTCAAGTTAACTACGGTCCCTCAGTGCACCTCATGGTCTCCTCCTTGTCCCTTCCTTTTCCCTCCATTCCTCTTCCCTCCCAACACATCCATCGTCTGTCTTCGTCGTCGTCAGCCTTCCTTCCCCCCCCCCCCTTCCTCCCCCCTCCCTTTCCTCCTACCTTCTCCACTCTTACTCTCATAGTCTTACATGTTGTCGACCTACGTTCTTGAACGAAGACGTTTTCCTTTTTTTGTGTGTAACGATGCGTAAAGAAATTTGCAAGGGGGAGAGGCAGCAAGCGGAGGTAGAGGTCTAAGACTTTTCAGCGGTGTCAGCATTTTTGTTTAACCTAGAGATACCTTTGGGATGTGGAATGTTTTAAGTGTTCAGCACACGCCTTATTCGCATGCAGTCTGCAGAGGGTAGGGGGGTTCAGATCCCAGCATTACGTAGTGGCTGACTTGAAGTGTGGACCTGGGCATTCTCAGTCATACTTGTGCAGTGATTCGCACGCCTACCTTACCACTGTGCCTCTGATTGACATGCCTACCTTACCACTGTGCCACTGATTGACACGCCTACCTTACACTGTGCCACTGATTGACACGCCTACCTTACCACTGTGCCAGTGACTGACACGCCTACCTTACCACTGTGCCAGTGACTGACACGCCTACCTTACCACTGTGCCAGTGACTGACTCGCCTACCTTACCACTGTGCCAGTGACTGACTCGCCTACCTTACCACTGTGCCAGTGACTGACTCGCCTACCTTACCACTGTGCCACTGATTGACACGCCTACCTTACCACTGTGCCAGTGACTGACACGCCTGCCTTACACTGTGCCAGTGACTGACACGCCTACCTTACCACTGTGCCAGTGATTGACACGCCTACCTTACCACTGTGCCAGTGATTGACACGCCTACCTTACACTGTGCCAATGATTGACACGCCTACTGGAATGTTTTGCCTTCCTATTAAACGTTAGAGAGAGAGAGAGAGAGAGAGAGAGAGAGAGCGAGAGAGAGAGAGAGAGAGAGAGAGAGAGATTACCATCCCAATATAAGAGAGAGGGAGGGAGGGAGAGAGAGATTACCATCCTAGCGAGAGAGAGAGAGAGAGAGGGGGGGGGGGGGGAGATACCATCCCAATTTGAGAGAGAGATTACCATCCCAATATGAGAGAGAGAGACATTACCATCCAAATATGAGAGAGAGACATTACCATTCCAGGGCGAGAGAGAGAGAGAGAGAGAGACTCAAAGACTCAAAAGTTTTAATTGCAAAGGCCACCGACCTATCTGCAAGGAGGTCAATAATGAACAAAATAGAATTCAAGTGAAAACCAGGGCACGTCGCATCCACACACACACACAATCATACACACACACACACACACACACCACACACACACACACACACACACACACACACACACACACACACACACACACGCCACTTGTGAAGAGTGGGAAGAACAAAGCAAAACAAACAGAAAACATTTCCTGTGTAGGAGAGGCAAAAAAAAAAACAAAGCAGGTATAACATTTTCCTCTAACAATGTTAAATTTAAGACATTTCTAGTAGTTCTCTTTTTCGCATTGCATAAAAAATAAACATGGCTACAGAGCGGGTTACATCTCTTTTCTCATTCTGCAATAAAAAGCATAGCGGTGACTGATAAAACGTTTTTGAAGAAGGGTGAAAATATACTTTTCTCTTAAGTCATGGTAAGATGGACAATGAAGCAAAAAATGTAATTTGTTTTCGATCTGATCGCAGAATGGACAGTTCTTAGTGTTGGGTTTGTATCTTTTATGGACATTTAAATCGCTTACTCCCAGCCGAAACTTGACAAAAATATTTCGAAATCTCGGAATAGTAATATCATGTAGATATTTTTCAGGCTGCAGCAACGATTTAAACAAGCGGTAAGTAGAATATCTGTCGCTGTTTGATAACTTATCATTCCATTCTTGTTTATAACAATCAGTCATACGT
Organism: Conus betulinus; assembly: GCA_016801955.1. NCBI lineage: Eukaryota > Metazoa > Mollusca > Gastropoda > Neogastropoda > Conidae > Conus > Conus betulinus. The sequence continues at coordinate 335,324 of JADBJO010000348.1, read as the reverse complement.
TGTTTCAATTCACGCAGAAAAAGTTTCTCGCAACCCACCCCCACCATTTAGCCAGACAAAAGAAAATCCAAATACATCTAGACAATGTTTTATAGAAAGCACCCAATTCGTTTGAAAACTAACATTTTCTATATTTTGTAGTAATCTCATTTTATCCATTTCGTATGCTTGTTTTGGTAGCCTTGAGAGAGAGGTAAGTTTGTAAACTTCAACCAGTATCGCACTGCTCTTATTGTGCTGTCTATATACAAAGGATATCTACCCAGCTCTCCATATGTCATTGTGTTTGGGGTATTTGGAGACACATTCAAAAAACGTTACACACGCAAACAGATGAGGTAATTCAATGCAATGGAAACGGACAGACCCCAGATTTCTGCTGCATACACACAACATTGGCTTCACTTGAGCATCAAACAATTTAAAAAAGACAGATCGATCTAAAGTCCCCAATCTCCACATCGTTTTCATGATCTGTACAACTTTTCTTTAACTCGTCCTGAGAATTCTTCGAGTGCAATGTCGTACGACAATTTTGTGGTCAATGTAAATCCTAAGTATTTATAGCTGTTTACTATTTCGATTTCTTTATCCTGAAAAAAACCATTTTTCTGACTTTGTCAGAAACCCGCCCTTCCTAAAAACCATTACTTTCGTCTTGTTCAGGTTCACTTTGAGCCCTAAAGAAGTTGAAGCCTTTTCGAGGTTATTTATCTGATTTTGAAGCCCAACTGGAGTTGTCGAGAACAAGCAGATATCATCGGCAAACAACAACAAGAATATTTCCTGCAAGCCTGGTAGAAGTTGGAATCCATGCTTTCCATTCTGTGTCACTTGATCGGCAACTTCAGTGATCAGCAGGGAGAAAATCAGGGGAGACAACATGCAACCCTGTTTCACACCTGCCGAACAGTCAAAAAAAATCAGAGACTTCATTGCCCCAACGCACACACGACTGCACCGATGCGTAAATACCTTGTAGCATACGTAGCATTTTGGTAGAGGTTTTAATCTTTTTAGAACAAGCCAAAGGCAATCCCTATCGACTGAATCGAAAGCTTTCATATAATCAATAAAAGCAACGTACACTTTACATTTTCCCTTTCCTGTAAACCGCCGCTTTTTTATATATAGATACTAGAGTGAAAATATGGTCAATCGTTTCATAATTTTTACGGAATCCAGCTTGTTCTTCGCAAATGTTATTTTCCTTTTCTGCCCATGTGTATAAACGTTTATTTAGAATAGACGTAAAAACTTTACTAATAATACTTAACAATGAAATACCACGATAATTTTCAGGGTTATTTGCATCTCCTTTTTTAAACAATGGGACTATAACTGATCGCGACCCACTCATCTGGATAAACGCCTTCATCAAACAGATTATTAAACAATTTAGTAAGAAAGGGGGTTATCAAATTTTCTGCTACCTTCAAAAATTCACCAGGTATTTCATCGATCCCAGCAGCTTTACCAGTTTTTATTTTACGAATTGCATATTTAACTTCTTCTTCCTTAGTTATTTCTTCATCTAATTCTGGAACATGAATGGAAATATCTTCTTCATCAACAGTAGCGTTGTGCCCTGGCGATATTGGTGTATGTTGCCCTAAAACCTCGGCGAAATGATCTTTCCAACTTTCTATGTTTATGGTTACGTTATTTTTAATCCTTGGGCTTACTTGCTTTACTAACGACCAAAATTTTGAACTATCATGTTTATTTTGTAAAAGAGAAGCACGAACAGACTGATTATAACATTTCTTTTTTTTCGTTCAGTTTAGACTGATAATCGGATCGTTCTCGTAGGAAAACTTGCTCTCATCCTCCCCTTTTACGTGTACGGGTGAAGCGGCGTAAGCAACTAACGACCTGACGTTTCAGTTTCCTGCACTCCATGTCAAACCATTTATTCACACGCTGCGCGCGGCCCCAAAAACTGGACCGTTCGTCGCATACACTGCCCCGCAGTGAGCAACAGCGACACAAACTGGCCCAGCGCGGATTTGGCACTGACCTCAATATGGTTCATTGCTTCTTCCATGGCTTGCTTTTCCTTCGCCGGAAACTAAATAATCTAAAAATATCTGCTTTTTTTCTGGGTCCCATTTTAATTTTTCCATATTTCTTTTATCCCTGTAACTGCATAGATTATCATCTTCAGTGGCAACAGAAACAGTAAGTTCTATAGGCAGATGCTGCGACTCAATACGATTTGCAACTGACATATTTTTAACATAATGTACAAAACCTACGGAAGACAAAAAGAAATCAATGGTGCTATTTCCTCTGTGACAAAAAAGTGAAGTTTCCATCACCATCACCAACAACATAACCATTTAAAGGCGTCAACTGGAACATAGCACAAAACTGAATCAACATTTTCCCAAAACTATTTACAACATCATCCTGTGATTTTCTTTCGAAAGTATTTTCTGGTTTTCCCTCAAAATATTCATCAACACTCACATCTAGGTACCAATCACCAATTCGTGAATTCAAATCACCACCAATCAAATAAAACAAATCTTCACCACATTCCATCAAAGACATCATAAACTGTTCCAGGTTTTGCAGGTTGCAATCAAAATCTTTCTTTTCGTAATATGGACTCTTAACTGGGTGGTTGTAAATACCAAGGAAAAGAACATCTTTGTCACAACCAAAAAAGCTCCTTTGATATTTTGCAACACAAAATATTGTCACATTTTGTTTTCTATTTTTGTCGTATATTTAGAAATTGTTTTTCGAATCAACATAACAGTTCCACCAGAACTACGTCCCATATTTGACAGCTTTACTGCAGGACAATGCAAAACAACAAAATCACTAAAGTAAACATCAAAATCAAAGGAAGGCACTGTAAACGATTCGCAAAGAAAACAAATGTCGAAAGATGTTATGTAATCAACAAAATCAAGATCAGTAAGTTTAGAAACTAAACCGTTTATATTCCAGCAAGTTACTGAAAATACTTTTTTCTTGTTCACACAATTTTGGCTCCAATGAGTAAGGTTTCCAGTTTGAATATTATCATGTACCTGTGCATTGCCATGTGCCTGTGTATCGCCATGTATCTGCGTATTTTCATGTTCTTGAGTGCTGCCATGTGCCTGTGTATTATCATTTGTCTGTGTATTTCCATGCACCTGTGTAATAGCATGTGTCTGTGTGCCGAGCGTGTGTGTTCTGACCTCACGTTGTAGGTCTCGGCCTGACCCCTATTTCCCCACATTGTCACCGTCGTTTTTGCACGTGTTGCACTATTCTGTCTCTTGCCCCAGGTCAAGTCGCTCAGACTAGTTTGACGAGTCGACGCCCTGGTTCGTGGTCGATCATTGTTGTCATCACGCACGGGATTTCCGCGGTTCATCCCGTGATCCAGATCTGGTTGGGTGACATCACCGGTCAACACATTTAGGGTTCCCCGTGTGTCGACACCACCATGACTGCCAGCACTGTCAGCACCGAACTGGCGATCGTGTAGTCTGGATGCCGTAGCACGCTGATCCCTGACATGAAGTCTGCCGTTAACGAAGAAAACCGTCTTCCCTCATCACGTAGCCCCTTCAGCTGGCCGTCTGTCTTCTAGTCAGGTCCTGTGCCACCCTCAGCCCGTCTCGCTCCATGTCCTGCCTCGCAGATCGGTCCTTCATCAGGCGCATCACATCGCCCCATCTCTGGAACTTTGCTATGATAGGGCGGGAATGGGGGGTTGCGGGGGTTGAATCTGCCGAGACGATGTGCCCTCTCAATAACGTCGTCTCCCCAAGTTGCGCCAGAAACATAGGTGTTTCAGCACATGTGTCACGGCTTCAGCACAGTCTCTTTCTCCCCTGCTTGGGCCTCAGGAATGCCATACAACTTGACATTATTTCTTCGGGAGAATCCCTCCAGTCGATCTACCTCCATCTCGAGGTCAGACACTGTCTTGAGCAAATCGTCTTGCTGATTTGAGAGACGTAATATCTTCTCTACATTTTGCTGAACACCCTCTTTTGTAGTGCTAACATCACGACAACACAAATCGGCGATGCTTTTCTTCAACACCTCCTGATCATCTCTGAACTGTTTCAACACATCTTCCTGTCTCTTTAAAGTTTCGGCTTGAGATTGCATAACCATCAAAATATTGTCTAACTTCTGTTGCAGATTGACCTCCAGCTGACTGATATTATCCCGTAAATCCGACGTCACCTTGTCTGGTTCTTCATCCATAGCAGAGGTATTCTTGGTCTTGTCCGGTGAAGGCCCTGGGTTTTCTTCGACGTCGCCACTGAGTTTGACCCTATGCAATGCAAACGCGAACAGCGCTAAGCACAGAGAGGGTACAGTCGACAAAATCATCGCGTGTTCGGGGTTTCGTAAAACAATCATAGGTCGCTGTATTTGTAAATAGAGTTCCACTCACCAAACAGAGTCTTCAGTGAAGGTGTTCGGTAGAAGGAAAGGAGAACTCACAGCCATCACAAACTAAATGTTTCATACTGCAAGCCAGCGTAGCCAGGAAACAGCAGGCAAAGCCATGTAAACAACACATCGCCGACACACACTTTGCCACTGTTATCACGTGCGAACACATTCTCTTTCCCTTTCGTGTGATTTAAAAGTTTTGCCACACACACACAATGAAATTGGCCAATTTTGGCTCTCCAAAGACCTAGTTCAATCATGTTCACTCGAATTATTCGCCAGAAACAGTTATTTACCACTGAGCAAAATTTCAAACCAATGCAATAGCTACAACCTTGGTATTTTCCATCTGAACTCCAAATTTGACGAGAGAGAGAGAGAGAGAGAAGAAGGCTAACTTTGCAGTTGACCACCAGAACGACAACACGTGAACACGGACTAGGATTCGTTTATTTATGTTGGATGACATGGGATACGAACTTGCAACATGTGACCCGATCGCGAACCTTGATTCTGTCACCAGTGTTTTTTTCCACCCCCCTGGGCAGCACCATAATCAATAAGGGGGTGGCTGGGCCCAAGCTTCTGATTTGAAATCGTCAGGCAAAGTTTACAGCATGTGGTTTAAGTAACAACGACATGTGACATTTCCTTTTTCTTCATCTGCCATCTGGAAGCGTTTCCAGATAGAAATGCATCGTTGTTCTGTATCGTGTTCTGGCACTCTCAAAGCCTGCTGTTCATTGGATGATCGGATACACTGCAGAAACTTAAAGTCAGGTTCTGAGTTCGTGTGAGCACGTTCTCCCCTCTTGACTCGGTTTCTCTTTAGCCTCTTCATCCCTCTTCCAGTCATGAAGACTGTACCTAGCAGAAACAGGACAGTAATCGTTGACTGCACGTCTTCA
>JADBJO010000348.1:317500-327500 GCA_016801955.1 Conus betulinus | reverse complement strand
TGTGGGGAGCTCGGGTTGGGCGTTTACTGGTGTAGGTTAGTGTAGTGTGGTGTCGCGTCTCCTTACCGAGTTGCTTCTTACTACCACCATGGCTGGGTGTCGCCGCCGCTCCTCTTGTCTTGTTGACTTGGGGCAAGTCGCGTGTTGGTGTGTGTGTGTGTGTGTGTGTGTGTGTGTGTGTGTGTGTGTGTGTGTGTTTTGTTTTCTTCTTCCTTTCTCTCTCTCTCTCTCTCTCTCTCTCTCTCTCTCTCTCTCTCTCTCACACACACACACACACACACACACACACACACACACACACACACACACACACTCTCTCTCTCTCTCTCTCTCTCAGAGGATTTCTTTGGTAATGATGGTACGATTTGGGTCGTTCTCTTTTTCTATCTGTGGAGTCTCTCTCTCTCTCTCTCTCTCTCTCTCTCTCTCTCTCTCTCTCTCTCTCTCTCTCTCTCTCTCTCTGTTGCTCCTTCGCCTGCCCTCGACAAATTGCGGGTAAATGGTTCGTGTGTTTTACTGACTGTGGTGCAGTCAGCTCAGCTGGGCCTCATCTGTTGGATCCTGTTCCCACTGCTGCTATTGTCACAGCCTTCTTCTTTCCTTCTCTGCACTTCCACTGGAAAAAACAACATTCCACGTTCATTTTGCCCAATTTGAGGAGACAAGTGATTGTTCCTTCTTCGTTTTCATTGTGTTGAATGTAGTTTGTCTTGCCTGAAGAAGACCAAAGAGGTCAAAACGCGTCGAGTTTTGTCTTGTAATTGGTTCGTTTCTTTTATTGGGCGGCGTGGTGGTAGTTTCTCTTTTTAAAAGATTCACTTAAAAAGAAAGAAAGGTTTGGTGAAGCCAGTTTCTCTTCCTGCGCCAGTTCTTTACATGATGAATTCCACTCTCAGAATCTCTTGTTGCCTTCCGTACAGGTGTAAAACCTTTTTCTTTCTTAACATACAGCCAGCCGTGTCTCCCTGGTGAGTTTCTGACCCAGCGGACGAAAGGCCTCGGAGCAGGCAATACAAATATATCTGCCTTTAAAAGAGATTGCGATGGTTCCCTTATGCAGCCAGTGAGGAGTTTTCATATCTTTAATATATTTTCTTAATTTCATGTTCCCATTTTTACATCTTCAACCTCCTGCGCCCCCCCCCCCCCCCCCCCCCCCCCCCCCTCCTTAAGTTCAAAGTTTTGCCAAGTCATTACTATGAAGACAATTTAGTTGTTGGCCTGCGCTTGTTTTTCCCCCACTATTAGATTGGTCGTCTTTGTATTTGTCTGACTTTATTCAAGTTAAAAGGCTGTGCCAGTCTTGAATAAAAGTTACTCTGTGTTAGGTTTCCTTATGGGAGCAAAAACTACCCCACTTGTTTACTGTTTATTTTTTCTTTCTTTCTTTCTTTTTTTTTTTTTTTTTAATCTTTACAGCTGCTCTGATACCGCTGCAAATGCGTCTCTCCAGTTTCAGCTGCCAGCCTTCTCACACCCACTTTCCGTTCAGCGGCCCCCCCCCCCCCCCCCTCTCCTCCTCCCCCCTCCCCTCCTTTCTTTTGTTTTTTTTAGTTTTTGGTGGGGACTGGTTCGTATGTGTGCTTACTTATATCCGTGTGCTTGCATTTGTATATGCGTGGTCGTTGATCACATTGCAGGTGTGGCATTACGTTTACGTGGGTGTGTAAAAAATGTTAATGTAAAGCGCTCGGAGAGCTGGTATGAGGAGTGCTGTGAAAATGACGACTGTTATGATCAATACTGATGCCAGTATTATGATTATGATGAGATGATGATGATGATGATGATGATGAAGAGATGATGATGATGATGATGATGATGATTGAGACCAACGAACTATGGGCATTGTGGGACGAGTCGGGAGCGGGCGCGCGCGCGCGTGTGTGTGTGTGTGTGTGTATGAAAGAGAGAGAGAGAGAGAGGGGTGGGGAGGTGGAGGAAGGGGGGGGGGGGGAGGTGTTGCACAGGCTATGCTTGGCAGACCTGTCTCTCCTGGATCCGAGGCATGGGTCTTGTCGGTTAATGGGCAGAGCTGGCAGGGACTGGTGCTCACCTGTCTGTCTGACACGGGGCAGCATTTTCTGCCGAGCTCACCTTCCAGTCTGACCTCCTGCAACATTCTCTATGAAGCTCACCTGTAAAATGGACTTTGTTTTCTGATAGTGTTCGCATGCGACTGTTAGCTTTACATCGGTGTTTTTGGGGGTTGGTTTGTGTGTTTATTTGTTGTTGGTGGCGGCGCGGCGGCGGCGGTGGTGGTGGTGGTGGTAGTGTGGTGATGATGATGGTGGTGGTATGTGGTGTGTGCGCGCGCGCGCGTGCATGCGTGTGTTTGCTTGTGTATGCAGCAACCTGATAATCAAAATACCAAACGTTGTTAACGTGTTGGTGTCACATCTGACTACATCTGGAACAGCTTTAACATTTTTTTTTTAAACCTTTGATGATCACCTTTTAGATTTATGTTTTAAAGCATTCTGAGTAACCTCTGAATTTCACCAACTGAAAATGTTAGCCTCAGGACAGCATACACAGAATTGTGTTCGCATGCAGGGGATTACATCCAGAAGAATCTTTGCTGTGATTCAACAGATACAGCTGGCGCTCCTCAGTTCTTGTGGACTTGTCGCGTTTGGTCAGAAGTGCCGCGGAGGTCTCGGTCTCTCTCTCTCTCTCTCTCTCTCTCTCTCTCTCTCTGTATCCCTCCCTCCCTTCTTCCTTCTCCCCCCCCTCCTTCCCTCACGAGATTTCATTCATTAATCCGGGGCCATCATGTTTCAGGGTTCGATAGCGCAAAAATGAACGTAATTACCTCTCACGTTCTGACAAAGACATCTCATTTAACGCAGAGAACACTCTTCGCGCCAGATCATATTCCGAACCTCGTTCCTTTCAGAAATTTCTTGAGGTCACAGATCAGATGAAGAACATCATTATGGTTTTTGTGATTATTTGAATCAAATAACGCGATTTACCTTTCTGTCAAACCGTTGTGTAATATCTCCCCCCCCCCCCCCCTTCCTCTCACGCAAACATGAAATAGAAAAACGTAACGAACTTCGCCCGTGCCAACGACTCTCCTCTTTCGTGTAATCAACGTTTTTTTTCATCTGTGTGTAATCAACCCCTTTTTTTTTCATCTATCGTGTAATCAACGCTTTTTTTTTTTTTTTTTTCATCTATTGTGTTATCAACGCTTTCATCTGTGAGGTTTAATGTGCTATCTTTGGTTTTCGATACTCGTCTGTTTCAGCCGGTATTTATTGGAATTCACTCTGGAATTGAACTGGTCGGGCAAATGGTCGAGATCGCCACAGACTGACACCAGTTTATTGTCAGATTAACCCATGGTTGTACTGACATTTGAGAAAACATTATGAACAGAATGTCAACATTTTTCATTGAAAGAAAAGGAACATAATTCACACATACACACACACGCACACATGCACGCGCGTGCGCGCGCGCTCACACACACACACACATACACACACACACACATGGTACGCGTGAATCGTTCTAAAATTGGCGTCGAACACTTCACAAATGTCAAGCTGTTGTAAGCTATATGCGGACTTCAAACATGTAACATCAACCGTAAGCTGCCATTTGACATAACATTTAAGCTAGCACCACCTTTTATTTCCACGACCCGCCCGCCGGCCGCTTCCGCTTCGCGACTCGCATCCTTTTTCCTCTCCCGCGCCCTGAACGCTTGCACGCACGCACACCTTTCACAAGTGGAACGGGTGCCTCGGAGATCCTTGATAAGAGCAAAGATACAATTTCTCACAACCGGTCAGTTAAAGTCATTTGCATGAAATTCTGTCTTGCGAACCTTCACCTAATTTGACCTTGACTTTAACCATCCCCCTGACCGTAGTCCTGGCCCTGACCTTCATCTAAACGAACCCAAGTTTGTTTTTCTTTTTTTTTTTTTTTTTTTTGACACTAACTCTTTTCCGAGACTAAAAGTAACTATAGAAATTTGTTGATTTTTTTTAAAAATAACCTTTAATACATTGGAAGGGGGGGGGGGGGGGGGGGGGGGGGGGGGGGGGAATCCTAACAGGCGCACGCGCAGCAGAAGTTAACACCTTAATAGTGCCATTCTGACGCTGTACAGCTTGTTATTTTGGGCCGACTAACTGCCCGTGTGCGTTGCCGCCACTGTCGTGCTCCGTGTCGATGGAGGTTGCTGCAGGCAGGTAAGGCCACAATCCCACACTAGCTCCCCCACACCTACCCTGCCTCGTAAAAACTGGGTGGCCCAGACGCGTTTACGTTTCACTCCACACTTGTGAGAATTTCGATACAGCTCGCAAATGGCCCTGAAAATCCTCGGCGGCTTAAGCCGCGACTTTGGCTGAGCACTTAACCTGAAAGGGGGCCCCCGCCACGACCAGGGATGGGGGATGGGGGGGGGGGGGGGGGGGGCCAGAGATGAGAGACGGAGATAGCAGACCATACACTAAACACACGGTACAATACCGCCAGCCCCTCACCTCCTCCACCCCTGCACCAGCCCCAAGAAGACTGCCGGTTCGCCCTGCTTATTCAGCCTGCCAGGAAGGGAGATGGGGACGATAGCATTGCAGCAGGTTCTCCGAAGCGTCAGGGGAAGTAATTGGGAGTTTTGCCACTGGCGGTCTACCCGAGAGTGTGGCAGGGTGTATTGTTGCTTGCTACCTGGACTGCCAGCCCTCTGACCACCACTATAGGACAGGAGATGTCGGAGGGACGGATGAGAGATGGCAGATACCGCTACGTGGAGGCTACGTCACGCGCAGGGCCCAGAGTTATGGGAACCTGCTTGCTGCCAGAAGGATGGTTCTGTTTACCTGATGGAAACCATACGTTGTCACAAAGAGCGGTAATTTCTGCTTTCACGTGGGAAAAAAAAGGTAATAATCACTTACTACTGCTTTCACGTGGAAAAAGGTAATCATTTTAGGAAGTTGGAAGTATGTAGTTACTGCTTTTGCGTGAGAATGGTAATAATCACCTAGAAAATGGTAATTTTGACGTAAAAAAAAAAAAACGGTTATGTTAATGGTGTTTGTGGCCATTTTACATAAATCGGAAGTGAATGAAAGGAACGAAAATAAGCTTATGACCCCAGTAAGCTATGAGCAGCGAAGATTGTTAATTAAGGCAACAGTTATGTTTGGCGTCTGACATTCTATGGTTTTGCAGTCTTTCATCAAAGACCTACAGTCCGCGCTGATATGTCAGTGCGTATACACAAATTTAAAGCATCCTGTTTTGGTAAGAAACCAACACGGTTTCATCAGTCATTATTAATATTTAGGGATCACGCTTAAGGGTCGTCTCAGGCAGAAAACAACAACAACAACAACAACAAATAAGAAAACGAGAGTGGTTATGGAACAGCAAGATCGGTTGTATTACCTCTTCAGACGGAAACAGTAATTTCTTGAAGAAAGTTGAATCACTGTTTTCATGGAGAAGCTTTCGACGTAAGCTTTTGAAACTAGTAAGATTCCATACTAAAGCGTGCGACGACCCCCCCCCCCCCCCCCCCCCCTAGCTCTCTCTCTCTCTCTCTCTCTCTCTCTCTCTCTCTCTCTCTCTCTCTCTCTCTCTCTTTCCCTCCTTCACCCTCACTCCCTCCTCCTCAAGTTTTCGAGTGGGATGGGATGAGGGGATGTGGGTGGGTGGTTTGCAGAGATCGGATTCAGGGACCAGACGTTTCAGGAGTGCTCTCAGCCGCTTTCGACACAAAAAGGCTTTTCACAATCGACCCTCACTCAGACAGACCCCTAGCGAGCTGCATTTATATGGGTCCGGGTTTGACGTCTCAGAGTTCGGACATGTAGTCGAAAAAAAAAAAATCACACAGCAGCTGTGATGCAAACAGGTGTTTGAGGCAGGCTCGGTGACTAAATCGCAGAGAAGTGTACGAAATCAGATGCATCACGGAATTCGCGCATAATGTCTTCCAAGTCAGATCAAAAACCAAAAAGCCCAAAGTTCAGACAGTCCAGTTTCTGATTCAGCTTTTCTGCTTAATGTCTACTTAATCCTCGGTACACACCCGAGAAATGTAGTTCTTAAGAGGAAAGGTCGAACAGAAAATCTTTTCGTATTCTGGCCAGCCATTAATTACTGTTGTTCCCACGAACCAGAGAGCGTAGCTTCAACGTGATGGTTGCACGGTCACCGAAACATTCTCGCTCTGCGGGTCTGAGAAGCTCTTGAACTCTGGCTTTTTTTTTTATGCAGCGGGAGCGTGGATGTGTCGTCTGTGGTCCGCTCACCTAATAGGTATTTCCATCGACGGTGTGTGTGAGAGTGAGACACAAATGCCTGTCACGACTATTGGCCTCAGTTGTGAGAAGAGGGATGGAAGTGGACAGCAAAATCAATCAGTGTTATTTGGAGCGGGTCTGATTGGCCTGTTCCCCGGTTTGTCTGCCTGCCTTCTTCTTTTTAAGTCGCCATTGTCAGCCTTTTGAGTGTTGGGCTGGCTGTTCGGTTTCTCATGCCAATCAGCCCCGTGTCGCCTGGTCAGTGTCAAACGTGAATTTGTCAACCGGAAGGCAGGCAAAAATAATTTCGAGTGTATTTGAGAGAGAGAGAGAGAGAGAGTGTGTGTGTGTGTGTGTGTGTGTGTGTATGAACGCTCGCGCGCGTGCGCTTCGGATGTTTGTCCCAGCGAACATCATGTATACTCGTGTGTTTGGCTACACCTTTACATCGACCCCCATTTGTAACAGACGCCTCTCTTTGATGGTGACGTCTTTAAGGGGTTGGTGGTGGCGGTGGAAGGTGGGAAGGTAGGGGCTGTTTCTGTCCGGCTTTTCTGCCTCTCTTTTTTCCCGTCTTTGTTCATCTGTGTAGGTCTCTTTCCCCCCTTTTTTCTAATCTATCTGACGCCATCATGTGGTCTCTTTTGTGTGTCCTGTGAATGTCGGATGAAAAGGAGAGAGAGAGAGAGGGTGTGGGGGGGGGGGGGGGGGGCAAACAACAAGAAGAAAGGGAAAAAAAAACGGGGGCAAGGGTGCATCATACAGTTTTGTTTCGGGGGGGGGGGGGGGGGGGGCTCATGCCTGCACCGGTAATGCTGTGGTAGCTACGCACGGCCAAGGTGAACTGGCTTACAGTCCAGTGACGGTTAATTGAAAAAGTGGCGCGCTGTGAAACGTGATAGACTCGTCGTCAGGGAGTTGGAGGCATGATGGGTGTTGGGAGAGGAGAAGGCTAGGGAAATGAGGGATGTGGTGGGGATGGGGGGGGGGGGGGGGGGGGGGGGGGGGGGGGGATGGAGGTAACGAGATCGTGAGAGTCACGCCTGAGTGAACGAGTGACCACCGTGACGAGTGTCGTCTCGATCTGTCTGCAGGCGGTTGGGCTGCTTCTTGAGGCGTGACCACTGACCGCCCTCCTGGGACTCTTGTCTGTCTGCCTGCCTGTCCGTCTCTCTGTCTGTTTCTTTCTGTGACTGTCAGTCTTCTGGTGTGACTGTCAGTCTTCTTGTTGTTAACGTCCTGTGGTCTCATTTGTGTTGTAAGTAGATCACACCGGTAGGACGAGGGCAGAGATAGGAAGAGCAGGCCTTGCGTTGTGAGTGTTTATCCATTAGTTGTAGAGCTTTTGACTTTGACTCTCTCTCTCTCTCTCTCTCTCTCTCTCTCTCTCTTTTTTTTTTTTCTTTCCTGTTCTTAAAAAAAAAAAATCTGGAAAACGGACACAGAGAGAGAGAGAGAGTGCGTGCGTGTATGTGCGCGCGCGCGTGTGCGTGTATGCATGAGTACGTGCGTGTGCCTTTTCGTAATCGTGTTTGTGTGTGTGCGTGTTCATTTTTTACAGTTATACGAGAGGAGGTGTGCAGTGCTCTGTGCTGTGCTCTGCAATAGAGAACAACACCAGCATTCTGCTCGCCCGCCCCGTTAGGTACACACACAGAACATTGCTGTGAGGCGTAATCAGGACACTGGAACACCTCTGTTTGATGACATCTTGAAGGGGGCGGAGAGGAGGGGGAGGGGGGGGGGGGGGGGACGGAGATGAGGGAGATGTCTCTACTTGCATTCTCTCTCTCTCTCTCTCCTCCGTCCCTCCCTCCCCCTCCCTCTCTCTCTCTCTCTCTCTCTCTCTCTCTCTCTCTCTCTCTCTCATCATGTATATTTCTTGTCGTCTGCAATGTTTTCTGAATTTTAACTGTCATGCGCGCGCGCGCGCGCACACACACACACACACACACACACACACAAACACACACTCCCTCTCTCGCACTCACACACACACACACACACACACACACACACACAGGCACGCATACACGCACACACGCAGGCACGCACACACACACACACACACACACACACACACACACATTCCCGTATCTTTTCTTTGCTTCTGTTAGTCTTCTTCTCTTTTCTTCACTCGCCCTCCCCATCACCGCTCCCCTCCCCCCTTCCTCCCCACCTATCTTTACTCCAGGCCCACCCCAACAACCCCCGGCCTTCCCAACCCCCGTCACCTTACTCACCCTCTCCCCCCTCCCACCTACCCACCCACCCACACTTAAAAGTTCTGACGAATCTCGGCCCCGTCAGCGATATGAAGGACACCTGGCCCTCTTGTATCTGCTGCCTCCCTGGCGGCATTCACCTGGGCTGCCGCGGCCCCTGCTTGTTTGACTACTGACTCATTCACCTGTAGAAGGCCCGGTACGGCCGGTCATTCCTCTCGGGTAGTGCGCCTCTCCGCCCTTTCCCTCCCCGTCCCCTACCCTCACCACCCCCACCCCCACCTCACGCCTTCGCTCCAAAGTTCCCAGCATCCTTGCCATCTCCACACCTATCAGTCCAACTACTGGGGGGGGGGGGGGGGGGGGGGGGGGGGGGGGAACCGTCGGATGTGCATACCTGGCTGGTTGGTAAGCAAACGGCGAGCAGGTGGTTCTGTTTGCGTGCCTGAAGTTAACCGATGGTTTGTGGTAAGTAGTTTTGTGTCCGGCTGCTGTTGGTTTGTGTAGAGTTTGCAAGGGGGAGGGGGGAGGAGGGGGAGGCGGGAGAAGTGGTGGGAGAGGAGAGGAGAGGGTGTGTGAGTATACACGGTTGCCCCAGTGGCTTGTGTCAAGTTGCTTGAGGGTTCCGTAATGTTTAAAGGAGTGTGTGTGTGTGTGTGTACAGTGTGCAGGTGGTATGTGGAAGGTTGCACGAGGTTCAGTCAGTAAGACTGGGGAACCGTTGGTTTGTGTGTAAGGCTGCAGTACAGGTGGAATCAATGGTTTGTTGAAGGTTACAGCTGGTTGAGGTCATATTGTGGGTGGAAAGTTTACAGGAGGTATGTACGAAGTTGCAAGGGGTTTGTATAAGGTTGCAGTTGGTTTATGTAAGATTTAAGGGGGGGGGGGGGGGGGGGGAATTGTGTAAAGTTGGCAGACAGACTATGTAAGGTTGGCAGATGGACTGTGTGAAGTTGGCAGGTGGGTTCATGTAAAGTTGGCAGGCGACTTGAGTATAGCTGCGATCGGTTAATGTCAGATTTCACGTGGTTTTTTTGTAAAGTTACTGACTTCTGTGACGTTGCAGGTGGTTTGTGTTACTGTATGGTTGCAGTTGCTTTGTGTCGGTTGCAACGCACACACCACGCACACACACACACACACACACACACACTCTCTCTCTCTCTCTCTCTCTCTGTGAGAGAGAGAGAGAGAGAGAGAGAGAGACGGTTTGCGTTGGCTGGCTGTGTTCACAGCACAGCACCCATTGGATTGATTTTTTTTTTAAATTAAAGAGCATCTGAGTAGGATTGGAGTCAGTTTAGATCTAGGAGGGAGCGAGGCTGGAAGGTGTGGGGGTGGAGGTTACATATTTACCCAAACAGAACCTGAAACCCAAACAGAACCACCACCCCCCCCCCCCCCCAAAAAAAAAAAAAAAAAAAGTCAACGTTTCCCACGCAAAAAAGTCTTGTAACTTCTCTGCCCCCCCCCCCCCCCCCCCCCCCTCCTTCTTCTTGC
>JADBJO010000348.1:310000-312500 GCA_016801955.1 Conus betulinus | reverse complement strand
CTGCTCTCTCTCTCTCTCTTTCTTTCTCTCTCTCTCTCTCTCGCTCTCTCTCCCACACCCCCCCCCCCCCCTCCGAACCTGCCACCCACCCTCTCCTTCCCTTCACAGACCCCGGCGCCCAAGAGTACTTGTACTAACTTTTCCCTTCACGATATTCTTTGGAACACAAACACGCCTTTAAAAAAAAAAATCGATGGTCCTGTCCTAGGAAACCGAACATCAGTGTGGAGAATGAGGGCCCACAGAGTCTGTCTGCATGCGCGCTAGGTCCCGCGAACATAGGTTTGTTCACGCCAAGGGTTTCGTAGAGCACGAGCAGGGGGAGACAGAACACGTGAACGTATGTGCGCGTGCGGATGTGTGTGTGTGTGTGTGTGTGTGTGTGTGTGTGTGTGGGGTGGGGGGGTGGGGGGGACATGACGGGACTTGGGAGAGCGCGCGAAGGGAGCGGACAGTGACGTAAGTAGTTCGCGAGTCCGGGCTGTTCAAAGGAGGTCAAGAGAGACACAGGTCACGGATGAAGGAGAAGAGTGAGGTACGTCCCAGTGCGGGTAAACGATGTTATCTCTCTCTCTCTGTTTCTCTGTTCTCTCTCTCTCTCTCTCTCTCTCTCTCTCTCTCTCTCTCTCTCTCTCTCTCTTGTGTCAGTCTGTCTCTCTGTCTCTTCTCTCTGTCTCTCTGTCTGTCTGTCTGTCTCTGTCTGTAAGGACTGTAAGAAACCTGACCTGTCTCCCCAGCGCCGTCGTCGCTTGTCGCCTGACCAGATAACCGCTCTAGATAATGGGTTCCTGTGTACATACGACTGGATCTCAAGTGGCGGAGAAGTCAGTCTGTCTGTGAGTGAGCGACCCTCGTTTTTCCTGACACCCCACGCCCCCTCCCCCTCTGGAATGTCTGTCTGATTGTTTGGTCAATTCGATCTGCGTCAGGGGATAGAGGGTGAGGAGGAACGGCGATCATTGTGTCTGTGTGACTCGTTCACTTTACTCGTTCGTTCGTTCATTCTGTCTCTCTCTTTCTCTCTGTCTCATTCTCTCTTTCATTTCTCTCTCTCTCTCTCTCTCTCTCTCTCTCTCTCTCTCTTCTCTCTCTCTCTCTCTCTCTCTCTCTCTCTCTCTCTCTCTCTCTCCTCTCTCTCTCTCTTCTTCTTCTTCTTCTCTCCCTCCTCCTCTCTCTGTCTGTCCGGTGTGTGTCCCTCCTCTCTCTGTCTGTCCGGTGTGTGTGTGTGTGGGGGGGGGGGGGGGGGGGGGGGCTTGCTTCAGCGAGATCTGAGCTCGCAACCACAACACTCCGAATTCGTTGCTGTAACAGACACCGAATGGTTCGTGTGAAACATCATCAAGACCTACGAGGCAGACACAAGCAGAGAGGCCAGGAGAAAAAAGAAAAAAAAAGAGAGAGAGAGAGAGAGAGAGAGAGAGAGAGAGGATTTCGCTTCGCACTCAGTTTGTTTTGATGTACGTGGTCAGCACTCGGCCCTTACCTACCTGACAGGTGAGACGAATGGAAGTGCCCAGCCCCGTGTTGAGCGACTTCCAGGACTGCCCTGTGTGTTGGCTGGCAGCGTGCACATGGAAGACAGGTGCAGACTGGAGATTTCCTCACCATGGAAAGCTTTCACCTGTTTTCATTTATTTATTTTTTTTTTTTTAAAATATAAACCGCAGCTGTCTCTCTCTTTGGAATTGTAAACGTCTCGTGCTCTGACCGATGTGAGGTGAATGTTGTGAAGTATTCGTTAAATGAAAAGTGATGGGACCTTTGAGCACTACAACCAAGGGTAGGCAGTGTGTGTGTGTGTGTGTGTGTGTGTGTGTGTGTGTGTGTGTGTGTATGCGCGCGCGCGCGCGCACACACACACGTTGACGCCTGGAATCAGCAGTTTCGCAGTGTTGAGGGAGGCTGCCTGGACTGAGCGGCGTGCAGTATCATAGTGATCAGAGTGCGGGTGGCGTTTTGGATAGGAACGGCGTGCTCTCTCTGCCAGTGTAACATTTTTGCTGACGGGAACATTTTCACCCTCTCTCTCTCTCTCTCTCTCTCTCTCTCTCTCTCTCTCTCTGTCCTTCTGTCTGTCTCTTTAATTGTCTTTGTCTGTGTTATCTGTCTCTGTCCCTCTGTCTGTCTCTGTTTATCTGTCTCTCTGTCTGCTGTGCCTCTGTCTGTGTGTGTGTCTGTCAGTCTGTCTCTGTGAACTCTGTCTCTGTGAGTGTGGCTGAGAACGGGGTGGGGGGTGGTGGGTAAGGGGAAGGTGGCAGAAGATTCCAGACGTCAGTACTGCCTATATTGCACTCGTGCCGGAGGATTGTCCGCGCAGTCAGGGTTCTCACCACGTGAGGGGCGCCACCTGTCGGGATGAGTTTTGGCTGACGCTCATGCGCCCAACCCCGTTTTGGGTCAAAGAGAAAGAAAAAGGGCGAAAAAAGGTGTGTCCGAATCTCTCTCTCTCTCTCCCCTCTCCCCCCCCTCTCTCTACTCTCTCTCTCCCCTCCCTCCCCCC
>JADBJO010000348.1:290000-300000 GCA_016801955.1 Conus betulinus | reverse complement strand
GGCAGTGAAAAGGTCAGATGAATGGGGGATAGGCAGTGAAAAATGGAGGTCAGATGAAATGGGGGATAGGCAGTGAAAAGGGTCAGATGAAATGGGGATAGGCAGTGAAAAGGTCAGATGAAGATGAAATGGAGGATAGACAGTTAAAAGGGTCAGATGAAATGGGGGATAGGCAGTGAAAAGGTCAGATGAAATGGAGCATTGGCAGTGAAAAGGTCAGATGAAATGGAGGATAGGCAGTGAAAAGGTCAGATGAAATGGAGCATTGGCAGTGAAAAAGGTCAGATGAAATGGGGGATAGGCAGTGAAAAGGTCAGATGAAATGGAGCATTGGCAGTGAAAAGGTCAGATGAAATGGGGGATAGGCAGTGAAAAGGTCAGATGAAATGGAGCATTGGCAGTGAAAAGGTCAGATGAAATGGGGATAGGCAGTGAAAAGGTCAGATGAAATGGGGGGATAGGCAGTGAAAAGGTCAGATGAAATGGGGGATAGGCAGTGAAAAGGTCAGATGAAATGGAGGATAGGCAGTGAAAAGGTCAGATGAAATGGAGGATAGGCAGTGAAAAGGTCAGATGAAATGGAGGATAGACAGTGAAAAGGTCAGATGAAATGGGGGGAAAAGGTCAGATGAAATGGGGGGGATAGTGAAAAGGTCAGATGAAAATGGGGGATAGGCAGTGAAAAGGTCAGATGAAATGGGGGATAGGCAGTGAAAAGGTCAGATGAAATGGGGGATAGGCAGTGAAAAAGGTCAGATGAAATGGGGGATAGGCAGTGAAAAGGTCAGATGAAATGGGGCGATAGGCAGTGAAAAGGTCAGATGAAATGGAGCAGATTGCAGTGAAAAGGTCAGATGAAATGGGGGATAGGCAGTGAAAAGGTCAGATGAAATGGAGGATAGACAGTTAAAAGGTCAGATGAAATGGGGGATAGGCAGTGAAAAAGGTCAGATGAAATGGAGGATAGACAGTTAAAAGGTCAGATGAAATGGGGGATAGGCGGTTAAAAGGTCAGATGAAATGGGAGCATTGGCAGTGAAAAGGTCAGATGAAATGGAGGATAGACAGTGAAAAGGTCAGATGAAATGGGGGATAGGCAGTGGCAGTGAAAAGGTCAGATGAAATGGGGGATAGGCGGTTAAAAGGTCAGATGAAATGGAGGATAGGCGGTTAAAAGGGTCAAAAATGGAGGATCAGGCGGTGAAAAGATGAGATGAAATGGAGGGGAGCAGTTAAAAGATGAGATGAAATGGAGGATGCAGAAGATGGAAACAGTAGGGATGAAAAGAAAGGGAAAATGAAGGCTCGGTAGGCGAATGAGCAGATGGAAAACAGTAGGACTGATGTGTGGGGAAAAAAAAGTGAAGGCTCGTAGCAAGTCGGAAAAAGGAGGAAGGACATTGAGGAAAAGGTTGAGGGAAGGGGAAAAAGTAGGAGAGAGATAAAGGTTGAGGAAGGGGAGAGAGAGGGAGAGTGGGGAGAGGGGTGGGTGAGGGGGGTGGGGGGGGGGGGGGGGGGGGGGGGGGGAGAACAACACACAACAGTCAGCTCTTCAGGCGGAGTGCATGCACCGAGTGTTAGTGACACAGTTGATCCCACGGGAATGTTCAGTAACACCGGCACTGTGACCCTCGAAGCTAATCCTTCCCGAACCTTAATGACCACCCGACTAACGTCCTGATCCTGACGGAGCAAGTCACCTACCTACCTGCTCCCCCCCCCCCCCCCCCCCCCCACCACCACCACCACCACCCCGTGAGTCACTGGCTCCTAAGTAGGTCTCGTGCAGCTTAGCATTCATTAAGGAGGCGGTGATTTACAGGCGCGCGCTCCAGGCGGCTGACACACTGCCGGCATTTCCGGACCGGCCTCGCCTGTCACCAGCAACGGGGGGGGGGGGGGGGGGGGGGGGGGGGGGGGGGGGGGGGGGGGGGGGCGTGCGGCGTCCGGCCGACGGCACGTTGACATTCTGCAGGGGCAGCGCACGCGCTGACCGCTATGACGTGCCTCGCTGGACGGCCCCCGGGGAAACGAGCCTATGGTTGAGGGCTTGGCTGGAGCGGACATCGGACACAGGGGGGTCAGTTTGGATGAGAACGAGTTAAAAATAACTTCCGTTGTCGCTTCAGGTCCTATGGAGGGAGCGGGAAGGAAAAGGAAATAGGCGTAGGCAATGAAAGCTGAATTGCTGCGTGCGAACGTACATACATACATAATTATATACATCTGTATCTATGTATCAGTCAGTCTGTCTGTCTATCTATCTATCTATCTATCTGTTTATCTGTGTGTGTGTGTGCGCATATATATATATATATATATATATATATATATGTGTGTGTGTGTGTGTGTGTGTGTGTGTGTACAGAGAGAGGGAGAGCACAGGCTTTTCAAACTACAGACGTTTGTATCATTCGAAGACAGGTTCAGTTGCGATGCACGCACAGATACATACAAGCACACGTAATAAACGCTCATAAAAGCCGTCGCAGTTTTACAATAAAAGGATAATGCGCACAGTGCTTCACGCTAATGTTGATAATGTTGGTATGTGACAACTTGTATCAAAAATGTATAAAATGAAGTAGGAGTTAAAAGATGACCATGAAGCATTCATACATTGTTGGTTTTCTTACAATAGGGAGTCGGTTCGACGGCCACATGTTCGCAAAACCGTGTCCCTCCCTGTTTGGGAAAACTAATGCAAGGTGGTTTGTGAGTTGTCAGTGTATGACAAGAGATTAGGATGCCCTTCGAATAGAGATGCAACCCATTTGTGGCGAACCGCCTGCCTTGACTTTATTTCCATTCCTGGCTGGGGAGAATGAAATGGAGGGATGAGAGGGGGGGGGGGGGGGGTATACATGCACTGAGTGCGTACCCCCCAACTGAGTGACTAGCTATCTGAAAATACGAAGATACGCTTGTATCCATTGTGTGAATAGCTCTCTATAAAGATTGAAAATATGCGTGCATCCATTGCGTACTGCAAACTGACTGAGCTGATACTTTCTTTTAAAAAAGAAAAATTCTACGGATTGGGAAAGGGGAGCTGAGGAGGGTGGATGGGGAAACGAAAGGGGTGTGTGGGATGGGGAGGGGATTGGAGGTGGGGAGCAGCAGACAGACGGAGGACGTCAGAAGAGATCTTTCCCCTGTCAGTATTACCCGTTGCACTCCCGGGTTTTGAAAAAAAAAAAAAAAAAACCCATAGTTCCGTCTCTCATCACCTGTCCGAACCAGCAGCGGAAACACCTCAGCAGCTCAGAAAATACGCTTACAAGATCAAACCTAGCCTTACGTAACGGGCGCGGGGGTAGGTCATTAATAAACAAACTGATCGAACGTTTCCGACCCGTTAGCACCGGTCAGTTTGATCCAGACGTGTTGGGTGCGGACGACTGGCTGCAGTGGCAGCTTTGGCTGACAGGTGAGAGAGTGGACATCAAAGCGCCGCGCGCCGTGGTGGGAGAAGCAGCCAAAACAGCGACACGGAGGGCGAATTTCACACCTGAGTGACGACACGCGCACCTTCCATTGAACTGAGCGGCGGGCCCGTAACAGACGAGAGCCGGTTGACAGTTCTCAGCTCCTATGGAACGTAACGATTCTCGTCTCCCCCGCCCCCCCCCCCCCCCCCCTTTTTTTTTTTTTTTTTTTTTTTCTTCTTTTTTTCTTTTTCACCGAAATTGCGTGTTTTCCAGCTGCGTAGTTGTTTTGGTTGGACGAAGGTAACAAATAGCCAGTTACTTTAGCGTCAGCGTGAATTTTCTAAACTTTCGGTCCATGGTGACCGTATCGAGTTGTGGACTCGTGTCGGTAGAAACTCCAGTCTTTGTCAGTTCCTCATTTATTTTTGTTTTGTTTTGTTGATTATGATTGATGATTTAGCGTTCAGGTTGCAGTGTTGATGATTTCTTACTGTTCTGCTTGTCTTCCCAACACCACGAGAATGCCGTATGATGGAAGCCATCGTGTCTGACCGTAGTGTTCTGCCTTTCACAATCCATTGAAGATGACCTTTTTCAGGGACAGAATAATTTGTCGTAAGGGAATTCTAAGAGACGCATGAACTGTGCGAAGGACAGCCACATCACTGAAATGTATGATTCGCAACTTTCAAATCCTCTTGCCCCCCCCCAGCAAAAAAGTGAAGACATTTGGATAATGAAAGTATATTGAAAATAGGAAAGCAGGGTCACTTTGTACATTTCTTTCTCAGTGGAGCACAATTTTGAACTAAAGCACAATTTTGAACTAAAGCATGTTGTGGAACGTGTCCTCGGAGGTATGTGTGCGTGCAGTAATTGTGTGCATGTACTTAGACATGAGGACTTTCTCCCTCTTTCTTTCTTTCTTTTTTCTCTTTCTTTCTTTTTTCTCTTTTCTTCTTTTTTTTTCCTTTTCGTTTAAATGATAACTGGTCGAACCTTATATCAGAGCCAAAGACAGACGGGAACGTGCATATCCGTTCTCATCAGCCCATGTTGCTCCCAAACATAAGGCGACAAGTCATATCGTTCTAACGCCCCGAGCGAACGCAGGGAAGGAAATTTCAGAAATAGACTCCGAGTGAGAGAGAAGTCAGTCTTGGTGACCAGTTCATCGTGGACAAGGAGCGGTAAAAGGCGAAAGATTTTCTCGTTTGTTTGAAGAGAAACCCGAGTTGCAAGGAGCGGTATGTAGATTAACTATTTATAGGCAAAGATCTTTAAACGGTCGCCGTCCCGGCCAGCCCCCATGGCGGTCAGTCAGGTAACGGCCGGTTTGGGCCTACCATTCTCACAGACTTTGCCTGGCTGGCACTGCGGTAAAGCACCGAATTTGAAGCAAGCAGGCGTTGCGAGTTCGACTCCCCGTGGTCACGGCCTGATGTACAAAATTGGGGATTTCTCCAGCGCCCCCCGCCCCTTATTGTAGTCTTCCTAGTGGTGTGTTGAGTGCTGCGTAGCCGTCCTCCCTCCTTCCCCTTCTATCACTTTTGCATGGTGACTATCCGTGTGTGTCATCACCTAGCGTACGTGACCCCCCCCCCCCCCCCCCCCCCCCCCCCCCCCCCCCCCCCCCCCGGAACCCCGTCTCCTCACAGCTGAACTCCTCACAGAGATCAGCAGTATTGTGCCCGTATGTGTTGCTTTACCCAGCCAGTTTCTAGCGATAGCGTGACACGTTTTGCCCGAACCGAGTCGATATGTGTGTGCGTGCGTGCGTGCGCGTACTTCGCGTGTCTGCTGCGCATCAGGAGAGAGAGATCACACACACACACACACACACACACACACACACACACACACACACACAGAGAGAGAGAGAGAGAGAGAGAGAGAGAGGGGGGGGGGGGGGGATGTGGAAGTGAGAGAGAGACGGTTAGAGAGGGAGTAACTATGAGCTAACAACACAAGGACGTACGTGTTACACCCGTAGTGCAGTCAACCCAGGCTACATACCTAACAACTGGCGACAAGAACCGCAAACCGTGAATTACCAGCTCCAGGACATGCATTAAGCAGTATCGGGGACGGGGCCGTGTGAGTCGGAGAGTGGCGGAAACTTGCCAAATAAAGCGCATTGTTGTCTGGGGGTTTTCTTCCGACTTACTTTTGTTTTAAAAGAAAGATCGTTTTGAAGCTGTTTCGCCGGGAATGAACTTTGTATGACGTGCTATCGTCTAGCGAAATGCATTCCTCGTATTTCGCATGATGAGCCAATGAACAGCGATTCTGGTACACACGCGATAGTTCCTCGCTTGCCAGTCAAGTAGCATACGAAAAAACTGGACAGGCCTGCCTTAACATGATATAAAAACACATTGCTTTAAAATCGATTCATTCCATCGCCACTTAAATTTGGGGGGGGGCGGGGGGGGGGGGGGGGGGGGGGGGCAATATTGGAGGCGAAAGAAGGTTGAGGATGTGAGTGAAACCGTCACCAAAAAACCAAGCAGGGGAATCCCGGTGATGGCTTTCGTGCACCACAGCACAGCGGTCAGCGAAGCAGTTGCGACGCCTCGGGTAGTGGTGGCATTTTGAATTGGATATCGTTTGGCATACCTGTTGGGGGAGGGGGGTGGGATGGAGGTAGGGTTGGGAGGGAAGCTCTGACATACCCGGTGCTGTGAGTGACGTGGGGCTCTGTGGGTGTGTCATGACTAGTCACCTGCAGAGGCACTCGGCTGAGCGCAGGCTTCTGCCACGGCAGAACGGATCCTTGATCCATCCTTTGATCCGGATCCGCATAAGAATTTTGGGTTCGTCGTTTGGTTGCGTTGTCTGTGTCTGCCTACCTGTCTGTCCGTCCGCCAACCTGTCCCCTCTCTCCCCCCCCCCTCCTTCCCATCCTCACTCCCCACTATTCTCTCTCTCTCTCTCTCTCTCTCTCTCCTCTCCCTCCCTCCTTCCCTCCCCCTCTCTCTCTTCCCCTCCCTCCCTCCCCCCTTTGTGCGTGCGCGTTAGCATGTGCATGTCCCTGTGTGTGTGTGTGTGTGTGTGTGTGTGTGTGTGTGTGTGTGTGTGTGTAAGGACTTTGACGATGTGACAGCCATGGTATGGCTCCTACTGGTGGACTGGGCTATAAACGGCATGAATTGAATGCAACTGCGCCCAGTCTGGTTAAAAAAACTGGTTCAGAAGGTGTGCGGATTCCCACTACCCCGCCCCCGACCCATTTTGCAAACCGATCGAGATAGACAACCCGAACCAATGGACGCGTGCGATTAATACACGAACCTCCGCGGCGAAGGTGATGACGAAGACTGTCGTCAACCGCAGCGAGAGAGAGAGAGAGAGAGAGAGGGGCTCCTTGCTATGTGTTGGAGTGGCGAGAGAGATGGGGGGAGGAGAGAGAGAGAGAAGAAAAGCTTCTTGCTGTGTGAAGGAGTGGAGAAAGAGGGGAGAGAGAGAGGGAGAGAGAGAGAGGGGGGGGGAGCTCCTTGCTATGTGTAGGTGTGGAGAGAGAGAGGAGAGGAGAGAGAGGGGGAGAGAGGGGCTCTTTGCTATGTGTTGAGAGAGAGAGAGAGAGAGAGAAAAGAGAGAGAGGCTCCTTGCTATGTGAAGGAGTGGAGAGAGAGAGAGAGAGAGAGAGAGAGAGGAGGCTCCTTGCTATGTGAAGGAGTGGAGGGAGAGAACACTGAACATGTTTAATGTCATTAGCTATACAGCCTTGGTGACATGGGGGGGTACAGCACAAAATAATCCTAACGGAAACGAAAGTAACAACATAAAATAAACATCAGTCAGTTGAAAGCTTGAAATACAAGCAAAATAGGCCAGTACCTCGACCATCCAGTTTAATATTATTCATAGAAGTAATCATGTAAATACAATAACCAAAATATTGCACTACTCCACGTAGTATTCAGTTTTCATTTGAACGTCGCAAGTTCTAGTTCATGAGAACCTCTGCTCGTATTTTGTGGAGAGAGAGAGAGAGAGAGAGAGAGAGAGAGAGAGAGAGAGAGAGAGAGAGAAAGAAAAGGAGCGTCAAAAGAAAGGCCCCTTGCTGTGTGTAGGAAGCAGTGGGCGTGAAGTGGATGGAGACGAAGAAGCAGCAGCAGCACACGGGGTGGTGGTGGTGGTGGTGGTGGTGAGTGTGAACGCGTGGCCGCTGGAAAGGTTAAAAAAAAAAAAGTGTGGGGGTGGAGGAGGGGCGGCCTTCCTGCAGTGCACAGGCCCATACAGTCACCGGCAGGGGCCAGGCGAGCCCCTGACTGCCTGCGACACAACACCGCTGTAGTCCCCCCGCCGCCCAGCCCCGTTCATTCCACGCTACGCACGGCCACGGTGTATGTTGTCTCTGAGGTGAGGTCTGTGAACTTAGTGGGCCGTGGAAAGGAGATACATTACTGGGCGGGGGACTGTTTTCAGGGAGGAAGTGTTATCGCTTAGCACCCGCTGCCCGGGGTCTGTTTCATTGACGGGGGGGGAGAGTTCACTCACCACCACCACCGCCACCGCGCCGGCCGACTGACCTCGGGAGATTTGGTTGCTGCGTGGACAACTTCAGCATCGTCCACGACCTGAAAGAGGATGTGTGAGAGCGCGTGCCGTAGTGACTGGGCGCTGTGACCAACAGTTGACAGGGCTGTCTCGCTCCGCAGCGCACCTGTTGGACATTTCTTTTTTACCGGTGGAACAGAGTGAGCGCGTCTGAAACACGAAAGGTACACTTTCTTTTGTCTCGGTCTTTAGGCGTTGTTGAAGAAGTGGGCGGGGCAGAGAGAGAGAGAGAGAGAGAGAGAGAGAGAGAGAGAGAGAGAGAGAGAGAGAGAGAGAGAGAGAGAGAGGCATTTAAGCTTTGATTTTTGTCTTTGCTGACACAGAAGAGCCAAAAGAACGTTTTTCTCCATCAGTTGTGTTTGGAAGAAAAGAAAAAAAAAGGAGGGAATTACTTTTTTAAAGAAAGAAAAAGAAATAAGACAGAGGGGAAAGAAAAAAAGGAAAAAAAATAGCCACGCTGTGTGCTAGCTCGACCTCCAAGATTCCGGTGAACGTGTGTTCAGTCGGTGCAACGCGTGACCGATTCTGTGTGGAGTGGAGTGGGGTGGAGTGGAGTGGCAGTCGGCGGACTTGATACATTGAAATACATGAAAGGCCAAACCCACGTCTCGTTGACTGACAGGGTTTACGGCAGGTAAGCGTTTTGTGTGTGTGTGTGTGTGTGTGTGTGCGCGCGCGCGTGCGTTTGTGTGATTGTGTATGTGCACAAGCGCGAGCGTGCGCGTCTGTGCGTCTGTGTTAGAGACAGGTGCACAGTTTACACGTACGCCACAGATCGTCATGTAGGCTGCTCTGTGATGGTTTGCCCACACAGAGAGAGAGAGAGAGAGAGAGAGAGACAGAGAGACAGACAGAGACAGAACAAAGACAGCGGCCTACTGGCCACAACAATGGAAGTGAACTGTCCGAGGTTCTCTGTGTCTATGGCATCAAAGAAGGTGGACCATCTCTCTCTGTGTCCGTCGCCTTTGAACTTTCCCTGAATTAACTCGGGTACCCGTTTACTGCTGGATACAGACAGAAATTCTCAAGCCGAGAAAGTCCCACCCCAACAAGGGGTTCGAACCCGCGACCGTCCGCTCCGCTAAGGAACGCTTTCCCTTCTGGTACCAGTAATGAATTGCTCCATGGCCGATGGCTGTAGGCTTGCTGCCGTATTGCAGATTAAGTGCTCTGTGGTGTGTGTGTGTGTGTGTGTGTGTGTGTGTGTGTGTGTGTGTGTGTGTGTGTGCGCGCGTGCGCGCGCGCGCGCGCGGGCGTGTGTGTGTATACGTTTTGTTAGTGACAGTGGTTTAGACTGTTGGCAGACACATCCACTGTTCACATTTCGACGAACTCTGTATGCCTGTCTGTCTGTCTCCTCACCGTCTCTCCCTCTGTGTGTGTGTGTGTGTGTGAGAGAGAGAGAGAGAGAGAGAGAGAGAGAGAGAGAGAGAGGCAGACAGACAAGAGACTTCCAGGTGGGACAGCTGTCTGGCTCTTCTCCACTCTGGAGCTCCCTTCATGACGAGTCTTCAGGGTGCCGTCTCCTTGTGGCCGCGTGCATTCCTTGCACCTTTCCTGCTGCTTTGTGTGTAGTGCAGCAGGCCCCTTCCTCTCCCCGGCCCCTGTGCTGCACGCCTGCTCTACGCCTACTACCCTGTGCTGCTGAGGCTCACTGCTGCGGCTGCCCCCGTATTTCATGGCCGCTTGAAACACCATCGGCCGCTTGCTCTCTCTCGCGCGTCTCTCTCTCTCTGTGTGTCTCTCACTCACTCACTCACTCTCTTTCACTCTTTCTCTCATTTCTATCCTATCGGCCTCTTCTCTCTGTCTGTCTCACTCACTCACTCTCACCTTGTATGTTGTACACATATCAGTGCTTTTACCACTCCTTTCTATTGGCCTTCTCTCTCTCTCTCTCTCTGCTCTCTCTCTCCTCTCTCTCTCTCTCTGTCTGTCTGTCTGTCTGCACGTCTGCGTGCACTCTCACTACCTTTTTCTCTCCCATTCTGTGCTCAACCGCA
>JADBJO010000348.1:275000-280000 GCA_016801955.1 Conus betulinus | reverse complement strand
AGCAGTCCACCCAGGCAAAATAAACCGACGACAGAGAACAGGAGGAAAGACAGGCGAGAAAAAGTAAGTGTGTGTGTGTGTGGGGGGGGGGGGGGGGGGGGGGGGGGGGGGGGGAGGACAGGTGATCGAAGAAGTAATAACGGAGAGTTGGGGGCAGAGAGCGCTTCGCACGGTTCGACCTCATGGTGGGCTGGCGAAGGTCTGAATGGAAAAACTGGGTGCAGTGAGGGTATGTGCAGGATTTGGTCCGGCGTGTGTGCATGCGTGTGTGTGTGTGTGAGTGAGTGTGAGTGTGAGTGAGGGACAGTTGCGTGTTTCCAGGTGTTGAAGTTCGCGATGGTTGGATTGGCTTATGGTAGTGGTGTGGTAGTGGTGGTCGCATGGCTGACTCATTCAAACGGCCTGTATTGCCGAGTTTGGACGTTTGCCGAGTCTGAGGCCCACCTCCCCCCCTCTCAATCTCTCTCTCTCTGTCTCTCACACACACACACATACATTCCTCCACCCTCCTCTCACCTACTATTCGCTCCCTCCCCCCCCCCCACCCCCCCCCCCCAACCCCATTTTCTCTCCCTGTCAGCTCACATTACCTTTTTTTTTTTTTTTTAAATCTTCTCGTTTGGATCCCGATCCCCTCTTTCTCCCCCCACCTCCCCATCCCACGAACTCTTGTCCCATCCACCCCGTCCCATCCACCCACCCACCTACCTTATCAAAACACGCGCGCGAGGATGACACCACTCGTTTTCTCTCGCACACTGACACGGTTGGATAAAGAGACGTAAAGACGGACAGTATGGAAGACAGGCGATTATGGTCTGAAGGCATCTCTCGTCACACCGCCTGGACGGCCACTGTGGTCTCCTCCGGCAAAAAGACAGCCTTGTGCCGGTCATGCACAGTTCATCTGCCGCCCCGCGCCATTCCCCCCCACCCCACCCCACCCCCATGTGCCTGGCATCATGAGGTCACTGACCCTTGACCTGTTGGAGGGGGATGGGGGGGGGGGGGGGGGGGGGGGCACGTGCCCGCCCAGAAGAAGTGGACCGTGACGTTTGGCTTTTGCGGCCTGCCGAGCTGTCAGAACGGAAAGCCGTGGGTTGATTGGTTGTTGGTTAGTTGTTTAGGGCAGTGGCTGCGCACCAAAAATGAATGCGCCAAGGTCGTGCTTAAGCAAGTCGAGTATTTATAGACTGGCAGCATGTGTCTGCAAGTAGATTCCACTCATTTATTTTCAGGTGGTTCCAAGCAGGCAGATTCTTATCAAAGGAATGGGACTGTCTGGGTGCTTCCTATGGTGCAAAGATAGGGTCACGGGCGAGTGGAAAGGCCTGAAATGTAACGTCAATTAAGGGGGAGATCATGCATTTGAAGACTGTGATTTCATCTGTAGAAAATCCATTGAAACAAGGGAAATAATTGATGGGGAGTTGTTCAGATTGTGATTTTACTGTTAGAAATCTCTCCTCCCCCCCCCCCCCCCCCCCCCCCAAACCAGGGAAAACGAGGAAATAGTTGGTTGGGGAGTTGTTCTTTTGATCAGTTATCAGTTTAACATTAAATGCTGGCTCAAAATTACGGTAGGCCTTAAAACGCTTCAACTGGATTACAGAGGTTAAAATCTTTTGTCCGTGTGGTGGTGTGGTGCAAAATCCTCATTGTGGCGTGTGGCCATGCGTGGTCGTGTAGCTTCAGCGTAATGGACTGGGGGGGGGGGGGTGGGGGGGGTGGGTATGAGAGCTGGGTGGACACCCCGCCGCAGGCTGGCCAGGCAGAAAAATGCTGGACAAACTGTTGGGAAGTTACGTTCGTTCTGCTTAGCTAAGCAAGCATGGTCAGCGGAGGGGTATAATATTGGTATGAATTTAGCATTTAGCCCAGCCAACAGCACAATGACTGACAAATGAATGATGATTACGGATGGGTGGGGGAAGGAGGGGGGGGGGGGAGGGGGAGTGATACTGTGGAGGTGGTGCTATTATCTGCCCTGTCCGCCGCCCTTGTATCGCTGTCAGACTGGCTGTCAGGGGGTCGTGGCGTTCTGTAATGCCAGCCTGTTTGTTACTGTCCGTTGTTGTTGTTGTTGTTGTTGTTTTCATGTTTTGTGTTCACGAGTAGAATAAATATCATCATGACGACGAACGGAGCTGATCATACGCCCTGAAGATGGTTGATTTTGCTGAGAGGTTTGATCGAATACTCCAAGTGATGTGGGTCATTCTCTTGGTGGAACGATTCTGCGACACATCCTAGTCTAAATGATGATTTTGTGGGGCTGTTTATGATTGTGATGGTATTTGTCAACTGTAAGAGTGATTGAAAAGAAGCGGGACAGTGATTCCGAGTGTTTTGCTACCTACTGCGTTCACCTGCAGAGAAGTCAGTGGTTGTGGCAATTATTTCCTTCCGGGATCAGCGTCCTCTATGTCAAAGGCCTCGCCAAAAGTCATGATGACTCATTTTGATGCCTAGTTCCCTGTACGGTTTGGAATCAAGATAATTACTATTATTTAAAAATTTGATTACTGGTGGACATGAAAATAAATCTTTTCAATTTTTTTTCCAAACTTTTGTTTTTATGGCGGATCAGATGACTCGTTTTCAGGACGAAAATTATATTATTAATTTTTTTTTTACACTCGTCACGTCCCATAAAGACTGCGTTGAGGCGATTATGATGAGGAATGTTGAAGAGAACCATTTATTTTAATGCGTCTGCCCAAAAAGCGCTGAGCTCATCATGCGTAAGCGTGTTTAGTTCCGTGAGGCACGCCATGTTCGTGATTTATCTTTAAATTATGGGTTGGCATACACCATGTTTATTTTCCCCACCCACCCACTCCGTCTTGACCCGCCCCGTCCCCCCCCCCCCCCCCCCCCTTTACCCCCACATACGCACACGCGCGGGCACACACATACACACACGCGCGCGCGCGCGCACACACACACACTTATATACGCACACACGCAAGTGCACACACACACACACACACACACACACACACACACACACACACACACACCACGCACACACTCTCTCTCTCTCTCTCACCCCCCCCCCCCCCCCCTTGCCCCACATACGCACACGCGCGGGCACACACACACACAAACACACACACACACACCACACACACACACACACACACACACAGGGGGGGGGGGGGGGGAGAGAGAGAGAGAGAGAGATTCATTTCTCCTTTTGGTTATTGTACATTCTTGTCTGTGTCTGTCTGTCGGTAGGTCTCTCTCTCTCTCTCCTCTCTCTCTCTCTCTCTCTCTCTCTCTCCCCCTCCCTCCCCCTCTCCCTCCCTCCGCCCCTTCTCCTCTCTCTCTCTCTCTCTTCTCTCTCTCTCTCTCTCTCTCTCTCTCTCTCAATCCTTGATCGAATAAACTTTTCCGAGTTCTCTTCTTTCTGTTCTTTTCATTTCTTGCGGTGTGTCTGTATCAATATTTCCCCCCAGTTTTTTTCCTTTCTTCTTTTTAGACTTCTGCCTTCCCATCATTTGGTCGTTCCTTCTTTCTTCTTTTCTTTTCTTCTGTTTTTTTTTTTCTGCGTCAATATTTCATACCACGTTTTTTTCTCTTTCTACTTCTGCCTCCCATCATTTGGTCTCTCCTTTCTTATTTCTGTTCTTCTGTTTTTTACTTCAATATATCCAAACAGCTTTTTTTTTCCCGTTCTACTTCTGCATTACCTTCATTTTGTCGTTCCTTTTTTCTCCTTGTTTCTTCGTTGCCTCGCCTCCCTGCGTCATCCCTTTACTTTTCTCGCCGTTTTGTGTCTGTTCACGTCTTTTCCTTTCCTGTCCTTTGCTTCTTTTCATCCTGTCTCTGCCTGTCTGCCCCCCCCCCCCTCTCTCTCCATCTCTCCCTCTCTCCACCCGCTTCCTCACCCCCCCCCCCCCCATTCTATCTCTTCCTCTCTTCCACTCTCCCTCCGCTCTCTCTCCCTCTCTCTTTCTCCCCTCTCTCTCTCTCTCTCTCTCTGGCTCTCGCTTTCTCACACTTTCTTTCCCGCCCCCTCTCTCTCTCTCTCTCTCTCTCTCTCTCTCTCTCTCTCTCTTTCTATACATCTCCTACACATATATTCTTATATCTTTCCCCTTTCTTCATTCATCCTTTTCTTTCATCCTTCCTGCCTTATTTCTTCCTTTAAGTTCCTTCTGTTTTTCCATCCTTTCTTTGCTTCTTTCTTCCTTTTCCTTCCCTTTTCCTTCCCTTGTCTTCCTTCTTTTCATCCTTCCTGTTTTCCTGCCTTCCCGTCCTTCCACCTTCTCTTCCTTTTTTCCCAGTTTTTTTTTCCTTCTGTCTGTCTTTCTGTGTTTCTTTCCTTTTTTTTTTTGTTTTCCCCCCTTCCCCCCTTGTTTATAGAGAAATTGCAACTTTGACGTAGGTTAGAGAGTGCAGGCGCCAAAGAGAGGACAGGCACAGGATATCTTTAGCCTGCATGGAGTAAGTCGGCTTTGTGCTATATTGGACACATTCGGGAGACGTCTGTTTTGTGATATTCCGGTCAGTGTTTGAATTTGGGTGCGCACCTCCAAGCGCGCGCGCGCGCGCACGCACACACACACACACACACACACACCACAGACACACACACACACACGCACGCACGCACGCACACCCACACACACACACAAACACACACACACACACACACCACACACACACACACACACACACACACACACACACACAGCGCGTTCGCGCTCGGCTTCGTTAATCTGAGGGATGGGCAGGGGAGACGTTACGTCTGACACAAAGTTGCTTAGCTTCTTAAACAGCGTGGCTCCCCTTTTTCCCCTCTTCTTCTTCTCTTTTTTCTTTTCTTTTCTCGTCTTGTTTTTCATCCGAATTTCTAAAAGAAAGTTGCTGTTGTTTTCGGAGAGATTAGAAAACTTCAGTTTTTGTCTAGCCAGTCTCTCACTTGCCCCCTTCCCCCCCCCCCCCCCCCCCCCCCCCCCCCCCCCCCCCCCCCCCCCCCCCCCCCAACCGCC
>JADBJO010000348.1:257500-262500 GCA_016801955.1 Conus betulinus | reverse complement strand
AAACCTCACTGTGTGAAGTGTTACATTTTTCACACGCGACCGTTGATTTTGTTTTGTCAGCAAGATGAATGCACAGATAAATAAATCAGTAAACATAAACATTGAATTGATAAGAAACAATAATAATGATAATAATATGAATAAAAAAAACCCCACAACCGATGTTAAGGAAACTTTGGTGGTCTCGACATTTCGGTGCGGATCCGGTCAGTGGGACCGCAGATCCAGGATCCGTTCGACCGCGGCGAGTTCTACGCTCTCCCGAACGCCCTGGGTCCTTTTTTAAAGTGGTTTGTTCCAGCTCTGTGTAGTGTATGCCGTCGGTGGGTAAGGACCGCTGCTGATGAACTGACGGCCGTGGCCGAAGATTGGAGTGTAGAGGGTGGCTAGCTGGATCGGTCAGGGCGACGTTATCGAGGGGCGGTGTTGTGTTGGCAGTGGTGGGGTGTGTGGTGGTGTGTGTGCGTTGTGTGTGTGTGTGTGTGGGGGGGAGGGGGGATCGGGTACTAAACAAACTTATTAACGCTCGTTGTTGAAGTTGGGAGCCAACGTTGAAGGAGAGTGAAGAAGGGGATAAGAGAGTTGCAGAGGTGTGTGTGTGTTGTGTGTGTGTGTGTGTGTGTGTGTGTGGTGTGTGTGTGTGTGTGTGTGTGTTCGTTCGTTCGTTTCTCGCTATCACTGTCTTTTCCACGACCTGTCTCCTTCTCTGTCTTCTGTCTTTGTCTGTCTATCTGTCTGTCTCTGTAAACACTCAGATCAGATAACAGGATACTTTGTACAACCTTTGCTGATTCAATATTTGTTGACCACAGTGTTTGCAGTTTGATATAGTTACCCATAACCATTTTTATAGGGAGAAGGGGGGGGGGGGGGGGGGGGGGGGGGGGGGGGGGTGATTCGAAGGGCTACAAACAGGTGGGGCTGTATGGGGGGGGGGGGGGGGGGGGGGGGATCTTTCCGTCCGTCCGTCCACCCATCCTCTGTCTCTCCCTCTCTCTCTCTCGTTTTCTTTCGCGCGCCCCCCCCCCCCCCCCCCCCCCCCCCCCCCCCCCCTCTTTCCACCGCATTCCTTACTGCTACCAGTTGATTTTCGGCTGCGATCTAAAGACATTCTCTCTCTCTCTCTCTCTCTCTCTCTCTCTCTCTCTCTCTCTCTCTCTCTCTCTCTCTCTCGCTCTCGCGCGCGCGCGCGCGCGCGCGCGCGCGCAGTCACGTGTATGTTGCCGGCACAACTGTAACGTTTGGGGGGGAGGGGGGGGGGGGGGGGGGGCTTGGTGTAGGTGTGGGTTCCCCAAATTCCGCTGGTTCTCTCCGAGTTTGGTCAGTTTAACTGAGGAACGTGTCTACCAGCGTTTGTCGCTTTGTTGCCTTCACCGTGGGCCTTGGGATGGTGGCCGACCACCCCGCCCCCTGGCGGATCTGTGGTGAGAACGTACGTAGAGGGCCAGATAGTGCAACATGGGAGCAAAACATGCAGGGTTGCATTTCCTTAGACGCGAACGGGCAGAATTCTCGCGGGTGGAGGCGTTTTTCTTTGCGGCTCTGGTGGCTCGAGTACGCTGGCGAGGGCAAGGGACTGGCCTGTATGCTAAGAAGAACGACAGTTTAGTGGATCGGATTCGCTAGTGACGAGCTTTTAGACCGTTTAAAAAAAAAAAAAAAAAAAAAGATGGTTCGAATCGGTCGCTGTACCTTGGGAGTGTGAACCAGCTGTGTCTGTCAGATTGGTGTGTGTGTGTGTGTGTGTAAGTGTGTGTGTGTGTGTGTGTGTGTGTGTGTGTGTGTGTGTGTGTGTGTGTGTGTGTGGACGTTGCCGTAATGTTGTTGCTATTACATCTTTCAAACGAACGCCCTAATTTTATCGAATCTGGAACTAGATTGAGAAAACCAAGATTGGAAACGAACGCCCTAATTTTATCGAATCTGGAACTAGATTTAGAAACCAAGATTGGAATTCATTCAGAGCTGATTGTGGGAGGAGGAGGGAGGGAGAGAGGAGGAGAGAGAGAGAGAGAGACAGAAAAGCACCCAGAATATTGCTGTTTGCTCATGAGAACTTCTTATCAGAATCTAAACTTGTTCTTGTTTGCTGTCTGTTCCACATGAATCCCGTACCAGATTTGTCAAGTCGCCCCCACCTAACGCGGTCCCTTAGCCTTTCTCTGCGTAGTCTCGCTTCTATCGCCTCGCGGCGGCTTATCTAGCGTGATTAGCTGGTTTAAAACACATTTTTTTACACTTACAATCACGTAGCTTTACAAAAATGTGAAAATTTGAACATCAGCAAGCTATTGTTTATTGTGTGTTCAAATGTTTATAACTACACATGTAGACAAGGAAATGACAGGATACTGTTAAAGTAACTATGCTAAAGAAAAGACGCAAAAAAAAAACAACACAAAAAAAAACGAAAAATACATACCCACACGTATACAAAACAAAATGTGTGTGTGTGTGTGTGTGTGTGTGTGTGTATACATACTTTACACATACACATAAATACAAACATGTACAAAATTGAGGAAAAAATAAGAAAAGATAGAAGGAAGCAGAGTAAACATTAAAGACTATAAAATTCATGGTAGTCAACCACTCATACATCATTAACGTTTTTATGAAGCGTATGAGAGAGAGAGAGAGAGAGAGAGAGAGAGAGAGAGAGAGAGAGAGAGAGAGAGAGAGAGAGAGAGAGAGAGAGATATATCTGCTCTATTTTTATTTTCATAAACATATGTATCATTACAGCATGCGAAGTTTTACAGCATGTTTTTCAAAAAACGTTTTGATTGTTTAATAAAACGATGAACAGCTTTGAATATAGCTTCGTTATCCTCACGTCGGAGGGACTGCTTGCCACGAAGAAGAATACCAACTTCGAGTAGACTGGGTGCAAGGGTGGAAATCATGTCTTTTCTGATGTTAATGTGTTTTGGACAATATAATAGAAAGTGTTCGGCTGTTTCTGAACCAGTGCCACATTGACAAACTGGATCTCTTTTTAAAATAACGGTTAACAAGGTCTTGATTTAGATCACTCATTCCTAGGCGCAGTCTGCAATGTTGAATCTGTTCATTTCTCTCTCCATAATAGTAATAATAGGGAACAACTGAGTCGTCCCGCGAAATTAAACGTTTAAATTCTCCAAGTGATTTTGTGATTTTATGTTGTCAGGGAGGTCGTTCCACATTTTAGTTGCGGGTTGGAATAAATGAATTTTTGTATACTTCAGTTTTAAATAGAGGGCACATGTCTGTCAAGAGGTCTTCGCCGTGAATAGGGATTTCTTGTTGATACCAGATTTGGTACTAGTCTACATAAGTGTTCTGGACACAAACCGTTGACCATTTTATAAAACTTTATTAGTTTGTGTCTCCTTCTCTTTTCTTTTAAAGAGCAGAATCCGGATTCTTCATACAACTTTTTGTGACTTTCCGTGTGTGTGTGTGCGTTGGGTGGGGCAGGAATAGATACTCCGACTCTTCATCCTCTGTGGACACGGTCCGATCGTGTTTACGTGTATTTTGATGAGCATGGAAACCCACGGTATGTCACAGGAGACGAAGAATTACGCAATTTGATTTAGGTAATAAAAAAAAAAAAAAAAAAAAAAGAAAAAAAAAAAAAATGACAAAAAAAAAAGGGGGGGGGGGGGGGGGGGGGCTGTGCTCAAAAGAGTCCTGATGTAAAAGCTTCTGAGCAGGGAGCCCATCAGGTCTGTCAGGTGCTTTCAGTGCGAGCTCTGCTGAGTTTCGCCCCAGTCGTATCGGCGCATGCCTACAACAGCAGCAGCAGCAGCAGAAAGGTGCACATATAGCGTGCCTGACAATCCATCTTCTCTCCCCCCCCCCCCCCCTGTCTGTCTCTCTCTCGCTCGCTCGCTGTCTCTCTCGCTGTCTCTCTCTCCTCTCTCTCCTTCTCTCTCTCTCTCTCTCTGTCTCTCTCTCTCTCTCTCTCTCTCTCTCTCTCTCTCTCTCTCTCGGGGCTCGGTAATTGACTAAATCTCCTCTCTCTCTCTCTCTCTCTCTCTCTCTCTCTCTCTCTCTCTCTCTCTCTCTCTCTCCTCTCTCTGTCTGTCTGTCTGTCTGTCTGGGCTCTGTCTCGGGCTCTGTAATTGACTAAGAGCCCACATACCTTGCAACACATGTGCCTCTGTTTCATCTAGTGGCCTTGTCAGAAGGGGGGTTCCAGCAATTGTCTGATGTTTTTCTCTCTTTCTCTCTTTCTTTTACTGTTGGCGGCAGAAAACAGCCCGTGTCCATTTTTGTGCTGAGGAGGTGGTTGTTCGCTGAGAGGAGAGGCAAGAGGTTCGAGCAGTGAACCAAATGGAAAGGAATCCCAAACTCTCTCTCTCTCTCTCTCTCTCTCTCTCTCTCTCCATCTCTCTCTCTCTCTCCCTCCCATCCCTCCCTCCCTCCCCCTCCCTCCAGCTCTCCTCCCTCCCTGCCTTCCTCTCTCACTACCTCCCCCTTCCTGTCTCTATATCTTTCTCCACCTTCCTTACTTCTTCCCTCCCCCTCTCTCACTTTCTCTTCGTATCTTTGATTATCAAAGGGCGAGAGAGAAAAGGTTGGCAAGCGCGCGCACGTGTGCTTGTGCGCACAAGCGTGTGTGCTTGTGCATGCGTGCGTGCGTGCGTGTGTGTGGGTAGATGGGTGGATACTCGGCCCATGTTGCTTGTGACAATGGTGTGTATCTGACCTTAAATTCAAAGGAAAAAAAAGTTGTAACCTTTGTATCATTATAAGACCCTTCGTTGAAGACCTAACACTAACAAGATCAAGATATAGTCTGTCTGTCTGCAGTATTGGAGAAAGTAGGACTCATTGTTATCAGAAAAAGACGACGTTAGTAGGGCGACACAGCATGTTTTCCTTTCCTGGTGTTCAGTCTGCCTTTCCTACCTCACGTGTTGGTGTGTTGCAGGCAATAAGGAGCTGACGGGGGCAAGCCGTCTTCAAGCGTGCCCCAGAGGAGGAAGAATCCGGTTTCTGCACATCTC
>JADBJO010000348.1:250000-252500 GCA_016801955.1 Conus betulinus | reverse complement strand
CACGGTGAAACATGAAACACGTATGCTTCCGTATGCTTCGAGATGTGTGTGTGTGTGTGTGTGTGTGTGTGTGTGTGTGTGTGTGTGTGTGTGTGTGTGTGTGTGTGTGTGTGTGTGTGTGCGCGTGCGTGCGTGCATGTGTGTGTGTGTGTGTGTGTCCGTGTGTGTGTGTCCACACTCATTTCTTCCCCGGAACTGCCGATGTTCATTATGCCGTTAACTTCTCTGTGTCCTGCTGGGCTTCATGACGCTTTTGGATGACACTCCCCCCCCCCCCCCCCAACCACGGCATTTTCTTTTTTTCAGGCGCTTGTAAAACAGTTTTTACCAGGCGTATGGTTGACGGTTTTTATGCCAGCCAACTGCGCTTGATATGTCATTGTCGACCAGTGGGCTTTCTTGTGGTTTTGCCGACCCATTCCGCCGTATGACGTGTATGTATGACAATTGTTGCCATCCACAGTGCTATATAGGACCATTTTGTGAGCAACTGGGCATTACCATGTGCATACATGTATAACCGTTTTTTGCCAACCACTGCGTTTTGTCACGTGAATGTATGACCTTTTTTTTAACCTACCACTGCGCTTTGTCACGTGAATATGTGACTTTTTTCCAACCAGTGCGCTGTGTCACGTGAATGTATGACCTTTTACCAATCACTGCGCTTTGTAACGTGAATGTATGACCTTTTACTAATCACTGCGCTTTATCACGTGAATGTATGACCTTTTTTTAACCCGACCATTGCGCTTTATCTCGTGAATGTATGACCTTTTTCTTTTTACCGACCACTGCGCTTTGTCACGTGAATGTATGACCTTTTAACTTTTTACAGTGCTTTGTCACGTGAATGTATGACCTTTTACTTTTTACAGTGCTTTGTCACGTGAATGTATGACCTTTTACCATTCACAGCGCTTTGTCACATGATTACATGACCTTTTATCATTCACAGCGCTTTATCACGTGAATGTATGACTTTTACCATTATTACAGGCGCTTTATCACGTGAATCTGTGACCTTTTCATCAACCCGCTGCGCTTTATTACGTGAATATATGACCTTTTTATTACCTTGCACGTGAATCTGTGTGACCTTTCATCAACCGCTGCGCTTTATTCACGTGACACCGGGCCTTGTCACGTGAATGTATCACTGTTTGTAGCAACCACTGCGATTAATTCGTGCAATCCCCCCCCCCCCCCCCCCCCCCCCCCCCCCCCCCCCCCCCCCCCCCTCGGAAATTTGTTAAGGACTCATTTGAATAAAATGAATAAAAACTGACGAATTTGGGAATTCTCTCAAAGAGGATGTTAACAGGAAAGCACGTTTCACACTCCATCATGCATCTGTTTTAAAGTGCATCCCTTAAAAAAAGTGACGGAAATGATCTTTCTCTTCTTGAATTAATTTTAGCCAAATGCTTTCAGACTTAGTTTTGTGAAGCTGCGAAAGATATTCAACGTGAATTTTAAGGAGTATATCATATACCCCATGTATACTATACGGATGACCCATTTTTGCCAACCACTGGGTTTTATCACGTGTATACAACTGACCGTATTTGCGAACCTCTGTGCTTTGTAACTCATATTCAAGATCACTTTCGCCAACCTCTTCGCTTTCCCACGT
The DNA here is from genome assembly GCA_016801955.1 of Conus betulinus. Taxonomy (NCBI): domain Eukaryota; kingdom Metazoa; phylum Mollusca; class Gastropoda; order Neogastropoda; family Conidae; genus Conus; species Conus betulinus. The sequence goes on along the minus strand of JADBJO010000348.1, from coordinate 250,864 downwards.
GTATTCTTAGCCGGTTTTGCCAGCCACTGTGCCTTTACAACATGTATGTATGGATGACCGGTTTTATGGAACTACTGGGGACAGAATGCATGTCGGTAGACGCGAATAGAGTGGTGGACAGCCTTGAAGATTGGTTTTTGTCCTGCTCCAGGTTCCCGCTTTCTCTCTTTTTCTTCTGCCTTCGATTTGGCTTGGAAGTAAAATACTCAGTTCGTTGTACGAAGCTGCCGCCCGCTGATTGGCGGAAAGACGGGATGAGGATGGAGGGAGTCTGTCTCAAGAGTACCGGATTCACTAGAGGTCGTGGGTTCACTACCCTTAGACTGCTGAAAGGAAGGGGGGGGGGGGGGGGGGGGGGGGGGATTGTCCTTGATTTGTGCCGTCGCGCGCGCGCTCCCCATCTAGCCACATAGCCATCTCCTCATTCGTTATCAGATCACAACCTCACCTTCTCCCTTCAATCTCCCCGCTCTCTCACTCTATCCCTGTGCCTTATATATATATATATATATATATTTTTTTTTTTCCCCCATACCAGTGTGACCGTAGTCGGATACAAATCGGCCTAGAACGAGATGGCCGAACTTAAACCACCCTCCATCCTCCCTCTCCCCGGCCCTCAGCATAGATACACACTCAACGTTTTATGCAGCCCCATGTATTCACTTTTCTTGCAAACTTTCCTTCTTTCCTTTATTTTGCTTGAAACGCGAGTTCCCCTTCGGACCGGGAAATCAGTATGACTTGTATTATTTTGCCTGTTGATCTGCGTTAATTGTACGTAATCCATATTTGTATGCGCTTTTTGCCCTGATGTATGATAAACACACGGCCTGTTTTGATCAACTGGGACAGAGCGGATAC
>JADBJO010000348.1:240000-247500 GCA_016801955.1 Conus betulinus | reverse complement strand
AATAACGAGGGCAGTACAGTTGCAGACAGATTCCCCAGTCCAACGAGCTTTCTCAACCGCCAGTCTCTCTCCTCTAGAGCGGATGTCAGCTGGTATGAACATTAACTGAAAACTTACCTTCATGTATCACACACGTGAGACAGGAAGGACGCTGTGTGGTGAAAATATCGTCAGGCGAAGGAAACGAGGGGAGAGGGGTTGCAGGGGAGGGGGGGGGGGGGGGGGGGGGGGGGGTGCAGCAACAGACCGCAATCGACAAAAAGAAGAAAAAAAAAAAGAGGCAAAGTCCAAATTTATGAAAAACCGTTTCGTCACTCAGCTGTTAAAGACATCAGTGCCTACCGTTTCCTTCCCGGGGCGGTTCAGACCGCAGCGTGACGTCATTTGGGACGATGAACATCAGCCTGACGATAGGACGTCCGTTGTGTGGCTCGGGGGGGTAATGCGAGTCGGCAAAACAACGCATCACCTCTCTCAGCCTTCATGGTCAGACTGTCTGTAGACTGGTCTCTTGCATCAGGGCTTAGGGATAGGAACACAGAAATCCATTTCTTTGGGTAGGAAAGGAGCAGGAAGTGGGAAAGAAAAGAGGCGGTTTGTTGAAACTTGGGGAAAGTAAACAGCAAACACACACATACACACTCAAAGGCTCCCCCTCTCTCCCCCTCTCTCTCTCTCTCTCTCTCTCTCTCCTCTCTCCCCCCTTCCTTCCTTCCTCCCTCCCCCTTTTTACCCACACATACGCCCAAAACGAAAACTTGCCAGCATATATGAGGTATTTGAAAATCTCTCCCTTGGTGTGTGTGTGTGTGTGTGTGTGTGTGTGTGTGTGTGTGAGAGAGAGAGAGAGAGAGAGAGAGAGAGAGCAGCAAGCGGGTTTTACACCACTCACAATCGACCTTGGAGGGGTATTTGTCTAAATTGGACGTCTTGGGACCCCTGAAGAATCCCACCGGCTGTTTACGGGCGCGCCCGAAAACCGTTATCTGTTGAAACCACTCTAGGGACAAGCGTCTAGGATCCGACGTCACTGAAGTGCATAACTGGCAATTGTGAAAAGATTAAGGGTTAAAAAGTCAAGGGTCACGTGAAGGTCACCGACGCTGTGTCGAACGCTGACTGCACGTGCACCGTGACGAAGGGGCATGAAGGTTTGAGGTCCATCGTGGTGTTGACAGTCGGTGGAGAAGGCAGCTAGCTGGTGGACCTTGCACCCGTGTCCACGATTTGACGAAGTTTAATGTCAAGTTCTGCGCCGACGGACTGACGGTGATCCTGCCCAGTCGGAGTGGTGGAAGCCAGGTGTTAAAAAACTAGGTCGCCACATCCAGCAGTACAGCCCCCGAGCGCCCTCAATCGTCCCTCTTTCACCCCACTCCCCTTCATCCCCGTTCAGTTTCTTGTCCTCCTCTACCCCCCCCCCCCCCCCCCCCCTCTCCCGCGTACTTTTAGTTTCAAGATTTTAAAGCTTACATGGTCATCCATTATTACTGTTCTGGTGTCGTACGTCGTCTGCCGCTTTGTATTACGTCCGTGGACCCAGTGAAACAACTGTGTAGAGCAGGGCAGGTTTATGGACGGAGCTGCCAGAGCAGGAAGAAGTTCTTGGGAGAAGCGAGCAAGGAAAGGTTTAAATGGATGCGAATAAGACGGGGGGGGGGGGGGGGGGGGGGGGGGGGGGGGGGCTCTGAAGGAGGAGAGCGAAGTTACGAATGGATTCTGTACGCAGGAGGGAAAGTTTACTAGGGAAGCAGTGTGGGCAAATCGTTCCAGTGTATGAGTAGAGTTAGCAAGAAGGATGTTAACTTATAGATGGAGACTCGCTCTGTGGACGACTCCAGTCAGGATGGAATTCATGGACGAAGCCAACGATTGGGATGGGATGGAGGTGGGGGTCTCGGCTATTTGCGTGTTGAAGCTTGTTGATAGAGCCTGATAAGTGTTAGAGTGAACGAAGTTCGCTAGATGATGAGCCAGTGTGGAAAACTTCCTTATTGCAAGCATGTAGTATTGATGGGGAGGGACTGTGCTACAGACGAAATCAAGGAATGAACCATCGTGAGGGGTCAGATGACCTGGCTAGAAATGGCAGCCTGTGAAAGGGGGGGGGGGGGGGGGGGGGGGGGGGGTGAAACTAATCCTCGGGGAAAATGAAATAAAAAGATAAAAAGTAACATTGTGATCATCATCATCGTCGTCATCAACATCAGTAGGGGAAAATGAAATAAAAAGTAACATTGTCATCATCATCATTACCATCAACATTATCATCACACACGTACGCATGCTCTCTCTCTCTCTCTCTCTCTCTCTCTCTCTCTCTCTCTCTCTCTCTCTCTCTCTCTCTCTCTCTCTCTCACACACACACACACACACACACACACACACACACACACACACACACACACACACACACACACACACACACACACACATCCATAAACCTGACACGGCAAATCAGTTTGATCGCGGATGACATCTTATTTCCCCATCGATCTTTTCCCCACACAACTGGCTGTCAGCTGTGAGCGGCTCGACGCGGTTATCCTGTCGTGTAGATGTGCTCCCCACGCATTGATTTTTCCTCCCAGTCCCCCCCCCCTCCACCCCCACCCCCCCACCCCGCCCCCCAACGACCCTACCGACCCTACCCCCCCACCCCCACCCCCTCCCACAGCCCCAACAACCTCCTCTCTGTCATCAGGCAGGAGTGGGGATGGACAGGGGGGGGGGGGGGGGGGGCTGCTTTTGAGCTTGAGGCTGATAAATTGCCTTGTCCTTTGGGAAAGCCTGTCTAAGTCTCGGTTTTTCTTTTCTTTTTTTTTTTTTTTTGGAAGGGGGGGGGGGGGGGGGGGGGGGGGGGGGGGGTGAAGGAAAGGTTTCTGGCTCGTCGTGTCTCCCCAAGACGCTGTCTGGGTAAAAAGAAGCAAGTTCAAAGGACGGTTTTCGACTTGGACGAGCCGCCAGTGTTTATGGGTAGATGCCATTTTGGGCTTTGGGATCGAAATGGAGAAAGTCGAACTGCGTTGACTGGACAGGAGAGGGATTGGGGAGGAGAGGGGGAGGGCTGATGAAGGGGTGAGGAGGGCATAGCAGGGGAAGGCAGGGGACGAAGATGAAAAGGGAAAGTTGATTTAGAAAAAGAAGGAAAAAAAAAAAAAAAAGGAATATTGAATTTGACGTCTTGCCCTAACCCATCTTATTCAGTCGGGTCCAGGCATCAGACATCCCTTCCTTTGAACACAGACACATGCACGCACGCATGCGCGCGCGCGTACATGCACAAGCATACATGCATGTGCTCTCTCTCTCTCTCTCTCTGTCTCTCTCCCTCTCCCTCCCCCCCCTCTCTCTCTCTCTCTCTCTCTCGATAGAAATTGAGTGAGTCAGATGAAAGTGGATGGAATGGGGGGGGGGGGGGGGGGGGGTATGGGAGGTGGAGGTATAGAGATATATAGATGCTTCTGGACGATGGGAGCTACAGAGAAGAACAGTAGGAAGAACATGGCCCGTACTCACCGTGCAAGGGTTTCGGTGAAGCCGTCACTATCGATCCTCTCCCCAGTCGGCAAAAGACGAAGGGGGGATTTACTGCAGGACGAAGAGGACTGGCGGTTAATTTGTAGTGGCTGCCTAATGCACGCTATCAGACCAGCCATCGAGAAGGGCGGGGGGGGGGGGGGGGGGGGGGGGGGGGGGGGGGGGGTGCCTCCTCCTCGTTTCGGATGGTTTTCGTTTCCGTTTCTCCTCGTCGTTGCCAGAACCAATTACCTCCCCCTGTCGACCTGTTTTCGCGCTTCGTTGGGGTTTGATATTGTGGTGTAATGGCTTGTGTCTGCTGGTCTGGGCTGGATGAATTTAAAGGTTGGGATGAATTTGGCTGTAGAGTTTCATGTCTCCCCCTCCCCTTCTAAATCCCTCCATGTTATCAGTGCCCTGTTCTTCGTTCACGTCTCTTAGCTTGGACTTGGCATAGTGCAGGGGGACTGAGGAGATGGGTAGGGTGCGGATGAGGTGGAGTGATTGATGAGCAGGTCTGTTATTCTAAGAACGTCTGGGGCAGATTACTGGTAATTAAGTTCTGAGGGTGGTTTTGGGAGACGCGCTGCCCTCTACTTCTCTCGTTCTCGTCTCTTGTGTGCATGCATGCGCACACGCACGTCACCGCCAGCACACGCTGTCGCATACATGCTTTTTCATGTGAACTCACTCACAAGCTCTCTCTATCTCTCTCTTTGTCTCTGTCTGTCTATCTGTCTGTCTCTCTCTCTCTCTCTCTCTCTCTCTCTCTCTCACACACACGCACGCACGCACGCAAACGCACACACACATGCGTAACCAACAGCTAGCTATCCTATCCTGTCTGTTCAAACCTCACTTCTCCCCCTCCTTTCCCCAGAAGGACGGAGGACGACGGGGGGGGGGGGGGGGGGGGGGGGGGGGGGGGGGGGGTGTGTTGGTTGGACGTCAAGTCGGCAGCAGATACAAGAGGATTAGCGACCGGACAGTGCAGTGCCCTTGTGTGCGCAGCAGTCTTCCTCCTGACGTAGGCTTCAAGTCGTGAGGAGGTCTCGGTGTAGAAATAGACGTGGGCCTCAAGGATTAGCATGCGTATGTGTTGAACACTCCCGTTTTTCTGCCCTTTTCTCCATCGGGTGTTTGTGCTCAGGTTGAAGACCTTGTGACGTTGGTTTCTGAAGGTGATGAGATCACAGCAGGACTGGACGAGGCACGAGAGCTGTCACGGGTTTAGCATGCATACGAGTGAAGCTTCGGTGACGTTGGTTTTCTGAAGATGATGATGCCTTCACGGGTTTATTGGACCTAGATATGGGTTTAGCTACGTCAGCATGAGCTCGGCTCTCTTTTCTGTTGTCCTCGAGTTCATCAGTATCCCCAGAATCTTTGTTGCCAAGAACAACATTGATAGCTGTGTGGCACATGCCTCCCCCTTCCCTCCCCATCCCCTCCCGCCCTTGCCTTACTCCCAACTCTTTGCTTCTTCACTTGTTTGGTTTCTGGATCCTCTTGGAAACGAACCTTTTTATTCACTTTTTTTTTTGCCTGAAACCTTTCTGCATTGTCCAGGTGTGTGTGTGTTGTTGTTTACTTCAGCATTTTAATCCTTTTGCATTAGATGTGTTTGAAAACCTGTTTGTCATTCACCGAACCTTGCTCTCCCGTCAGAAAGTCCTTTCAGAGTTTGAATCCTTTCTGTGGGGGCTTGAATTCTCTCGTTTTTTGTGTCGACCGATTTTCTTCTTGTCAGTATCACTCGGTATTATCGTTACCGTGTGTTTATGATGATTCAACTGTAAATACGAAGGAAGAGAAGGTGTCCCTTTAGTGTATCATCCAAGGACGTGCCCTGAATGGGCAGCTTTTCGAAAGCACAACCTTGACACTCGGTCTGAGAAAACAGCCAGACACCAACAGTTAAAGCACGTACAGGGAGAACGAACAAAAATATTACAAATGTATGGATGGGTAGTATGAAGAGGAGACAGTGTGTTGGTGGAGGCAAACTGGAATAAACCCATTCATGGATCTGCTACGTTGGATAAATGCTCAATCTGGCTCGGTCGTTTTCTGTAATGAGGTTAGGAATTTTGCAAAGGAGCTGAAAATAAAATGTATTCCTGAAGACTAACGAGACTTTTAAAAAAAAGGTTATGGGTAAGAAGGAGGGGTGGGGGGGGGGGGGAGGGGGGGGGGGGGGGGGGGGGGGGGGGGTAGGAGTACACGTGGATTAATGGAATCAAATGAGCTTGAAATGGAAGGAGATCTGAAGTCTTCCCGAAACTAACAAACGCATGCCTTTTCCTGTCACGTGGGTGTGCCCGGCAGAGATCAATTTCCCCTCCATGTTCCGCATTGCAGAACCATCATTCATCCTCCTCCCTCCGTTCTTCTCCCCCCCCCCCCCCCCCCATGAGGAAAGCGTGTGGGAGAAGAAGGGTGTATGTATGTGTGAGGTGTGAAAGGGATGTGAGCGTAAATCTGATTAATTGCTTTGTTCTGTAGGAAAACTTGTCCAAGACTTCTTTTTTTGGTTAAAGGAGAGGTTTTTGGCTCGATGTCTCCGAGACAGGCGCGTCGTCATTGTAGAAAGAGGCAGGTTGAAAGAAGCGGTTTGGGCTGAGAGAACCGTGATGGTTTATGGGTGGCCGCCATTCGGGGCTTCTTGACAGAAGGGTGTGGAACCAAGATCTAGGAGCTGACAAGGAGGGGAATAGGAGGAGTTGGGATGATGAAGATGTGGAACGGAGGGATGAAGATGGGAGGGAATGGGGGGTGAAAAAAGGAGAAAGGAGAAGAATGAAAGGAGTTCAAGTTTTTTGAAAAACAGTTATGCTACCAATTTCTTGCTTCTAAATGCCTCATGATGAGTGAGGATGACCCAGGGACATTCACCCCATCTCTCTCTCTCTCTCTCTCTCTCTCTCTCTCTCTCTCTCTCTCTCTCTCTCTCTCTCTCTCTTTTACACACACACAAACACACACACACCACACACACACACAACACACACACACACACACACACACCATTTAGGCCCAAAAAATGTATGCTTTTTACTCCTTCCATTCTGTCCTTCCACCCCCTCCTTTCCTCCCCCCCCTCCTCTCTCTCTCTCTCTCTCTCTCTCTCTCTCTCTCCTTGTGTACAGACCTTTGGCCTCACAATAAATGGCGCGGCGTTAAACGCGCGTCAAGCGTCAAGCGTCTCTCTCTCTCTCTCTCTCTCTCTCTCTCTCTCCTTTTCTTGCTTATCAACCCGATGAATATCTACTGACGACGAATTGCTGCGAGACAGAGATGAGTGTGTATGGAAAAGAGTGGTGGGACTAAAACAGAGGGGGAAGGTGGTGGTGGTGGAAGGTGGTGTGGATCAGGGGAGGGTCGGACGGTGTGAAAACTTCAAAGTGGAACAGTAAGAACAACACGGCCAGGACTCGCCGTGCAAGGTTCCGGGACGGCGAAAACCTCAAAGTGGAACAGTAAGAACACGGCCAGGACTCGCCGTGCAAGGTTTCCGGACGGCGAAAAACCTCAAAGTGGAACAGTAAGAACACGGCCAGGACTCGCCGTGCAAGGTTTCCGGACGGTGAAAAAACTTCAAAGTGGAACAGTAAGAACACGGCCAGGACTCGCCGTGCAGGGGTTTTCAATGAAGCCTTCAGCATCAATCTGCTCCGAAGTCGGCGAAAAGACGAGGGACAGGGGTGGGGGGGTTTTTACTGCTGGACGAAGAAGACTGGTAGTTAAAGGGGGTAAGGGCTGCCGGGGGGGGGGGGGGGGCTGGGGGAGAGGGGGGGGGGGGGGGGGGGGGGGGGGGGGGGGGGGGGGGGGGGGGAAAAGGGGGGGGGGGGGGGGGGGGGGGGGGGGGGGAGAGGAGGTAGGGTTTGAGGGCCTCAAGCCTCCTCCTTTAGCTTCTTTCGTTTCGGATGGTCTTCATTTTTGCCCAACGTCCTCCCAAACCTGTTACCTGTGTAAGCTTTC